>BLSH010502800.1:1011207-1033545 GCA_018402905.1 Glandirana rugosa
AAAACCTTTCATCTGTCACGTTGCATAAATCATTCTCCGTACCACTCAAAAAAACTTCAACAGTAAAAACGGGTGTTAAGAAACGTTTTACTTCTAAAAAAAAAAAAGTAAAAAAAAAAGTGTTTTAACAGTATAATTGTCCAATAAAGAGTGTGGGTCGTATACGTATGGTGGTTAATGTGGGTTTTTGTGTAAGACGATGAGGAGGACTCATACCACTATGGTGTACACACTCTGAAAATGTGTCGGACCGGTGTATGTCTCCGGATTGTACGTCCCTCGTGGTAGTCCGGAAGATTCCTGTATTTAATGTGTATATTAAAGGACTGATGGAGAACGTGAAAACTTCCAGGACCTCGTGGTCCCCTTTCCACATTTTCCAAAAACTTGTGGAAAAAATTAACCGTTCAAAAGACTCATTATGCCTCATAGAATATACGTTGGGGTGTTTACTTTCCAAAATAGGGTCATTTTTGGAGCGTTTCCATTTCCCTGGTGCTCCAGGACCTTCAAAAGTGCAAGAGGTAGTCAGGAAATTATATGTGTAATTTATGTCCTTAGAAGGCCTGATGGTGCTCCCTGCATGTTAGGCCTCTGTATGTGGCCAGGCTGTGTAAAAGTCTCACACATGTGGTATCACCATACTCAGGAGGAGTAGCAGAATGTGTTTTTGGGTGTAATTGGTGGTATGCATATGCTGGGTGTGAGAAATAACCTGTTAATATGACAATTTTGTGAAAAAAAAAATGAAAAAAAAAAAATCTTCATTTTGCAAAGAATTGTGGGCAAAAATGACAACTTCAAAAAAACTCACCATGCCTCTTACTAAATACGTTGCACTGTCTACTTTCCAAAAAGGGGTCATTTCTGGGGTATTTGTACTTTTCTGTCTTGTTAGAGCCTCAAGAAATGAGATAGGCCATCAGTGCATCAGGTGTGATCAATTTTCAGTGATTGGCACCATAGATAGTAGACTCTATAACGTTCACAAAGACCAAATAATATCCACTAATTTGGGTTATTTTTACCAAAGATATGTAGCAGTATACATTTTGGCCAAAATTCATGAAGAAAAGTTGCTAATTTGCAAAATGGTATAACAGAAATGGTATAACAGAAATAAAGAAAAATGCATTTTTTTACAAAATTTTCGGTATTTATCCATTTATCCATTTATTGCTCAAAAAATAAACACCCCAATGGTGATTAAATACCACCAAAAGAAAGCTCTGTTTGCGGGAAAAAAAGGACGAAAATTTCATATGGGTACAGTGTAGTATGACTGAGTAATTGTCATTCAAAATGTGAGAGCACTGAAAGCTGAAAATTGGTCTGGTTAGGAAGGGGGTTTAAGTGCCCAGTGGTCAAGTGGTTAAAATCGGCCCACCCAGCCAGTAGTATAAGTCCGGCTTCTCCTGTCCATAAATGTCCACGGGACAGGAGAAGCTGTGTGTAAATATAAGGGTGTCTGGCTGCACCTGTGTTGGCTCAGTGTGGTAATTACAACGTCACAGTGCACAGTTCCGCCCTATACAAATAGGAGAGGAGAGAGGCTGGGTCTGTTCTGCCTTCCCCTGCCCCTCTCCCTCCGTGTTCCTACACACTCCGAAGTCCGTACAGTGAGGGAGCCGTGTGGGCGGGAATTTATAAATGGGGCCCATCCAAGTGTGAGCACAGTGACTGGACTCTTATCTCCCTTCTCTCTTACTCTTTGTTAACTCTTTCCTCCAGCAGTAGCTGTTATAACTGCAGCCAGTATATTATGCTTGTTCTGTCCCAAGTCCTGGGCACCTTCATTCTGGGACAATACTATGTCCTGGAATGAAACTAACAGAGGCAGCAAACCCAGAAGTGGTCCTGGCTCTGCCTCCACCCCACCTGAGACTCCTAGCCACTGGTTGCTAGAGCCACCTGATGTCTAGCAACCAGTGACATCACTCACCAGAGATAAAACCTGCCAGCGCCAAATTGAGAGGGGTGCCACCGGCCCCAGGTATCAAATTCAGAAGAGTGTCGCTGTCGCCGCCGATGTTTGCACTGCTGACACTGGGTGGGATTTCACAAGGAGCAGTGTTCACACACCGGCTTTCCGGTGAGCCCACTTGTACTGCCTCTGACTGCAGGGGAGCCGCTGAGTCTCACACACACTGGCTGTTCAGTGAGCCCACTCACAATTCCACTGATCGCTGGGGAGTCGTGGGGATCCAGGACCTCAGCCTGAGGCATTCAGCCTTGGAGAGTCAGCCTTTAAGGGATCCAGTACCCAGGGGGAGTTAACCTTGAAGGGATCTGGACTGGACCCCAAGAGATCCACTACCTAGGGAGATCAGCTCTTCGGGAATCCAGTATCTTGTGGCAGGCTGCGGGTGGCAAGTGACACTGTATCTGGTGGCAGGCTGCGGATGGCAAGCCGTGCACTATATCTGGTGGCAGGCTGTGGATGTCAAGCGGCACTCTTTATCTGGTGGCAGGCAGCGGGTGTCAGGTGGCACACTTTATCTGGTGGTAGGCTGCAGGTGGAAAGTGACACGCTTTATCTGGTGGCAGGCTGTGGGTGGAAAGTGGCATACTGCATCTGGTGGCAGGCTGCGGGTGGATTTGGCAGCAGGCTATAGGTGGCAAGTGGCACGCTGCATTTGGCAGCAGGCTGTGGGTGGCATCTGGCGGCAGGCAATGGCTGGCAAGTCACACACTGCATCTGGTGGCAGGAGACAGTGGCAAGTGATATGCTGCATCTGGCGGCAGGCTATGGGTGGTAAGTGACACGCTATACCTGGTGGCAAGTGACAAGCTCAGGGTTCCCGCTGATTCAGCATTATGGTGAGTTGAAATATTTCATTATATATTACAATGTAGTAATAGAAATAATGGAATTTAATCATACTGACAACATATCAAGCATGGTGTCGGGATGATTTAAGTGCTAACACCAGCCATTTGCCCGACAAATCACCCCCACCGCTGAATTCCCCGTCAACCCTGACACTACATTCCTCCCCCATCTTGTTGTGGGGGGGGGGGGTGTTTTATGTCCCTGAATGGCAGTTTGAAAATGTGGTCACCCTATGTTGCTGCTGGCGAGAGACCGTATAGCAGGTGGCATTGGTGGTGTTGCTGCTGCTGAGAGGCTGCACAACTGGTATTACTGGTGATAGTATATTTAATTTGCTTTAGCAAAAAATTGTTTGCATTTATATTATTTATTTCCAAAAAAGGCCCACCAAAATCCTCAGCACAAGGCCCATAATGCTCTTAATCCGGCCCTGTTGCTAGGTGCTGGAGAGTTTAAAGCTTTTGTGAAGTCAAATATTTTTTATTTTAAAATAACAAACATGTTATACTTACCTGCTTTGTGCAATGGAATTGCACAGAGTGTACTTAACCTCCTCTTGGCTCCTGGCTCCATCTCTTCTCGATGTGCCACCATAGGAAGCTGCTTCCTCCCAATACTCCCTTGTCACAGGATTTTCATTGACAGCAGCAGGAGCCAATGGCTCCTGCTGTACTCAGCAAAGCAAAGCCTGTGAAAGAAGGGAGATGTATAGACAGCTGCTACAGACAGACACAATGCCAGATCAAGTCTGGGCTCAGGTAAATATTGGGGGTTGGGGTGAGGGAGCGATAGACATACTGAAACATTTTTACCTTTTTACAGCCACTTTAACTACCTGATAATTTCTAATGTTTCTTAGGGACTCCACTCGTAAGATATCTGAATTCCTGTGCCTACAGCTATGGCCATTATGAGGGGCTCCCCCTCTCCCTGATGGCCTTTTTAAATGTATTTTATATTATGCAGTGGAATGCAACAAAAGTTGCTAGAATACCCAAAATCATGTTTCCAGTTGTTCACCTCCCTTCCATCTACCGATAACCTGTTGGGACATACCGTAATAACAACCTTAGAGATATCACCAAAACTTTCATGTGCTGCAATAACTGCACTGAACCAATATAAGCTGGACTAGTCACTTGAGTAACCTTAATGCAGAAACGTATTTAAAAAAATAGTGTTACAATGAACCCCACTTGATGTGTTTTCCATATTCTACTGGCTTCTTGTTACTGTAATAATTCACATCTCAAAGATTCCTACCTCCATAGCTGTGAACTTCAGGCAATGTGGGGGTTAACAGCAGAGACTGCAACTGTAAAGGACTCTAACTGCTCACCCTCCCCTTCTTACCCCTCAGGCCTTTCACAAAACTCCTAGTATTCTTTTTCAGAATGCAAGGTGTCTTGTGAATGAGCAGGGGAGATCAGGTCACTCATCTGGCCCTCCTCCATTCAGAGAATGCCTTGCATTCTGGGAGAAGAATACTAGGAGTTTTGTGAATGGTTGAGGTGACAGGAAGGGATGGGTGAGTGGCAAGAGTCCTCCAGAGTCACGGCATTTAACCCCCACAGCACTGCAAATTTACAGCTGTAGGGGAGGCCCAAAAATCACTGGATGGTATTTTTCTATAAAAAAAAATAAAATAAAAAAAAAATAGAACATGTGTAGCACCCTTAGGGATGTTCGTTTGTTTGTAGTGCCCTATAATGCACTGCAAGATCTGCCAAAGCATGCACCTGTCCTGTATGCTTTGGCCAATCACAGAACGATGTACTGTGAGAGCCATGATTAGCCAAAGGCAGGGAGCCTTTGGCCAATCATGGCTCAAGTCCACGCCCCACACTATATAAGCTTCTTACATGGCGGCCATATATAGTGTATATGAATGGAGATTAGGCAGAGTAGTTAGTTGAGCGGTCACGTCAGTGCAGAATATATAATGTGGTATAGAAAATATATAATACAGTGTAGTGTGCAGTATATATAATACAGTGTAGTGTAGAGTATATATAATACAATGCAGTGTAGAGAATATATAATACTCTGCAGTGAAGAGAATATATATTACAGTGTAGTGGAAACCATATGAATTAAGAAAAAAATGGCATGGGCTTCCCTCCAGAATCCATACCAGGCCCCTTGGGTCTGGTATAGATTTTAAGGGGAACTCCAGAGTCAAATGTAAAAAAAATTGGCGTGGGGTCCCCCCCAAAATCCATACCAGACCCTTATCTGGGCATTCAGCCTGGCAGGTCAGCAAAGGGGGAGGACGAGCGAGCCCCCCCTGAACCATACCAGACCGCTTGCCCTCTACATGGGGAGGGTGCTTTGGGGTGCTACATGGTGACCCCGTCCCCTTCTGATGTCATGTGACGTTACATCACCTGGTGGCCCCGCCCTTGCCTATATAAGAGCTGTAAAAGATCCGAAGGGCCTGGTATGCACTGGGGGGGACCCCAAGCCATTTTTTTTTCCTTTTGTTAAACTGTATTGTCGGGAGTCGGCAATACATTACAGCCGCAAGCAAGTTTAAATGATATTTTTTCCTTTAGAAATGTCATTATTGCTGTGCCATGTATTAACATCACTGCTCCTTTAAAAACAATAGTTTTAAAGACTTTTTTTGCAATGATACATGTCCCCCATACACGTTTTATGGCAACAACTTTTTCATGTTCGTATCCCATAGACCTTAATGGAGTTCACACGTTCGCTAGAACTTTTTGCCTGTTCAAGATGGTCTGGTGCAAACTGAACTGGGGGGGGGGGGGGAGTAGACCCATCCCTAGCACCCTCTAGCTAGTGTGCTAGGTGTCCATAGGTTTAGTTGTTAGTGTATAAAAATATGGCCTGGCTGAGAGCCAGGTCTGGGTTGTAAATCGGGGTCAGGGTTTAGTGACTCAGAGGGCTGGAGGATTCATCCTGACAGCTCTTCTGGTGCCTCCCGCTGTTTTCTGGAATATTGGAGAATGTTACAGACATAGTGGGTCGAATCTAGGAGGGGCTGTCATGCATATTTATGAGGACCTCAAGCAATCCACAGCGGAGAGGGGCTGGAAGGGGACAAGACATCTTATAAATAGACATGAGTCATGCCAGCAGGGCGGTCGGTGGAAGATGGAGATGGAGTGCTGAGAAGGCTGTCGGTGGCCCTTAAGGGCCTCAGATCTGGGGCTTGGGTACTGGAATATTCCACCTAAAACACATGGAGGAAGCCCTTCCTGGAGGCACGGGAGCAAGAAGGGAGGTCAGTGGGAGCAGATCAGCACATCTTGGAGATTTCCCAAGAGTCAGCCGGGTGGGCTGGTGAGTGTAAGTCTGGAGGACTGTTTGGAGAAGTTAGCCTGGAGGGCTAGTGAAAAGGGCAGCTGCAGCCAGGCGGGATGGCAGTGCCTGAAGAGGTGGTGCTGGTATTAGTAGCCACAGAAGCAATGTAAGCTGGACATTGAACTTTTGGTATACATCCAAGGTGCCTCGGGTTCCTGCCTATAACAGGCTATTGCTCTAATCTGACTGAGTGATTTGTCAAATCTTTACAGTGTGCCAGCTGGGTTTCTGCAAGAAAGTGAGATCTGGAGGAAGAAGTGGAGTGTATATTGAGACTATATATAGGAAGAGTTGTCCCTGACGTTGTTCTGTAGTCAAGTGGGCATCCCATAATCTCCAATCCCTATCCAAGGTATTATCCCTCAATAACTTACAAAAACAAAGTCACGGGCTGTTCTCTCCCAGATAGCAAGGATAACTTGCCACAAATTTGTGGCAGTGTTGAATTTTAAGTCTGTTAACTTGCTGTACATTTTCACGGGCAAGTTCAACACTTGCAGAGCACTTGAAGCACAATTTCTAGTTGACACGTTTTCAATTTGTAGCAAATTTGCATTACAAGCCTCTAGCAAGAGCAAAGTTGCAATTGTGAGTCTACGGCAAGAGCTCTGCAAGCCTACAGCATGAAAATTCAGCCACAGTGACCCCTGTGGTGGGATGACTATTGCACAACATAACTGAACCAGAACTTGCAGAAGACTTTCTGAAAGCTTGCAAAGAAGGTTGATCAGGAGTCATGCAATGCAGATTTGCTGCAACTGTGCAAAAAATTTTGTAAAGCCTGGCAAGTCTAGCAATAGCTTAGCAAGTCATTTTTAAACTTGCAGCACAATTGCTTGCTATCTGGGCTGACTCTAAGTGCCTGTGGAAATTTGTTGTGTAAGGCTATACAAGGTGGGGGCTCCCAATATACATGCAGCTCCTTAGGGGTGCGCTACACATGGGACATATCATTAGAGGTACATTATTAAGCTGGTGTGCAAAAAATGTTTTACAGAGACGCATAGTCAGCTTTTACATCAAATTTGTATACATTACACCCTGTGTGGGTCACTCTTAAATATTCAACATTATAGACGAAGCACATAGCGAAGCACATACAGCATTTCTCTTATGCACGTTATTTAAATGTTTTCAATTTCACACCACCAAAAACTAGGAATCCAACAGTGTCAGGAGAATGCATAAATTGCATACAATACAAATATTAGTATCACTCTGTATTCTACTTGTTACTAAAACATAAAAACTCTGCACATAGTGCAACTGAGTACTCATCTGTGCTGTGCCGTACATGCAAGGGTCGTAAAAATGTGACCGCACTGTCTCTGTTTTGCTATATCAACATTTTAAATATTGTAAATCAACAGATAGTCAATGGAAGCCCAAACTGGGGTTCCGTGGACTTTCAAGGTGCCAAAAAATATCAGACAGTGAGCAAATTTATAATGATAAAAACATCAAGGCTTTTTATTGATACAAAAAACATTTTTTTTAAAATGATATAAAAATGAATGTTACAAAGATTCTTACAGTGGCTTCATTTATACAAATGAATCCTACATATTGTCAGCTAAACCCCGCTCAACATGTTTCACCCATGACGGGCTTCCTCAGGAGACTTTTTGGGGCTGACTATAAGTGAAATGAAGAGAAAACATATATGTAACATAATATACAGACACTTATATACATAAATACAATAAAGTTCATTTCATTTTGTATTGAAAAATCTAAATCAAATCCATTTAAATTAATTAAGATGATAGCGACCATCATGATAGTGTATCTTCTCTGGACAGACTCTAACAATGTAATTTAATAATAACAAAAGCAAATCTTACCACTAGTTCAGAGAGTGCTACCAGAATCAGAGTGCTTATGAACCAGGGAAATGAGGTCGATATCATCTTAATTAATTTAAATGAATTTGATTTTGATTTTTCAATACAAAATGAAATGAACTTTATTGTATTTATGTATATAAATGTCTGTATATTATGTTACATATATGTTTTCTCTTCATTTCACTTATAGTCAGCCCCAAAAAGTCTCCTGAGGAAGCCCGTCATGGGTGAAACATGTTCAGCGGGGTTTAGCTGACAATATGTAGGATTCATTTGTATAAATGAAGCCACTGCAAGAATCTTTGTAAAATTAATTTTTATATAATTTAAAAAAATATTTTTTGGACCTTGAAAGTCCACAGAACCCCAGTTCGGGCTTCCATTGACTATCTGTTGATTTATTCTGTTATATGGATGTGGTGCCTTTTGGCCTCCCTCTTGCTCACTCTCTTTATTTTAAATATTGTGTTTTATTCACAAAATAGGCTAAAACCCTTGTAAAGGATTATTTAAAAAATACCAGTTATTCTCTACGGAGGAAGAAGGGGGCATAGAAGTTGTTTTATTTAAACGGTTACTTTTTAAAGAAGCAATGCTTAATCAGTTTTGCATTTACCTATGCATAAAAAAATACTTCAATTATAGATTGTGTAAATTAAAATAAAATAAAAAGATGACTAAGATACCTTTAAAAATAAAAAAGTATTGTATACCAATAGAACTGCCGTCTTACATATTGTTATGTCAAGTGTTATCAAAAAGAACAAACCAACATCATAATGGCTTAATCGTGTATGGCTCATGTCTCAGATTTGTATATGTGATGTATCACTTACCTTTTTCTGATTTCTTACTTTGATTTTCAGTCTTTACAGATGTCCCACAGCCCATAGCTGCCGACCTGGTGCAGACAATAAAAGAGTTCTAGTTAGTACTAGACAAGGCTATCCGCTGATGATCTCTCGTAGTTGTGATCACTCATCATGTGTGTGTTTACCTCTAACTGGTCCTGAACGTAATACAAAGAGAAGGAGGAGCGTCACACAAAGAGGAGAGCAGCTAGAAATTAAATTACATGGATTAGCAGAGTGTGGTTTCAAAGGGACTGCTGCAATGAAATCATTAAAGCTTGTTATGAAGCATATCACATGAAGATCTCATAAACCAGATTGTCACTGAAACATCTGCCTGTAGTTACATCATTGCACAGAATTTTTAATAATCGAGGCATGCAAATAGAGCACATGTAAACAAACAGAGCTTGTGGTATGGTCGTGCCATTTAATCAGTTGACCGCAGCCATGGCTTCTATGCTGCCCAAATTCTTGCATAGAATAAACTAGTACTCTTTCACGTCTACCTCTAACAAAAGCTGTAGAAGATATCGTACTTTTAATGTAGATGCTTTTATTAAAATATATCAGCAGTTGTGAGAGTCTAGCCTCTAGGACAGTGGTCTCCAAACTGTGGCCCTGGGGCAGGAATGAGGCCCACTGCTTAACTTTATCTGGCCCTTGAGGCATTATTCCTGCCACTGACACCAACAATGCGGCACCATTCCTCCCACTGACGCCAATGATGGGGCACTATTCCTCCCACTGACCCCAATGATGGAGCACCGTTTTTCCCACTGGCACCAATGATGGGGCACTATTCCTCCCACTGACACCAATAATGGAGCACCATTTTTCCCACTGGCACCAATGATGGGGCACTATTCCTCCCACTGACACCAGTGATGGGGCACTATTCCTCCCACTGACACCAACTATTTCTTCCCCTAATACCAAAGATGAGGCATTGTTTATGCCAACGGGCTACAGTCCGGCCCCCTAAAGTCTAAGGTTCTGTAAACTGGCCCTTTGCTTAGAAAGTTTGGAGACCCCTGCTCCAGAAGATTAGTACCATGTACCATTGGCATAAAACAAGAAAAAAGTGCAGCGCTAATAAGTGAAAACAACCCCCATATAACCAGGAGTAACAAATATAAGTAAATAATTAGACATACATATTAAATATGAAGCCTAAAAAAGCATATATACAGTCAGGTCCATAAATATTGGGTCATGAACACAATTCTAATCTTTTTAGCTCTATACACCACCACAATGGATTTGAAATGAAACAAACAAGATGATTTAACTGCAGACTTTCAGCTTTAATTTGAGGGTATTTACATCCAAATCAGGTGGACGGTGTAGGAATTACAACAGTTTGTATATGTGCCTCCCACTTTTTAAGGGACCAAAAGTAATGGGACAGATTAACAATCATAAATCAAACTTTCACTTTTTAATACTTGGTTGCAAATCCTTTGCAGTCGCTTACAGCCTGAAGTCTGGAACGCATAGACTTTACCAGACGCTGGGTTTCATCCCTGGTGATGCTCTGCCAGGCCAGGTTCGTTTCATTTCAAATCCATTGTGGTGGTGTATAGAGCCAAAAAGAATAGAATTGTGTCGATGTCCCAGTATTTATGGACCTGACTGTCAAGCACACAGTGCAAAATGTAATAAGTCAAAGTCCAACAGAATAGTTCATAGTTCGGTGGATGAAGAAATTAATTTTGTGCGTCTGGTAAAGTGCCAAAATAGTGACGAATAATCCTTAGTGTATCACCACCGTGAATATTTCCACCACCACAGGGCAAATAGAATACTCTTACCAGAGATAAGAAATATAACAGCGTATAGAGCCGGTCATAGGCAGCACTCCAAATGATGACATTAGCGGGATATCACACCCAGTAGTCCTTGGTACTAAATTACCATCAGAAGTCCTCCCACATAGGAAAAACAAAAGACCTCTACATAGCGTAAAACCATATAACTCCCGGGTTTATTTAAAACAAATTGCACTTACATTAACCTAAGTAAAACAGGCAAAGCGATATGGAATTCCAGATAAAAGAAGGCACAATGGAATGGGGTAGGCTCACTATCACCCGCCGCGTTTTGTCTACACAGACTTCAACTGGGGTCTGAGCAACAAACCCCCCATTGCGCTTTATTTAATATCACAAATGTACACACCTATAACATATGCCCCCAGAATAGCCGGCAATCATGGTGGATCTGGCGCGCGTTCCGCACTGGTACCACCCACACCGGAAGTGGCACTAGGTCACATCCATCCACATCAGGACGCTACATGTCAAAGCAGTCACTGACCCAGAAACCGTCGCGGAAGTGCATCAATCGAAACAGCAAGAAGTGACGGTCACATCCGGGACCGGCCTGGACCGGCAATGCACTCCAAGCCTCCGTGTGGAGATATCAATGAAGGAACCAGGCCAAATCAGGATGACCACTACACTGCCATCCAGGGCTAACATTCGATAGAACATAAAAATAAGAAATCACATAAGGTATATAGTAACATTGAACCACATATGTAATAATCATGCTCACGTTTGGGGGTAAAAACCACAAAAAGAAAACTTACTACAAAAATTAAAACAAAATATAAAACTCTTATTCACATCACGTGACAGGGGTAGTCACCTAAAAAGCTGACGACGAAACGCGTCGGTGGATGGTGAGCCATCTCACACAGGCTGCTCACCCAGCCTGTGAGCGGCCTTTTACCATGTGATCGCTCTGTCAAATGATCACATGTAAACAAGACGGCGGAAGTGCCGGCTTTTCTCTCCCCTCTCCACACCGATCGGTGCATTATGAGAAGAGAGAGGGGAAGAGAGGATGTGCTGCAACGCTGTGGGCGAAGTGTAGTGCCCACAGCGCTGCTAAGTGAAAGGCTGCAACCCCCACCATCCATCCAGCCTCACCACCCACCCAGCCATCCTCACCCCATCCATGCTCACCCACCCAGCTATCCTCACCCCATCCATGCTCACCTATCCATGCATCCATCCATGCTCAGCCACCAATTCTCACCCATCCATCCATCCATGCTCACCCATTCAGCCTTGCTCAAACAGCCATGCTCACCCATCCAGCCATGCATGCTCATCTACCCATCCATGCTCACCCAGCCATCCATCCATGCTCACCCAGCCAGCCGTGCTCACCCAGCCATGCTCACCTATCCATCCATCCATGCTCATACACCCAACGGTGCTCACCCAGCCATCCACCCATGCTCACCCAGCCATCCATCCATGCTCACCCATCTATGCTCACCCACCCAGCCGTGCTCATCCACCCATGCTCATCCATCCATGCTCACCCAGCCATCCATCCATGCTCACCCAGCCATCATCCATGATCACCCATCCATCCATCCTCACTCAGTCATCCATCCATGCTCACCCACCCAGCCGTGCTCACCCAGCCATCCATCCATGCTCACCCATCCATCCATCCATGTTCACCCAGCCATCCATCCATGCTCACCCATCCATCCATGCTCACCCACCCAGCCATGCTCAAACACCCATCTGTGCTCAGTCATCCCCATCCATGCTCAGTCATTCCGATCCATGCTCATCCATACCCATCAATGCTCAGTCATCCTCATCCGTGCTCATCCATCCCCATCCACGCTCATCCATCCCCATCCGGGCTCAGTTATCCTATTCCGTGCTCAGTCATCCCCATTCGTGCTCATCCATGCTCAGTCATCCCATCCGTGCTCATCCATCCCCATCCATGCTCATCCATCCCCATCCGTGCTCATCCATCCCCATCCATGCTCAGTCATCCCCATCCGTGCTCAGTCACCCTCATCCATCCCCATCCACGGCTCATCCATTCCCATCCATGGCCTCATTCATGCTCATCCATACCACATGCTGGTAGAGCAGACAGGAGGTCCAAGAGTGCAGGATGGCAGGAGGGCTGGATGGTCACTGATGATGGTGTGAGATCTCAAGCAGTCGTGCAGATCAGAAGAGTGGTGGTACAGGCTGGGTCGGCTCGGCTTGTTGCCTACAAATTGTCATATTACCCAGTTTGTTGCCCATGTACTATAATGATTGCCTGTTTGTTGTCTACTTATTGTCACATTTGCCTATGTTTTGTTACAAGTGCTTATTTGATGCCCACGTGTTGTCATGATTGCTAGTTTGCTGCCCATATATTGTATATGATTAGCCATATACTATATAGCCCATGTTTTGTCAAAGTTTCCATTTTTTTGTCAAGTCTCTTCTGTTTTTAGAGGAGCAATAAAAATGTAATTTTCTTATGGTCTGTAACTATTGTCTCCATTTTCATTACTACTAAATTAGCAATACACAGGCAGTACAGGGGAAGGTATATATTTACACGGCATTTGCAGGTATACGATGCGAACAGGCAAAAGGTTTCAAACATTTTATTAATTGTAGCACTGTAGGGGTCCTTTACATCCTTCAGTGTCCCTGCAAGAAATTCTATGTAGGGAAAGCGAAATGCCAATTACGTGTCCACATTGGGGAACACCTGAGCAGCATTAGGAACCCCAGGAATCAAGACAATTCTGAATGGACTTCCATTGCCCAACACTTTGACACTTTTCATGAATCTGGTCTTAGAGTGAAGGGGTTTTTTAGCCCTAACTCTTTCCAACCGTAGGGGTAACTTTGACACAGTTCTCATGCGGAATGAAAAAGAGTGAATTTTTTGGTTACGGACAATGATTCTTAAGGGGCTCAACATTGAGCTCAGTTTATAAGTATTTTTAGATCCCTAGGGGGTCACCAGTGTGAAATCAGCTGTTAGGAAAAGATCTATGCTTCTTATGGACTTGTGCACGCGTCTGTGCGGGTTCGCACGCGCCTGTGCGTGTTCGTGTGCGCTCGCGCGCACGCCCCGGAAACGGCACCAAACAGCTCTATTTAAACCCTCAATGCCTTGCAGCCGGTGATGTCCATTCTACAGCATCTGAGTACCTGTGAGCCACAGCTCTGTTCCTGTTTTTCAGTTCCTGTGATCCTTCCTGTTTAGACCCGGCTTGACCTGACCTGCTGTAATCTGCCTGCACCGACCCCGGCTATCCACGACCATCCGATTGTCTGACCCCTCTGTACTTCTGCTGCCAGCCCGGTTACGGACTCTGCTTGGACTTGACCATTCTTTTGCCTGATCCCTTGTACCGACTGCACCGCCAGCCAGTTGCCGACCCAGCCTGTACCACCACTCTTCTGATCTGCACGACTGCTTGAGATCTTACACCATCATCAGTGACCATCCAGCCCTTCTGCCATCCTGCACTCTTGGACCTCCTGTCTTCTCTACCAGGGGTCCCAGAATCAGGTGCGCAAGAGTGGTTGTTCCCTGCACAAGCCAGACTCCACCACCAGGTGCGTGACATCAGCCCTGACCTTTAAGGAGATAGGTAAAATCTTCCTCTTTATCCCTTTTATCCCCCTCCCATTTAAATTTATATGTAAAACTTGACCTTATGTTCTATTGTTGTTTGTCCTGCTGTGGATTCTTGTTCCTTTCTGTAGCGTGGGGTCCCCTCTGTTACCCGCGGGTCCAGACAGCGGCCTCTGGATTTAGCATTGATGCAGCCTGAGAGAGGGAAACCTGCCTGCCAGCTCCTTGCAGGGTTTTCTTCTCTTCCCTCTTGTTGTTTCTGTGTGCAGAGCAGGGCACACATAGGGATCAGGTCACACTGCTTTTCTCCTGTGATTATATGCGCATGAGGAAGAAAGCAATTAAAGGGGCAGTTACTGGAACCAATCAATGGAACTTGGAGAATCTACTGCAAGCAGCTGCAAAGGATACAGTGAAATGTAGTCTCAGGGCTCCAGTGACACATACTATTGAACTGCTGGGGGACTACCAAGACCAGAATTCTCTGTGGAGAGGAAATGAGAGACTCCATCTTGATTACCTGAGGAGAATTCAGTCAGAACGTGGCAGAGGAATAGAACAGATCTAAGAGAGGGGCACTGCCTCTTAGGAATTTCCACCACACAATCTTAGGCCTCTGGGACCAGTTGGGACATCCAGCCTGAAAGAGGGGGATCCCAGGTGCACATCCAGGCGCACTGCACCGACAGAGAAGCGCTCCAGGGTGAGGTGACCAGTCGGGTCACTAGGAAAGTCTGCCTGTCCCTAGAAGTTTGTTTGGGCCTTGATCACAGGGTTGGGTGAGAGGGCTCTTGCCCATTTGCAGGAAACACTGCACAGATGGAGTTACATTGAACACTGTATATAGGCATTATTTCTGCTAGTCAACTTGCAGACCCTTGTAGTGCTTCAGGACAAAAGGCCATTTAGACAAAAAGACACTGTATACAGACGCAATTGTCCTCTCACTCTGCTGAGGAAGATCTTGTAATCTTCATTTAATGATCAAGGCCAGTTATGTTATTTGGACCTGCTATCCAGGAATTTAAGTGCACCAACGAGAATGGCTAGCTGAAGATGTCAAGACTTATTTAACTTCAAAGGGACTGAAGTTACTATTGCCATAAGGCCTCACACACACATATCCAGGGCTCTGTATATGCAGTGGGTGTGTGGGACAGCCTACCTGGAAAGTTACTATATTGACCGTTGATTTGATTACAGTGCTTGTTATTGGGCCTGTGGTGCCAGGAGACAGAAGAGAGAGATCTGACATAGAGAGGGTCAGCCTTCTACTCTCCTCCTGCCTGGACTCGTAGAGCCAAACTTGAGTAAGGGTAACCAATCTGGTACAGATTGCCATTTTGTGATTTATCATTATTGAAGTGTTTGCTCTGTTCTTGGGGTATTCCAAGATTCTGAATCCCCTGAAAGCAGCCTGAATGTACTATTGCGCTATTTTGCAATGTTCTTCTATTGCATTGCTTGAACATATTGCTAGTGTTTGTTACCTATCCACAGAAATACTACAGTAAAGACAATCTCTGTGTTTTATAATAATGTGTGTGTTTCTCATTGGTCATTGCACTCACACTATTGCCAGGTGTGCCAGAGGGCTGGGACAGTTCTTCAGGGTTGAGAGGCAGAGTACGGGACTGAGCATACTTAAGTGGCTCCTGCGGGGGAAGCGCTACATATGCTTGGATTGTCTGGATGGATTGCCTAGATGGATTACAGACAAAAAGTGTGCTCTCACATGAGGTGTGCATAATGCTTTATTCAAAATCTATCACACTCACATACTATGACTTTATCTATCTGGGAAATCATGATGTGGGACTTTAATACTGTGGCATCTGATAGGGAGAAAACAAAAGGGGAAGTGTCTCCATTTCTCATAAAAAGCCCCAATACGAACCTCCCACTTGCAAGTCAGCTGTCCCAATTTATTTACATTGCTATACATCTAGTGGCTCATCATTACACAGACTTTTTGACATTCTTGGTCCCCCTCCTGGTGTCACCCATTGCTGGTCCCATCATTGAATATCAGTGGCCACCGTGGACCCTGCACTCATGCTTGTTTCTTGACTCTACATATCGCTAGTTCCCATCAGTTCCCTGGTGTATGTGGGTTGAATGACTTTGAGCCTGGGCTTGTTTTTCACTTGCACATGACAACGTTGTTGTGAATGTTTTTATAATGGTGTGGTGAAGGTTTGATGTCTTTGATCGTTTTTCTTTTTTTTTATACTGATGTACAATTTTTTGCATTGATAAAATTGTGTCTCTGAAAGTGATACCCAACATAGCCACTCCTTTGGGAGAGTCGGTGTCATCTCTCCCTGATATACTAGATGCTCTCCAGGATTTCTATTCCTCCCTATATACTTTCACATTGCCGCAGGACTTTCAGCCTCGTGACCTGGACCCCTGGCTGGACCCGCTGGCTCTGGGATGGCTTTCTGACTTTGACGGAGAGACACTAGTGAAACCAATATCCTCTGAGGAAGTCCTAACTTCTATCCGCTCCTTTCCTGTGGGGAATTTCCCTGGCCCAGACGGTCTCCCCATAGAATTCTATAAGACTCATGGGGATCTGCTGGCCCCCAAACTTGCTCAATTATATTCTAAATGCCTAGCAGACGGGGCCCTTCCGACCTCCATGAGCCACGCACACATAGTGCTAATATACAAAGCCCACAAAGATTCTACCTCCCGCGCCTCTTATAGACCAATTGCCCTCCTAAATACCGACTTCAAGATCCTTACTAAATTACTAACCACCAGACTGCAGCCCCTATTGCAGTCAGTTGTCGACTCTGACCAAACTGGCTTTGTGGCTCATAAAGCAACCAATATAAATTTGAGAAGACTTTTCACAAATATACATGCACAACATCTCAATGGGGGATCCAGGGGGGTGGCCTCCCTGGACATTAAAAAGGCCTTTGACACTGTATAGTGGCCTTTCCTTTGGGAGGTTCTCCATCGTATGGGGTTCCCACTGGTTTTCATTGACTGGTTAAAGGTCTTATACAAGAACCTGGCATCGGCCATAAAACTGGGGGGAGGCCTGTCATGATCCTTCCCGATATTAAGGGGTACCAGGCAGGGCTGCCGGCTCTGTTTGCCACTGCCATTGAACCCATGGCGGAGGCTCTGCATAGCTCCCCACACATAAGAAGGTTACGGATTGGATGGCTGGAGGAGAGGGTGGCTCTGTATGCTGATGACCTCTTGTTATTCCTCAATGACGCAGACTCTTCCCTAAAGGGAGCTCTTCAGGTATTGAACTCTTTTTCCTCAGTCACAGGTCTCAGGGTTAATTGGACAAAGTCCCTTATTTTCCCCATTGATCCCAAGGCTCACACTTCTGCTCCCCCAGACATTCCCTTTCACTGGGTTGAGAGCTCTAGGTACCTGGGGGTAGTGATTTCCAGACGGGACTACATGACACTAAATTTATCACCAGTCATACAGGATGTTAGACTCAAACTGAAGGCATGGGAATCCCTACCCCTGTCCCTATTGGAACATATAACTCTACTAAAAATGAAAATCCCACTGAAATTTACATATCTGTTCCATCACTCATTGCAATGGATCCCAAAAAACTTTTTTACCCAGCTGAATCACCCCTTTCCCTCCTTTCTATGGGGTCCTCAGACCCCCAGATACAGGTGGTCCACATTGACACGTCTGACCTCCCAGGGAGGCCTGGCCCTTCCCGACCTCCACAAATACTTCCTTGACACTCAACTAATCACAGCCGTTTGGTGGCTCAAACCAGACGCACTAACTCCTCCACTATGCTGTAGGCTGCAGTGGTCCAGTCCTTAAAAGCCCTCAGGTTTTTGTTGTTTTGGGGCCCTCACTCTCCATACTCATTAACACTCATTGCTCAGATGACAACCATTCAATCCCTAGTTTCTTTCTCTCAAATAAGGGCATATTTCAACATCCCCCCCATCCTATTTTTTTCAATATCTACAATTTTCATACGCCTTCGGCTGCCAATTTGCTTGCCAGACCCCACAGGTGATTCAATCAACTTTGGAGAGTCTTCTCAGGTCAGAGTGCACTGACAAACCCACCTCCCGACTGTACTCGTATCTGATGATAACCTCCCTCCCGGTTTTGGAGAAACTCAGATCTAGATGGGAACAGGATATTCCAGACTTTGACAGCGATGATTGGGATGATGCCTGGGACTTTCCTTTTAAGTCCGTTGTTTAAGTGAGAGCTAGGATGATCCAATGCAAGATAGTCCACAGTGCATACTTCACTCCATATAGGCTGCACAAGATGAACCCTGGCTCTCCCCCTGATTGCTGAAGATGTGGGGGAGTCCCCGGGGACTTCTCGCACATATTCTGAACATGCCCGCACATTGCTGGGTTCTGGGAGGTGATACTGACCATCATACATCAACTCACCTCCATTCAAGTTCTATCCTCCATGTCGACTTGTATACTGGGCCTGATAGAAAATGTTATTCCTACAGTGACAGGTCGCACCCTGGTTGGCCTGCTTCTTTATTATGCCCGCAAGGCCATAGCACTACATTGGTGTAAGCCCAACCCCCCACATCTCGCATTTTGGAAAAATAACATGTAAATGATAGCTCACCTCTATACAAGGACACTTATGCTCACAGGGGATGTCCAGCCAAATATGACAAAGTCAGGTCAAAATGGCTGGCAGACCCCTCCACAGCATCTGATTCCTCAACAAGTTGAGCTGATATATAATAACTATTTTTGGGCAAAAATCACCTGTACCTATCATCTACATATTGAAAACAATGCATGATTTTGTAGTGATCATTTCTAAATAATTGACCACCGCCTGTGTGTATTGTGTTGTACATTGTAAGTTTTATATTCAGAAACTTAATAAAAAGCTTTATAAAAATAAATAAATAAATAAATAAATACAATTTTGTCTAATATACATGCTGCAGTGAATTTACATTTGGAGTCCTTTTCTCTTCAGCTTTGGTCCTGTGTGAACCATAATTGATTCCCCTTTTATTGCTCATTTTGGCTCCAGAAACCCTACCCCTTAATTGGGGTGAGTCGGTGGTGTATTTTTTTCTATGAAAATGTATTAAGTGAGACAATATCCCTTTTTTATATCCCTTTTCACATTACAGCACTTCTGAATTTTTTTTCTGTCATACGAGAATTTTTGTACTTTAGTAACCTATGGCCACGTTTGCTGGACAGCTTGGTCTGACAAAAAAAAAATAGCTTTTGAAAAATAGCACATTTACTGGCCCCATCAACAGATAAAAAAAAGGAAAAAATCCAAAAAATAAAACGAATGCAGCCACCACATCTAAGAACTGTAGAGTTGAAATATATATACTTTTTTGTTTTTGGGTTTAATACCACTTTAAGTCTAGTCAGATAGGGTGAGCATTTTTGCTTTTCATTTTTTTATTTTAATTGAATAAAGATTGATATGGAAATGTGTGTATAGAACACCTAATTGCAATCTATTAGTCACTGTTACATCTTTTCAGATTTCACGCCTGTAGTTCTAATTAATTTCTTTGGCATTTAGTTTTGCACCCACTGCAGGCTCCCTGGTCTCTCTTGCTGTATTGGTTTACAAAGAACTCAGATTAGGGCACAATAGTTTAGACCAGTCTTTTGTAACCGTTTTAAGCCCAGAGGAAGCCATAAAATAATGTTCATGTCTCAGGGAACTCCTGCTAAAACCAATTCATTGGGGGTCAGTAAGAAAAATGTCCCTTACAGTGATGGCCATTGGGCATGCCACCCTGACCGACAGCTAAAAAAAACATTGGTGTCATGCTACTGATTCTGTTAAGTTGCAAGACCAGGACAAGAGGTGGTAAGGAGGGGAGGCTGCCCTGGGCGCATTGGTTTATTGCAGGGATGGGGGCGCCCTAACCCTAAGGGAGGGAAGGGCACAGTTTGGCATCTTTGCCCTGGGTGCTGGATGACCTGGACTTGACACTGTTAAGTGGTGTTAGCCCTTGAACCATGAAGGCACTGTCAAATGGGAGGTCAATCAGCCACAGTTCAAGGAACCTGTAACAACCTCTGGAGGAACCCTAGGTTGGGATTGGCTGGTTTTAAGCCCAAATCCTTCCCAATGGCTACAGCTACACAAAGTATGATCTATACATGTATGTAAAACTCCACACCCTTTAAAAGTCACAACCATACAAAACATGCATACCATATATTTTTTAATCTTTCTTGGAAATCTGCAACCCTTGTTGGTGCAGGCAGTGCTGATACTCCCATGCTTAAAGAATGGATCACACCTAGGGTTCTTTTACACCAGCGGACCGTTCAGGTCCACCTGTCAGTCTTTCAGGTGGACCTGAACGGACGCTCTATTGTCCTCTATAGAGCGACGGATGTCAGCGGTGACATGTCCACTGACATCCAATCCGCTCCGATACGCCAAAAACAGACGGATGGAAACCCTATTTTCCATCCGTCTGGCGGATCGGATCGGATGAACACGGTCCGTGTTCATCCGATCCTCCATAGAGCAGAATGGAGCTGTGACAGGAGTGCAGAGACTGTCCTGTCGTCCGCCGACTCAGCGGGGATTAACGGATGGATCCCCATTGAGCAGCGGAGCCCGAAAAACAGGCTCCACTCGTGTGAAAGGAGCCTTAAGCCTCGTACACACGGTTCGACGGTCGTACGACCGAACAGACCAAATCGTATGTTGGCTGTTGTATCTCGCATACTGACATACACTACACAATCGTACGACCAAGCCGAACATAGTGACGTGTTATGAACGTATAAAGAAAAAGTTCAGGTGCATGTAATTAGCATCCGGCCGTTCCTGACTTCTGAGCATGCGTGTTTTGCACAATACAACTTGTTGGACCAACTTCTCTGTACACACGATACAACGGTCGTACAACCGCTTGTTGGTACGACCACGTTTTCTAGTTTGCTCATCCAACTCCTGTTGTACGACCGCCGTACGTCGGCTGTTCTATTCGTGCGTACTAACGATCGATTTTGCATACGACCTGTTGTATACGATCGTCGACTCGTGTGTACGAGGCATAAGTCTTTAGTTCCTCCCTACATGTAGTAGAGGATTAGATGCTCTACACTTTATTACTCTTTGTGGGGAGGGTTCTGATCAACTCAGCTGTAAGCAAAGGTTGGTGAGAGGCTCCCTATGCAAATGAACAGCATACGGAGGCCACTAATTTGTGGGGAGCACTGTTTTATGTCACCATGCAGCATCATGACAACATTAATACTTCAAAGTTTTGGAAAACTCTAGGTATGCCATCTATTACAACCAAGCATGCTCTTTAAAGTATAGCTTAATAAAAGAAGATTAAAAAATAAGGAAGTGATGATGTGTAAATTAACCGCGCTCTTTAGCCTAACCACTAGAGTGTGGAGACAACATAAAAAGATTGGCATAACAATAAAAAAGTGCATAAAGCTTACTCAACACTTAGATCACTATAAGTGCTTATGTGCTTATATATAAACAAATAAAGTGCATCAATAACACTGGCCCCTAGGGGTCAGAATAATTAAACTTAACGTGCATGTCAGAAAAAAGTCCAATGTGATTACTGGTTCAATGTACAAATTAGCAAACTTTAAATCAATAATCAAGTACAAGATAGGCAAACTGTGGAAAAATGAAAGTGATTCATCAATTGTATTATAAAGTCCAGTTCAAAGTGCAACTTGGCAAGGTAGATAAATATCAAATGCAAAAGGTTGGATGACCACGCAATCTCAAATGAATTGCCAGAACTGCAATAATCCAGATCTCAGGTGAAATCAAGTGCAATCCTCCACCAGCATGGGTGTCCGCAGAACTTTTTTCAGGGGGGGGGGGCATCATTTTAAGGTCACCCATGCTCTGCCCCATTTTGACAATGTCATTATCACATTATCATGGTCAGAGACTGCAGACATAGTACAGGAGATGGTCATGTACTGCGGACATAGTACAGGAGACGGTCAGAAACTGCATACATGGCTCAAGAGGATAAGGACCTTGTGGGGAACCCCTGATCCAATCCCTGATTCCGGGGGGGGGGGGGGGC
>BLSH010502800.1:1042699-1065151 GCA_018402905.1 Glandirana rugosa
CCCCCCTCTCTGTCAGTCACCCCCCCGAAATGAGTTTTTGCAGGTTGGGATGTCTGTGTGGCTCACGCAGCCATTAAATTGAGCACTGCTGTACTGCCTATAAGACAGTGGTGGAACTAGCGGGGTCGCTGGGCCCTGGCGTCCCGCCACTGTGCAGGGGCCCGCTGTCACCGGTTCTATGCAATGCTGAAATTAAAGTGGGCCGGTCTGGATGAAGTCCAGGGCCAAATTTCTGTCCCAGTCCAGCCCTGCCTGGGACCCTGTGAAAACAGGGTCCACGCCCCCCCCAAAAAAAAATGACATGCCAATTGCGGCATGTCAGGGGGTCACCTTCCCTTAAAGCGGAAGTTCCACTATTGGGTGAAACTCCACTTTATAATCTGCAGATATTTATGGCCCTGGAAGCAGATGTGTCTTTATATCTTATACTCTACTAAAAGGGGCACACATCTTTTGTAGATGCAGCTGTGTTTATGGCCCAATTGATTTCTTTAGCGCTGCATTTATGTGTACCCATCTAAACATAGCCTTTTAGACGCCCAAGCGAATGAGCCTTAGAGGAACTGTATGCGTTCAAATGCTGTAAACGTCTAAATGCATCTAAACGTGAGTACTTTAGGTGGGTATTTTACACAGGATCATCTGCTTGCTCTGCCATCAATAACCTGCAAAAATATGCATATGTCTGTATGCATAAAGCCTATGGGGGAGATTTATTAAAACTGGAGCACTCCAAATCTGGTGGAGCTGTGCATGGTAGCCAATCAGCTTCTAACTTCAGCTTGTTCAATTAAGCTTTTACAATCAGACCTGGTAGCTGATTGGTTTCTATGCAGAGCTGCATCAGATTTTGCACTCTCCAGTTTTAGTAAAACTAACCACACCCTAAAATGTTATAATTGGCCATAAATGCTAATTAGGAGAGACAGCTGTCTACAGTTGGCCATACATGGCTGGAATTTCATCCGATTCCTGTTGGCACCACCCAGCTCGAAAACAATCAAATGTAACTTCAAAGAAGCAGAGTACTGCAGCTGGCTGTATACAGCAGCAGTGTAGACTCCTCCTTCCACGCTGTTTAACCACTTGACCCCCAGGAGATATTCCCCCCTTCATGGCCAGGCCATTTTTTGCGATAAGGCACTGCGTTACTTTAACCAATTCAGCCCTTTTTTACATTTGTTGTTTCCAAGTTAAAATCTTTTTTTTTTTTGCTAGAAAATTACTTAGAAACCCCAAGCATTATATATTGTTTTTTGTCAAATACCCTAGAGAATAAAATGGCGATCGTTGCAATACTTTTAGTCACTCCGTATTTGCGCAGCGGTCTTTCAAATGCGATTTTTTTTTTTGGAAAAAATTCACTTTTTTGAGTTAAAAAATAAGACAGCAGTAAAGTTAGCCCATTTTTTTGTATATTGTGAAAGAGGAAGTTATGCCGAGTAAATAGATACCATACATGTTACGGTTGAAAATAGCGCACACTCGCGGAATGGCGACAAACTTGGGTACTTAAAAATCTCCATAGGCGACGCTTTAAAAAATTTTAAGGGTTACCAGGTCAGAGGTGCAGAGGAGGTCTTTTGCTAGAATTATTGCTCACACTCTGGCGATCATGGCGATACCTCACATGTGTGGTTTGAACACCGTTTTCATATGTGGACACGACTTACGTATGCGTTTTCTTTGCTACACGAGCTTGCAGAGACAGAGGTGCTTTAATTTTTTTTTTCATTTTATTTATTTATTTATTTTTAACACTGTTCCTTTAAAAAAAAAAATTCTGATCAATTTTATTGCTATCACAAGGGATGTAAACATCCCTTGTGATAGTAATATATGGTGACAGGTACAGTTTATGGAAGGATGGGGGGTCTAAAAGACCGCACATCCCTCCTTTACATTTCACAGTATTCAGATTGCCAAAAATGGCAATTCTGAATACTGTAATTTTTTTTAAAACTGGCGCCATTAGCTCCCAAGTAAACCGGAAGTGACAATGTGACGCCGATTACAGAATTACACGAAGGAGACCCAATCGGATCCGATTCCGGCTTCCTTCAGGTCTCCACACAGCCGGCGAACATGCTGGAATAGAGCTCCGGTCTCCCGGTAGGACGGGAGGCAGGGGAAGAGAGGTGGAAGACGGCGGGAGGGAGGATGTCCCCTCCCGCGGCCCGGGATAACAGCTGAGCGACTCCTGAGCTGGATCGGTTGTTATCGCCGGATAGCCGATTGCCCGCTCTAAAAAGCGGTACCAGGGTATAGCCTGTAGCTGCAGACTATACCCCGATACCTCCACTTAAAGCAGCCGTCATTTATAAATGGCAATGCGTGAAGCGGTTAAATGACAATTGCGCAGTCAAATAAAATGATGTCCTTTTTCCCCACAAATAGAGCTTTCTTTTGGTAGTATTTGATCACCTCTGTATTTTTTATTTTTTGTGCTATAAAAAAAAAAAACAATACTGTCAATTTTGAAAGAAAAACAATATTTTTTACTTTCTGCTATAAATCATATCCAATAAACAATTAAAAAAACTAATTTCTTCATCAATTTAGGCCAATATGTATTCTGATACATATTTTTGGTAAAAAAAAATCCCAATAAGTGTACATTGATTGGTTTGCGCAAAAGTTATAGCGTCTACAAACTATGGGTTATTTTAATTTATTTATACCTTACTAGTAATGGTGGCAATCAGCGACTTATAGTGGCACTGTAATATTGTGGCGGACATTCTGACACTAAGTGACACTTTTGACACTTTTTGGGGACCAGTGACACTGATACAATGATCCGTGCTAAAAATATGCACTGTCACTGTATTAATGACACTGGCTGGGAAGAGGTTAACATAGGGGGCGATCAAATGGAAAGAGATGGGATTTATATCCTCCTTGTTTACATAGACAAGTTCGCAGTTCTGTGTCTTTTCCTCACGATCAGCGGGTGCCAGCAGACATCAAGCCCGTGGATCGGCTCCTGCTGTGAGTACTCACAATGGGAGCGAGCCGACGGCAGAACGCATGTGCGCTCCACCTAGCAGGAAGTGTCGAATCACGCATGTATATGTGATGTGGTGCACAGGTGCCGCCCTGTAGCACTAAAACTGCTGTAGGGCAGACGGGAAGTGGTTAATGCAGATGGGTGAAGCAACTGAGTTATCTCAGCTCAAGAGCACAGCTGCGCCAGGGAACTGTGAAGAAACTGTGATATTACTGTACTTGTAGGTCATTCATTACTTCCTCCCCATGTGCGATACGGGGAAATACGCATAAAAAACACAAGCAGGAATGCGCGTTCATACTATGCAAAGTGTGACTTGGTCCTTAGGTTGCTGGCTTAGGCCCCTTTCACACTTGTGTGACTTGTCCTGCGACTTGGGACTGCAAAGTCGCATGACAAGTCGTTCCCCATGATTTCAAATGAGTACCATTCATATCGGTACGACTTCAAGACGCAGTGACTTCAAAGCAGTCTCTGCACTATTTTGGTCTGACTTTGATGCGATTTGAGGTCCACAGACCTCAAGATTACACAGGCATTGCTCAAAGTTGCATCAAAATTGCCACAAAATCGCATAAAAAATCTGGGCAAAAAAATTGCGGAAAAATCAATTGACTTTCAGGTCACACAAGTGTGAAAGGGACCTTATGTGAAAGAGCCTTTAGGCTCTTAGCCTTTCACATCTATGCATTTTGCTTTTGAGCATTTTTTGCAGCGCATTTTGCTGTGTTTTCTGTGGTTTTTTACAGCATTTTTACTGCAATTTGCGTTTTTTTAATTTTTTTTTATTTTTGGGGGGAAATTTTGTTGCTAAGCAGATTTAAAAATGCAAAATGCGAATCCCTGCAAAATCGCATCAAAAACACAGGACTTCCATATTGCTTGCATGCCCATTGAAGTCTATTACATGCAAAACGCTGCATTTTGCAGGGAAAAAAGTCCCCGTCCCTTTCCAAAAACGCACAGGCACAAAAATGTATTGATGTGAATGGGTTCCATAGGAACCCATGTTAAAAAAATTGCCTGTATTTCTGCAAAATGCATCAAAAAACTCATTCGTGCGAATTAGAGACCTCACATTCCTCTCCATATAGGAGCTCCATAGATTAGTGTGGTGGGAGTTCGTGAGATCCATGGGCGCCATCTAGTGGTATGAACAGTAAAGTCCGAGGGTTCCTATTTCATAAAAAAAAAAAAAAAATTGTAAAAAAGCCAAGAAAAAAAGCAAGGAAAGCCTCGAATGGATTAAAAAAAAAAAAAAAAAAAAAAAAAAAAAAAGGTCAAAAAACATGTTATTGAGTGCATACACAGACTATTAAAATTAGATACATTTCTTTCCCTCTGCAATCACAGCGGTTCCATAGTGTAGTGGTTATCACGTCTGCTTTACACGCAGAAGGTCCTGGGTTCGAGCCCCAGTGGAACCACATTTTACTTTTCCCAAAATATTTCTTTTTGCTCATGACTCATAGCTCTTTTCTACCCATGTCACCGATCCTTCATGTTTCCTTTTGTATTGCAATCATTGATAGGTCTATATATCCTGACTACATGAATAGGCATACACAGAGAACCATACAGACATGCTGGTTAGCTTTGTTTATTTCATTTGTGAATTCCCCAGGATGGATTTGCTCGGTGTGATTTTTTAAGGATTATGGATCATATATTAGAGGAAAAAATAAACTACTAATAAAGGAGACTGCCATTGATCAGCAATCCGATAGGGACCAGTGCCCTCTAATGGTCGTCTGACGTCAATGCAGCTTTTCTGGAAAGAAAAACAACTGAGTTTAATTTGTGTTACTCCTCTTTTATTTAGGCTCCTTTCACACCAAGGCGTTGGAAAAAAGCCTGTAAAATCCTGTAAAATGCCATGATTTTAGTGTGTGTTTTTGCCGCGCTTTTGAAGCGCTAGCGCTATAAATAGCGCCCCTCAAACAAGCATTTGTGTTTTAATCATGTGACCTTTCCACAGCCTCAGTACACATTTCATGCGCTTTTCAAGTGTTTTTCAAGCGCTTAACCATTATTTTCAATGGACATGGGCGTTTTTGAAGAGCTATTTTGAGTGCACAAAACAAGCTGAAAAGATGCTGCTTGCAGGACTTTTAGCAACGCCTAGCAAGCGCAACGCCTCTGTGTGAAAGCATCCATTGAGATGCATGGGGAGCGTTTTTGGTGCGCTTTTTATGTGCTAATTTTAGAGCAAAAACACCTGAAAAACGCTTTGGTGTGAAAGGGGTCTTAGTGTCTTTATATGTTCAATAATAAGAAAAAAAAGAAAGCTGGATTTTTATGAATGCAGAAAGGAACACCTCCCTGTCAAAGCACCCACCCTAGAGATGTCAATCTGGGTGAACAGTTTAGGCTTCATTCACCTGGCTGTCTGGCCATTTACCTAAAACTTGGGCGTGGTTGCCCACCTGGGAGTCACAGCCGCCTATAGAAATCAATGACTCTAAAGCCTCGTACACACGAGACGACGATCATACGTACGATCGTCGCAAATCGTATGTTGCTTAATGTAACTTGCATACTGACTGCACTACACGATCGTACGAGCACAGAAGAACATTCAGGTGCATGTAATTAGCATCCGGCCGTTCCTGACTTCTGAGCATGCGTGTTTTGCACAATACAACTTGTTGGACCAACTTCTCTGTACACACGATACAACGGTCGTATGACCGCTTGTTGGTATGACCACATTTTCTAGTTTGCTCATCCAACTCCCATTGTACGACCGTCGTATGTCGGCTGTTCTAATCGCGCGTACGAACGATCGATTTCACATACAACGGTCGTTCGTACGACCTGTTGTATACGCTGTCCGTTCAGGTTCATCTGTCAGTTTTTCAGACACTCCATTCACCCCTATGGATCGACAGATGTCAGCGGTGACATGTCCACTGACATCCATCACTATCCAATCTGCTAAATCCACAGATGGAAACCCTAATTTCCATCCATCTGGCGGATTGGATGGGATCAGATGAAAATGGACAGGAGGATCCGTTTTCATTCGATCTCCATAGAGCAGAGCGCAGTGAGTGAAGACGGACCTGTCATCCGCCGATTCAGCAGGGATCAGCAGATCAATCCCTGCTGAGCAAGCAGAGTCCATCAAAACGGACAGTCCCGTGGGAAAGGGGCGTAATGCCTGGTACCCACAATGAAATTATCGGACGGATGATCATCTTTTTTTTTTTTGCATGCTAATCTCATATTGAAAATGATGAGGTTACTAAAGTTATGACAATTCCTGCACGACAGGGTAAAAATTTGATGTAATGTATTGTATTTGTAATGTATTTTCAGACGACAGCTGCATTGATTAAACGATCTGGTATCATACGAGAAAAAGTTTGTGCTTGTCCCTTCGGATAATTCCACCTAAATTGTCGTGATTGGGCCTTGAAAGCTATGTACTAACGATCGAAAGCGGTATTTTTCATATGCTTTTCTGTTCTTCTGTACGGGCCTTATGCCAGTACATGCCGGTACTTGCTTAACCCTCTGCCGACCGGCATCTGACAGCGGCAAAGTGGCTCGATATCGCAAACCGCCATCATATGACGGCGGCAGCGATATCCTGCACTGTGTTCCAGGGGGTGGGGGGGGGCAGGGAGCGGGTAGGGCAGACTCGATCGCCCCCCTGCAGTGAAAGAACGGAGGTCCATGTAAGTAAACACGGATCTCCATTCTGTTAGAGGGGGAAGGGCTGTGATCACAGGCTTCCTGTATATGGAAGCCGTGATCACTCCCTTCACCCTGCAAGCCCAGCCTACACAAAGTTAGAACACGCCCAGGGAACACAGTTAACCCTTAAAGCGCCCCCTCCAGGTTAACCCCTTCACTGCCAATGGCATTTACACAGTAATCAGTGCATTTTCATAGCACTGATCGCTGTATAAATGTCAATGGTCCCAAAAAAGTGTCAAAATGGTCCGACATGTCCGCTGCAATATCGCAGTACTGCTAAAAATCGCAGATTGCCACCATTACTAGTCAAAAATAAAAAAAAATGAAAAACCCCAGAAAAGAGTTATCATCTGTAAACACGGCAACTTTTGCGCAAACCAATCAATAAATACCAATCACAATTTTTTTTTACCAAAAATATGAGGAAGAATATAAATCGGCCAAAACCGATGGAAAAAAATGTTTTTTTATTTTTTTTTTGGATTTGTATTTTAGCAAAACCTAAGAAATTTG
Organism: Glandirana rugosa; assembly: GCA_018402905.1. Classification (NCBI taxonomy): domain Eukaryota; kingdom Metazoa; phylum Chordata; class Amphibia; order Anura; family Ranidae; genus Glandirana; species Glandirana rugosa. The sequence continues at coordinate 1,049,928 of BLSH010502800.1, forward strand.
GGTGTTTTTGCAAAATTGTTGCACTTCTTTTGTTTATAGCAGTGATCAAAAATGACGCAGAGGCGATCAAATACCACCAAAAGAAAGCTCTATTTGTGGGAAAAAAAGGACGCCAATTTCGTTTGCTTACAGCGTCGCACGACCGCGCAATTGTCATTTAAAGCGGCACAGTGCCGAATCGCAAAAAGTGCTCTGGTCCTAAAGTGGGAAATCCTTCCGGGGCTGAAGTGGATAATCATGAGCCCAGAGCCTTACATCTGTACACATGTAATCACTTGCCCTCTGGAAGATTTTACCCCCTTCCATGGCCAGAGCATTTTTTGCTATCCTGCAATGTGCTAACTTAACTGCCAATTGCGCGTTCATGCAACACTGTACGCAAATTACATTTATATCATTTGTTTTCACACAAATATAGCTTTCTTTTGGTGGTATTTGATCACCTCTGGGATTTTTATTTTGTGTGATATAAATGAAAAAAGACAGATCATTTTGAAGAAAAAAAACAAACAATATTTTTTATTTTCTGCTATAAAACATATCCAATAAAAAACATAAAAAATCGAATTTCTTCATGAATTTAGGCCAAAATGTATTCTGCTACCTGTTTTTGGTAAAAAAAAATCCCAATAAGTATATATTAATTGGTTTGCTTGAAAGTTATAGCATCTGGTATACTGGAATTTTTATTTTTTATTTTTATACTAGTAATGGTGGTGATCAGCGATTTATAGTGGGACTGTGATAGTATGGCGGGCAATCTGACACTAACTGACACTGGCTGGGGGGTACACTAACTAACACTGACATCAATGGTGACACTAATCCAGTGATTAGTGCCTAACACAATATGTAATGTGTCTGTTATATGGTGCTTTAAGGCTACTTTCACAGAGCCTTTCAGCGTTTTACAGACGCTATTTAGCTAAAAATAGCGTCTGTAAAGCGTCTCAAAAATCTCCCCCAATCCACCCCAATGTGAAAGCCCTGAGTGCTTTCACACTGGGGCGGTGCGCTTGCAGGACGTTACAAAAAGTCCTGCAAGCAGCATCTTTGGGGCGATGAAGGGAGCGGTAATATACCGGTCCTCTACCGCCCCGCCATTGAAATGAATGGCAAGCGCTTCCGAAGCGGCTGCAAACCGCCTCAGTAGCTCTGAGCGCTGGTATATTTAACCCTTTTTTAACCCCTTGTGGGGGGTTAAAAGCGTGGCGCTCCCGCCCGCATAGCGGAGCCCTATCGCTGGTAAAACTCCGCTAAAATTAGTGGGGTTTTACGGCGACCGCGGCTGCCGCTCAGTGTGAAAGTAGCCTTACTCAGGTGTCAAGTCCTGGGAAAAAAAGTGTTGGAACTCATCCAAGATTCCCACCCCACCACCACCACCACCACCACTACTACCACATTGTGCATCACGCCCAACCGGAAGTAACGTTCCATCTCTAACGAGTGGTCGGTGAGATACACTGTACGGTGACATTTAGATTATCAGGGCTCCTATATCAGGCGCAGATCCTAGATCTGGCACCCCCTGAAAAACAAATACAGTTGCAGCGAGGTGGTGCAGGTTTTTAGGGATTAAATCAGATGGTGAGGAGGCAATATAATGCTTCCTTGCCACCTGTCAAACACCCTCTGAAAAGTGATCCACTGTGGTTCACTTTCCAGAGGACAACACTACTGTACCATAATCTACAGCAATACAACCTTATCAGTGCCCATCAAATTCAGCCTCACCAGTGCCCATCAATGCAGCTTCACCAGTGCCCATCAATACAGCCTCATCAGTGCCCATCAATGCAGCTCCACCAGTGCCCATCGATACAGCCTCATCAGTGCCCATCAATGCAGCCTTATCAGTGCCCATCAATGCAACTTCGTCAGTGCCCTTCAAGGCAGCCTCACCAGTGCCCATCAATGCAGCTTCATCAGTGCCCATTACACCTTATCAGTGCCCATCAAATGCAGCCTCACCAGTGCCCATCAATGCAGCCTCATCAGTGCCCATCAATGCAACCTCACCTGTGCCCATCATCTCAGCCTCACCAGTGCCCATCAGCTCAGCCTCACCAGTGCCCATCAATACAGCCTTATCAGTGCCCATCAAATTCAGCCTCGCCAGTGCCCATCAATGCAGCTTCACCAGTGCCCATCGATACAGCCTCATCAGTGCCCATCGATGCAGCCTTTTCAGTGCCCATCAATGCAGCATCCTCAGTGTCCATTAATGCAGCCTCACCAGTGCCCATCAATGCAACTTCATCAGTGCCCATTACAGCCTTATCAGTGCCCATCAAATGCAGCCTCACCAGCAGCTTCACCAGTGCCCATCAATACAGCCTTATCAGTGCCCATCAATGCAGCCTCACCAGTGCCCATCAATGCGGCCTCACTGGTGCCCATCAATGCAGCCTCATCTATGCTCATCAATGCAGCCTGATCAGTGTGTATCAATGGAGCCTGATCAGTGCCCATCAATGCAGCCTCGCCAGTGCCCATCAATGCAGCCTCACCAGTGCCCATCAATGCAGCCTCACCAGTGCCCATCAATGCAGCCTCACCAGTGCCTACCAATGCAGCCTCACCAGTGCCCATTAATGCAGCCTCACCAGTGCCCATCAATGCAGCCTGATCAGTGCCCATCAATGCAGCCTCACCAGTGCCCACCATTGCAGCCTCACCAGTACCCACCAATGCAGTCTGATCTGTGCCCATCTATGCAGCCTGACCAGTGCCTGTTAATGCAGCCTGATCAGTGCTCTTCTATGCAGCTTTCACTAGTGCCCATTAATGCAGCCTGGTCAGCGCCCATCAGCTCAGCCTCACCAGTGCCTATCAATGGGGGGGGGCCTCCTCAGATGTGTCACTGGGCACCACCAGCGAGGTAGAGCGGGTGGAGACTCACGATCCTGTCCACTAATGATCTAATCCCCCTGTGCAGCTGTTTAGAAAAAAAAAATACTTTTCCGGGTCTCCTGTGTTCAGTGCTGACCGGGTGACAGCAAATGGACTATTTCTTCATTTTCGGCTTTCCGCGGATTAATCCAGCCACCTATCAGTGATTTACATGGACTGATTGCACAGGTCTGTATAGAACACCTGTGCATATTATGCGGGTGAAGGCAGCCCTTCATACAATTGTACAGATAAGTACGCTCATGTGAATAAGGCAGCACTAGAGCCTCGACAGTCCTGTACCTACCTAAAATTTCCCACTGCAGGGCCCTGAGATGATACAGGAAAACTATTTATAGCCCTCCTGTATCCCAAGATGGTCACCACATCTCAAAGAAATTCTGTGTCAATTTATATCACAGGCTCCCCCAAGATAAGACCTAGGGCCCACAGCAGAGGACAGCCTAGTCCTATTCTGGCTCCCAAAGCACAAGCATGTGACCACTCTATTTGCTTTGAGGCCTCACGCACATGGGGCATCTCTTTAAGCTCCTCCTAACAACAGAGCTCCCGGCAGGGATATGCTTCTTAAAAAAACATGCTAAAAGCCAGCATGTCTGGCAGTTAAACGTTAACCACCTCAGATCCGGAAGGCCTTACCCTTTTCATGACCAAGCCATTTTTAGCTATTTAGCACTGTGCTACTTTAAGGCCTCATACACACAGGCGTTTTGCACGCCGGCGTTTGTAGGCGTTTTTTGCAGCTCTCCATGTTATTCAATGGCCTTCTAAAAACGCCGGCGTTAGTGAGCAGTAGAGGGCGTCGGCGTTAGTGAGCTGTTTTTAGAACGCGGGACCATCGCGTTCTGTAGCTGTAGCGTTTTGGCGTTTTTTGACGCCAATCAGCAAAACGCTCACTAACGCTTGCTAACACCCGCTAACGCCGTACCGGCGTTAACAAGGGTTTTTTGACGCCGGGGTTTTTAGGTTGAAAAATAGCAGAGGACTGATTTTTTTAAAAAAAAACACCTATTGACGCCGACGCTCACTAACGCTCGCTAACGCCGATGCAAAACGCCGCAAAAAACGCAGATTTTTTAAAAACCGTCGGACCTGGGGTTTTGCTTATTTATTATAAAACGCCCGTGTGTATGAGGCCTAAATAGTAATTGCATGGTCATGCAACTCTGTACCCAAACAAAATGTATATATTTTTTCACACAAATAGAGCTTTCTTTTGGTGGTATTTGATCACCACTGTGGTTTTTTTTATTATATAAACGAAAAAATATTTTTTACTTTCTGGTATAAAACATATCCAATAAAAAAAATGTAAATCTAATTTCTTCATAAATTTAGGCCAAAATGCATTCTGCTACATGTCTTTGGTAAAAAATCCCAAAAAGTGTATATTGATTGGTTTGCGTCAAAGTTATAGTGTCTACAAACGATGGTATATACAGTACATTGTAATTTTTTTTTATTGTTTATACTACTAATGGGGATGATCAGTGACTTATAATGTTACTGTGATGGTGGGCAAACTGACACTAACTGACACTGGGAGGGAACTGACTTACTGACATCACCAGTGACACTAATACAGTGATCAGTGATAATACTATACGCTGTCACTGTATTAATGACATTGGCTGAGAAGGGGTTAACATCTAAGGTGATCAAGGGGTTAAATGCATGCCTAACAATGTGTAATGTATGTAATGTGTGCTGCTTTTTATTAAAGATCTCTTTGTTGCTTATCCCATAAGAAACAGATTGTTTCCTCTGTACAGAGCTCCATGTTGATTTGTCAACACAAGAATCATTGCCTGGGACCTGCTGACAGATTCCCACTGTGTACAATCACAGCAGGTGTCGGCAAGGGGGATGGCATGCGCGCTCGCTAAATCCAAAAGCAGGCATTGATGTACCAATACATCGGTTTGCCTGCACGGGCCGCCCGTCCGCAGTACATCACAGGCGGGCAGTCCTTAAGTGGTCAATTCATTCTACTGACCAGAATATTATTTTTTTCTGGCCATTGGAATGTATTAATGCTGAAATGCTTGACATGTCCAGCATTTATGCGCATTTAGACGTGTTTAGGCGCTTTCCACTTTTTTTTCTCTCCTCAATGTGCCTTTGAGGGTTTTTTTCTCAGCCTGTAAATGTTTCTCTTCTAATATGCCTGTAAACGCCATGTGCACATGGACACATAGGAGTTGATTTACTAAAGCTTGAAAGTGCAAAAATTGGTGCAGCTCCACACAGAAACCAATCAGCTTCAAGGTTTTATTGTCAAAGCTTGATTGATAAAGCTGAGGTTAGAAGCTGATTGGCTAGCATGCACAGCTGCCCCGTTTTTTTGCACTGGTCAGCTTTAGTAAATCAACCCCAAAGACTTACATAGAGGTGGTTTTACAGGCTGAAAAAAACATCCAGCACCTGTAAAAGCAATGTTTTTTTAGGCTCTGTGTGCATGAGGCCTTAACCACTTCAATACAGGACACTTTTAAAACACTTTTTTTTAGTTTCTATGATAAAATTTTGCAAATAAGTAATTTTGTTCATAAATTTGGGCCAAAACCTAAACTGCTACATATCACTGGTAAACATAACCCAAATCAGTGTATATTATTTGGTCTGTGTGAAAGGTATAGCGTCTACAAGCTATGGTGCCAATCATTGAAAATTGATCACACCTAATGCACTGATGGCCTATCTCATTTCTTGAGGCCCTGTAATGTCAGGAAAGTACAAATACCCCCCAAATGACCCCTTTTTGAAAAGTAGACCATCCAAGGTATTTATTATGAGGCATGGCAAGTTTTTTGAAGTTGTATTTTTTCCCCACAATTCTTGGGAAAATTACAACAAGTTATTTCTCACACACAGCATATGCATGCCTCCAATTACACCCCAAAATACATTCTGCTACTCACCCTGAGTATGTCGATACCACATGTGTGAGACTTTTTCACAACCTGGCCACATAGAGAGGTCCAACATGCAGGGAGCACCGTCAGCCATTCTAAGAGCAGAAATTTCACATCTAATTTCCTAACCACCTATTACAATTTTGAAGGCCCTGGAGCACCAGGACAATGGAATTACTCACAAAATGACCCCATTTTGGAAAGAAAACACCCCAATGTATATTCTGTGAGGAATTATGAGACTTTTGAATGGTTCATTTTTTTCTACAAGTCTTCAAAAAACGTGGAAAGAAAATGAAAACGCTTTTATTTTTACACAAAGTGGTCAATTTATAAGATATTTCTAACACAAAGCAAGTACATAGCAAAAATTAACCCCCAAATAATATTCTTCTATTCGCCTCGTGTATGGCGATACCATATGTGTGAGACTTTTACACAGCTTGGCCACATAGAGAAATCCAACACGTAGGGAGCACCGTCAAGCAATCTAGGAGGATAAATTACACATAAAATTTCCTAAAGACCTATCACACCTTTGAAGGCCCTGGAATAACAGAACAGTGGAATTACCCACAAAATGACCCCATTTTGGAAAGAAAACAATCCTACGTATATTCTATGAGGCATTATGAGTAGAGTTGAGCGGACACCTGGATGTTCGGGTTCGGCGGGTTCGGCCGAACTTTGCAAAAAAGTTTGGGTTCGGTACCGAACTTGACCCCGGACCCCGAACCCCATTGAAGTCAATGGGGACCCGAACTTTTCAGCACCCAAATGGCTGTAAAAAAGTCCTGGAACGTGCTAGAGGGCTGCAAAAGGAAGTAAAATGGGGGTAAGAGTAGGACAAGTGCCCTACAAAAAAATGGGGATAGGGAATATAACTTAACATCAAATAAAAAAATAAAAATGGGAAAGGGGGGTGGATGTGGAGTAGGAGCCTAGAGGTTGACTAGGCCGTGACCGTGGCAGTGTAGGTGGAAGTGGCGGTGATGGAGGAGGAGGAGGAGGTAACCAACACTTTTTGTTGTTTGTTTTTTTTTTTTTCTAATTGGGGTAGCCCCCAAAATATTGAGGCATATTAAAAAAAACAAGTATACCAATGGCTGTGTGAGGCCGGTCTTAATGTCTATTCTGCACAAGGCACAGACAAGTCTTGTGGGATCCATGCCTGGTTCATTTTAACCACCTCCCACCCTGCCACTGTATATATACGGCCGGGTGGGAGCTTCCCCGTTCTGACAGGACGTGCATATACGTCCTGCAGAACGGGTACTTGCAGCGCGGCCACGTGGCGCGCTGCGGCTGGATCCTGTGATCATTATGATCACAGGATCCAGCCGAGCAGAGATCGGGATATGGGTCCTGTGAATGTCCCTCCCGATCATGTGACGGCTGTGTCCAATCACAAGGTACAGACAAGTCTTGTGGGATTCATGCCTGGTTCATTTTAACCACCTCCCACCCGGCCACTGTATATATACGGCCGGGTGGGAGCTTCCCCGTTCTGACAGGACGTGCATATACGTCCTGCAGAACGGGTACTCTCAGCATGGCCACGTGGCGCGCTGCGGCTGGATCCTGTGATCATTATAATCACAGGATCCAGCCGAGCAGAGATCGGGATATGGGCACTGTGATTGGCCCTCCCGATCATGTGACGGCTGTGTCCAATCACAGCCGTCACATTGTAAACAGAGACGAACGTCTCTGTGACAGTTCTCCCCCCGCCGAGCTCAGTGAGAGCTCAGTGCGGGGGGGGGGGGATCTGCAGCTATGTGACAGCTCTCTGCATGATGATGATTTCATGCAGAAAGCTCTCACAGATTGCCCCCCACATGGTGCACCAAGCACACTGATACCCCTGTCCCCATACACATAAGTGTCCCCATAAAACAGTCCCCAAAACATCTCTATGTCCCCCATCACATCTGTCACCATACACAAAACATCTGTCACAGTCCCTAAAACATCTGTATGTCCCCGTCACATCTGTCACAGTCCCCAAAACATCTGTCTGCCCCGTCACATCTGTCACAGTCCCCAAAACATCTGTCTGTCCCATCACATCTGTCACAGTCCCCAAAACATCTGTCTATCCGCCAACACCAAATAAACTCCGATTTGGGTTATTTTTACCAAAGAAATGTAGCAGTATCATTTTTGGTCAAAATTTATGAAGAGAAATTACTTATTTGCAAAATTTTATAACAGAAATGAAGAAAAATGCATTGTTTTTGAAAAATTTCAGTCTTTTTTAATTTATAGCGCAAAAAATAAAAAATCCAGGGGTGAATAAATACCACCAAAAGAAAGCTCTATTTGTGTGAAAAAAATGATAAAAATAAAATTTGGGTACAACGTCGCACGACCGCGCAATTGTCATTCAAACTGCAACAGCGCTGAAAGCTGAAAATTGGTCCGGGAAGGAAGGGAGTTTAAGTGCCCAGTATTGAAGTGGTTAATAAACTTTAGCTTGTCCACGTTGGCTGTGGACAGGCGGCTGCGCTTGTCTGTGATAACACCCCCTGCCGTGCTAAACACACGTTCAGACAATACACTGTCCTTGTAACGGGGATCCACCCCGTAATCAGCACAAGTTACAATGTGGGCAACTCGGCTGTCGTTGCGCAGGCACTGCAGCATGTAGTCGCTCATGTGTGCCAGGCTGCCCAGAGGCAAAGACAAGCTGTCCTCTGTGGGAGGTGTTGTACCATCACCACCAGTAATGCCCACGAGCTGCGTTGGGGGCCACCCTGCTGCGGTTCCTCCTCCTCATCATCTTCCTCGTCCTCCTCATCCTCCAGAACTGTGCCCTGGCTTGAATATTTTTTACTTGGCCTATGCTGGTGCAGGAACCCACTCTCCGAGCCACTTGTGAATGACTGGCCTGATAACCGTGGAAATGACCCCTCTTCCTCCTCCTACTCATCCTCCTGTGCCACATCCTCTTCCATCATGGCCCAAAGTGTTTTTTCAAGGAGACATAGAAGTGGGATAGTAACGCTGAGAACAGCGTCATCAGCACTGGCCATGTTAGTGGAGTACTCGAAACACCGCAATATGGTACACAGGTCTCGCATGGAGGCCCACTCGTTCGTGGGGAAGTGGTGCTGTTCCGCAGAGCGACTGACCCGTGCATGCTGCAGCTGAAACTCCACTTCTGCCTGCTGCTGCTCGCACAGTCTCTCCAGCATGTGCAAGGTGGAGTTCCACCTTGTGAGCACGTCGCATAGGAGGCAGTGAGCCGGAAGGCCGTAGTTCCGCTGCAGCGCAGACAGACCAGCAGCAGCAGAGTGAGAATGCCGAAAGCACGCACAGACGGCCTGCACTTTCTGCAGCAGCTCTGACATATCCGGGTAGTTTTTTAGAAATTTCTGTACCACCAAATTCAGCACATGCGCCAGGCAAGGGATGTGCGTCAAACCGGCTAGGCCCAGAGCCGCTCCGAGATTTCGCCCATTGTCGCACACCACCAGGCCGGGCTTGAGGCTCAGTGGCAACAACCACTCATCAGTCTGTTGTTCAATGCCTGTCCACAGCTCCTGCGCAGTTTTAAAACAGTCTGCTGTCGTTTCCCCCTGGATGTGCTGAAGTTGGTGGTGAAGGTGTTACGCTGAGTGGATGAGGAGGTGGTAGAGGAGGAGGAGGAGGAATAGGAGGAGGAGGCAAAGAGAAATGCCCTGCAATCCTCGGTGGTGGAAGGACATGTGCCAAATGGCTAGCCGGCTCTGGCCCACCCACCACTACATTTGCCCAGTGTGTAGTTAGCGAGATATAGCGTCCCTGCCTGTGCTTACTGGTCCACGTATCAGTGGTCATGTGGACCTTGCCACAGATGGCATTGTGCAGTGCACACTTGATCTTGTCCCAGACTTGTTTTTGCAGGGAAGGGATGGCTCGCCTGGAAAAGTAGTGGCGGCTGGGAACCACATACTGTGGGACAGCCACCACCATCAGGTTTTTAAAACTGTCCGTGTCCACCAGATGGAATGACAGCATTTCAAAGACCAGGAATTTTGAAATGCTGGCATTCAGGGCCAGGGATCGCCGGTGGGTAGGGGGGTACTTCCTCTTTCTCTCCAGTGTTTGGGAGATGGAGAGCTGTAAGCTTTCATGGGACCGTGTGGAAATGCTTGGGGACGGTGGCGGACATGGTGGCGTTGCTGTCACATACTCTGTTTGCTGGGTGGCAGGTGTCACTGTAGAGGTGGAGGAAGAGGCCGAGGCAGCAGCAGAAGAGGAAGCAGGAGGAGGCCGAGACCTTTCTTGGATTTTGAGGTAATTATTCCAATGCAGCTTGTGCCTTGAATTTAGATGCCTGGTCATGCAGGTTGTGCTCAGGTTTAGAACATTTATGCCTCGCTTCAGGCTATCATTGCACAGCGTGTAAACCACTCGTGTCTTGTCGTCAGCACATTGTCTGAAGAACTGCCACGCGGGGGAACGCCTTTGAGCTGCCTTTGGTGTGCTAGGTCCCTGGGTGCGGTGGGTAGTAGCAGCCGTACTGTCTAGGGGACGCTCGCTCCGCTTTTGCAACCTGCTTTCTCTTTTGCTGTGCTGGTGCCTCTGTGCGACCACCACCCCTTCCTCAAAACTGCACACGTCACTCGCATGACCCTCATTCCATGTGGGGTCTAGGACCTCATCATCCTCCTCCATATCATCTTCCTCCCACCCTTGTCAGTCTGCACACTGAAGAAAGCTGCAGCAGTTGGCACCTGTGTTTCGTCATCATCAGAGACGTGCTGTGCTGGTGTTTCCATGTCCTCATCCTGCAACAGAAGTCGTTGGGCATCTGTGCACTAAATGTCTTCCACTTCTGGGGCAGGGCTATGTGGATGGCCCACAGAAAGCACACCAGGAGAGTCATCAAAAAGCATAAGAGTCTGTTGCATGACTTGGGGCTCAGACTGCTTGGCTAATTTACAAGGGGCTGAGGTGAAAGACAGATGGCCATGGGGTTCAGGTACCAACTCTGAGCTTTCAGGAAGGGACAATGTGAAGGAACTGGAGGCATTGTCAGCCACCCAATCTACTATCGCCTGTACTTGTTCTGGCCTCACCATTCGTTGTGCGGCATTCGGGCCTACCATATAACGTTGAAGGTTCTGTCGGCTACTCGCACCTGAGGAAGGTGTTTCACTTGTGCGTGTAGCTCGCACAGATCAACCACGTCCTCTCCTTCCAACAGGAGCTTCACCAACACCACCAACACAAGCAGCACCACGACCACGTCCCTTATTTGACGCTCTCCTCATTCTGCCCGCAAATGTACTATGTAGCACTATTTATTAATACAAAAAAAATGAATAATAAATTCTTCTTTTTTTTTTGGAAAACAGCAACGTAGAAGCACTTTTTATTTTTGTACAAGAAATGCACAGCTCACACCAACAGCAGGAACCTCTCCCTATAGAACTAGGAGATGATTTTAGAACAATAATCTGTCCCTCACAGGAGCAGCAGGAACCTCTCCCTATAGAACTAGGAGATGATTTTAGAACAATAATCTGTCCCTCACAGCACTTTTAACCCCTGTTATATGGGGGGGTTAAAAGCACACCGTTGCCGCCCTAATAGCGGCGCCATAGCGCCGCTGTAACGAGCGGTAATACGCCACTAATTAGTGGTGTTTTACCGCTAATGATCGGGAGGCTCCTGCGTGAATGGGGCCTAAGTGTAGCCGATCCCTGCCCCCTCCCCTCACTTTCTCTCCGGTTAAAACAAGAACAGTGAGTATAAAGGCTGAATTTGTGAAGGGGAAGATTGCTGGATTTGTGAAAAGAGAGTTGTAAAAACGGTGTGTGGGGGGGCTGAATTTGTGAAAAGAGGTGACAGTTGTGTAGGGAGGTAGTGCAAGCTGTGGATGGGGGGAAAAGTTGAGTTTACACGGGGTGCAGAAGTGAGCTCTGGGCGCAGGGTACAGGGGTGAGCTGCAGATGTAAGGTACAGGGGTGAGCTGTGGACACAGGGTGCAGAGGTGAGCTGTGGATGCAGGGTGCAGAGGTGAGCTGTGGATGCAGGGTGCAGAGGTTAGCTGTGGACACCGGGTACAGGGGTGAGCTGTGGGCACAGGGTACAGGGGTGAGATGTGGACGCTGGGTACGGGGGTGAGATCATAAGCGTTGTTAGCCCCAGGCTAAGGGAGCTACATACCCGAGGGTGCCCCCAAAAAAGCCCCGGGGCTCAGGGCAGTCTAATTGCATTATTAGTCCCGAGCCGCCATTAAACATGAAGTCCTGATGTGGCAGCGCCTACGATGGACGTCACCGCAGTGGCCCAATCCCACATCGCGCAACGTGTGACGTCCATTACAGGCTGCCACCGGGACTCAGTGACACTGTGGGCTATGATGGATGTCACACTTAGCCAATCCCGCACTAGCGTGGAACATGTGATGTCCATTAAAGGACATGCTGGAGACACCCTGATGTAGAAGCACGCTGGGGGACACCTGATGGAAGAGGCACGCTGCTGGGGGACACCTGGTGGAAGAAACACGCTGCTGGGGGATACCTGATGGAAGAGGCACGCTGCTGGGGGACACCTGATGGAAGAGGCAGGCTGCTGGGGGACACCTGATGGAACAGGCAAGCTGCTGGGGGACACCTGATGGAATAGGCATGCTGCTGGGGGACAATTGATGGAAGAGGCATGCTGCTGGGGGACACCTGATGGAAGGAGGCACTTCGCTGGGGACACCCTGATGGCATCTGGTGACAGGCGACGTGACAAGAGACACACCCTGGGCTCCAACTGATTCTGCATTATGGTGAGTTGAATGATTTCATTTTATATTACAATGTAATATAAGAAATAATGCATGATGTTGGGATGATTGAAGCGCCAACACCAGGTGTTTGGAGTATCTTTATCTGCGGATTGTTAAACTTTCTAGATTACACATATTGCTATAATGGTGTCGGATCTGGGCCTGCTTTCCCCTCCATCCCTCTTTCCTTCCTTCTCTTCTCTCTCCTTCCCTCCCTATTTCTTTCTTTCTTTCTTTCTTCCTACCTCCATCCCTCGTTCATCTCAGACTCAAACCACACCCCCTTTGAGCCCATTTAAGCCACGCCCATGGTTTAGTTAAACCATGCCCATTTTTTGCAGCGGCGTGCTCAGTGTGCCGCATTTCTTCAAACTAGAGCTGCTGGTCTTTTTCCCACCTAGCAACTCCCCCTGGGTGAGCTGTGGACACAGGGTGCAGAGGTGAGCTGTGGATGCAGGGTGCAGAGGTTAGCTGTGGACACAGGTGCAGGGGTGAGCTGTGGACACAGCGTACAGGGGTGAGATGTGGACACAGGGTGCAGAGATGAGCTGTGAACGTAGGGCACAGGGGTGAGCTGTGGATGCAGGGTACAGGGGTGAGCTGTGGATGCAGGGTACAGGGGTGAACTGTGGACGCAGGGTGCAGAGGTGAGCTGTAGACGCAGGGTACAGAGGTGAGCACTGCAGCAAAAATATAAACGACAATGGCGCACTGGCCTAGCGCATTATCCTCAGATAAATGTTTATTAAAAAGTTAAAAACATACTCACAAGGGAGCTGTAAAACCAAGCATGTAGTGCATTGCAGATTCCCTCGAATCCATAACCATAAGCACTATGTGGTTGACATCTCACACAGAGATGAATAGCTAACTCGTTTCAAGGTATAAACCTCTTCTTCAGAGCCTTGTGAATATGTTTTTAACTTTTTAATAAATATTTATCTGAGGATAATGCACTAGGCCAGTGCGCCATTGTCTTTTATGTTTTTGCTACAGTGTCTCTGGACTTCCCCAGTTCATCAGTGGCAGCAAGGCAGCACATTACCTACAGCCATACATACTATGATAGTCAATGTTACCGGGTTGAAGAGGCCCCCCTCCGAGTGCAGGAAGGAGCTTTTGTTTGTACAGAGGATGAGCCGGCAGTGAGGAGATGATATGCTGTAAACTTCAGCAACCAATCAGTGAGAGGTAATGATGTGCTGTAACCACTAGCAGCCAATAAGTAAGTGGAAATGATGCACAGTAAACTATAGCAGCCAATCAGTGAGGAGTAATAATGTGCAGTAACCTCTAGCAACCAATCAGTGAACAGTAGTGATCAGCTGTAATCTCTAGCAACCAATGAACAGTAGTGATCAGCTCTACTCTCTAGCAAACAATCAGTGAACAGTACTGATCAGCTGTAATCGCTAGCAGCCAATCAGTGAGCAATAATGATGTGCAGTAATCTCTAGCAACCAATCAGTTAGCAGTAATGGTGTCCGGTAACCTCTTGCAACCAATCAGTGAGCGGTAATGACATGCTGCAACCAGTCATTCAGACTTAATGAAAAGCAGGAACCTCTAGCAACCAATCAGTGATTGGTAACGATGTGCAGTAACCACTAGCAACCAATCAGTGAGCGTGGACCAGTTCTTTAAGTTTACGTTTATTAAGACTATGTGTTTTTTTTTTTTAATGTTAGGGTAGAGAGTAAAATTGCATGGGGCTAGGGGGTGGGTGACCAAGAAAATGTTTGCCCAGGGTATAATTAATATTAAAGACTGCCCTGGGAGGAGGGATCAAGGTGTGGGGTTGTTTTATCAGGGGTTGGGCTTGGCCCCTTTGTTCCAGCGAAGGGAACTCTTTAAGCGCCAGCATACCAAGACATTTTGGACAATTTTTGGGAACAGTTTGGGGATGGCCCCTTCCTGTTCTAACATACCAGAGCACAAAGAAAGGCCCATCAAGACATGGATGAGCAAGTTTGGGATGGAGGAATTTTACTGGCCTGCACAGAGTCATGACTTCAACATGACAGAACACCTTTGGGATGAATTAGAGTGGAGACTGCGAGCCAGGCCTTCTCATCCAACATCAGTGCCTGACCTCACAAATGTGCTTCTGGAAGAATGGTCAAACATTCCCATAGACACACTCCGAAACACCTTGAGGACAGCCTTCCCAGAAGAGTTGAAGCTGTTATAGCTGCAAAGGGTAGAAATGGAGGAATAGGCGCAGGGCCAAGCAGTGGGTCTGCAAGGGTTGGAGTATGTCCAGGGAGAGGGACTGCAGATCGGCAGCTCTTCTGTGGGTAAGCCAAGCCACAACACTAGAATACAATAACAGAGAGAAGGCGCCTCTAAATGCAGAAAGTTTTATTACAGTAAAAATGCACAGGAAGATTACACTCACAGATTCAGAGTCTTAGGAGAGCGTGTCCGCACTTTTGTCTGCGGATAGACATATGTGGATAGCAGTGTCTATTTCCTGCGGGTCCCTGTGTGCTGGTCATCCGTGGGAAGACAGTCCATCGGTTGGGGCGACCGCCTGCGGTCGTATCTGTATGATTCCCCTCGTGGCGATGGAGATGGTGAGGAAATCCCGGGGTCCAGGCGCACAGCGTCCCGCGTCACTG
>BLSH010502800.1:1070686-1088825 GCA_018402905.1 Glandirana rugosa
CGTGTAAAGTCTCGATAGGGAGTGGCAAGGAAGACGACGATAGAAGAGACTAAGAAGGAAGTCCAAACGTAAAGTTTACTTACGTATGACACTTTATTGATACGAAGATAATTTGGTAAGTAGTCTGGATTAATGGTACCTAAGTTAGACCGGTGTCCGATCTCCAATTTCTGTTCCTCTGAGAGGGGCTTCTATTGGAAGTCCTTCTCTTAACTGTTTCCTGGAACCCCTTTCTTGTGAACATTATATAGAACAATTAGAGAAGGAGTAATTTCACTGTGATTCAACCAAATTTTTATATATATGATATAATGGTTTTCATAACCCTGTGTGTGTGGACACGCTCTCCTAAGACTCTGAATCTGTGAGTGTAATCTTCCTGTGCATTTTTACTGTAATAAAACTTTCTGCATTTAGAGGCGCCTTCTCTCTGTTATTGTATTCTAGAGCTGCAAAGGGTAGGCCAACTCAATATTGAACCCTACGGACTAAGACTGGTATGCCATTAAAGTTCATGTGTGTGTGTCCCAATACTTTTGGTAATATAGTATATATATTTTTAAACCAACTTAGTGTCACTTTAATGAGGAAGAGATTAACAAGATATATTACAAGTGTTCTTTCCCCAAGGTCCTTTGTCAATTCTCTTCCTGAAGGTTATCTTCGGGGAGAGTCTCCTTGTCTTTAACCTCTAGCCTGTGGCCAGATTGAATCCATGGTAATTAGGTCTGATGAATGGTTTAATAGAAGCATAGTTATTTCACAGTATGCATTCATTTGAAATGCAAACCTGAAGGAAGAATCAGAGAAGATAGCAGCAGAAGGAACGGTGAGGGATAGCTCTGAAATGTGCTGGAGGAGGACAGGAGGTAAGTTTGCCATAATGTTCAAGTGCGGGATTTCAATTTCAATTTTTTTTTTATCTAAGTTGCATGAAATTTTATTATTTTAATATGATCTATATTTTAATATAATAATATATATTTAATATATTATGGAATACAGTAAAACTAAAGAGAAAAAATACTAAATTCACACATACACTAATGTTTTCATTTTACCTCTAAATGATTGTATTTGTTTTTTTTTAGAAGCCCGACATTAAGAAAAAGTAGTTATAGCAATTATAGATTTACCTGATCATTTTCTACCAAATAATTTATCATGATCCTGAAACTTAGGGAGTGGCAGGAGTGTGTCTTTTGCCTACATACTTTGTATGTCCCTCTTTCTCATTTCAGAAAGTTGGAAGGCATGCACATGCACACAAACAACCAAGTACACACGCATTAACATATGATCCCTATACATTAACTTTTCACCTATCCTGTAGTGAAATGATCTGTCTGTATTGATTATGACATTTTTAAACCTGCTGCAAGGTGATGGACTTTGGCACTGCTTGTGGCAGTAATGATTTGTAAAGCCATAGGCACTTGTTGCAAACTAAATGGTAAATAAACATAATGTCAGAGAACTGCAGTTTTCTGAAGAATAATTTCACGTCTGCGCCTACCCTAAAGTAATCAAATCTATTACACTGTTACACACTCAATACTTTTTTTTTTGTTTACAAAATTTTTTATTTGGAAGGTCAAATAAGATTGTGTATGCATTTGGGTACATATAATGAGGTAGAAAAAGATAAGTAACATCTTGACATATGACATATGAATAATAACAATGTCAATAGAACAGCTTAAGCGTAGTTTACACTAAATTATATATTCTAATGCATCAGGATATATATATAAGGTCTAGCAAACTACTATCCATAGTATTAAGGTTACACATGAATTAAGATTCTATATGGTTTACACATAGGGTGGCAGACCTAAAGAGTGTTATACCATGAGGTAGCATATATATATATATATCATATTATATGTCTTAGGAAAAAAGTGAATCCCATTGTGCCTATTTTTTATCAAAACTGGGCATTCTGTCATTAAGTGTGTGATGGATACGTTCAGTTAATTTAACTGTAGACATTCTGGCCAGAACCAGCTCCCAAGGGAGAGATGTTGAACGCCAATTACATGCAATCATACAGTGAATAGAGCTAAAAAGAGTGTGAATTAGGCTGTTGCAAGAGATAGATAAGTCAGGTATTTTGGAATATAAGAGGCATATTTGTGGTGTGAGGGAAATATATTTATCTGCCAATTTGTCTACAATATCAGTAGTTGCTTTCCATGTGTGATTCAAATGTCTGCAATTCCAGTAAATATGTAATAGAGTACCTTGTTCTGACCAACCTCTAAAGCAGTCAGGAGAGGATGTAGGATAAAATGAGTGAATTCTAGCTGGGGTCATATACCATCTGATGGTTAGTTTTAATGGGGTTTCTCTAATAGAAGTTGACCAACTACTTTTGCATAAGTTGTCTACTCCTTAATTGAAAACGAGCAGCCCAAGTCCTGTTCCCATTGCAACATGGGTTTTCATTTCTCTGGTAAAGAGAGCTGATTAAAGTGTCTATATAATCCCAAGATCTATCCTTTACCTCTCAAGGACGACATACACACCTGTTCAAATTGTGCACAAATAGGAAGGATAGACAAGGAATAGT
This sequence comes from Glandirana rugosa, assembly GCA_018402905.1. Taxonomy (NCBI): domain Eukaryota; kingdom Metazoa; phylum Chordata; class Amphibia; order Anura; family Ranidae; genus Glandirana; species Glandirana rugosa. The sequence goes on from BLSH010502800.1 coordinate 1,073,259, forward strand.
GATCCAAAAAGAATTGTTTAATTAATGTGTAGTTTGGTTGTTCTGTTGGTGGTATTTTGTATCTGGTGAGTAGAGTTTCAAAAGTGGAAAATATATTATCATTCGAAAGAGATTTCAAATTGGTGAGATTCAATCTTTCCCAAATAGCAAATGAACTGTTATTGTCAAATGCAGGGGGGAAACGGGGTCGCCAAGAAAAGTTGCTAAAGGTGGAATAGTAGAAGCCATATTAAGGGTTTCTCTATAACGCGTCCATAATTGGTGAGAATGAGCTACTATTTTATTTTGGGTACGAAGTTTATTTGTAGATACTGATTCTGACCACAAAATCCCTTGGAGATGGAGCGGAAGAATGGAAGAGTATTCAAAGGAAATCCAGGGGATGTTGCTACCTGAAGAAGTACATTGAGTTATTTGTATAAATCTGGCCGCTAGGAAGTAGTGCCATAAATTAGGGAGGCCTAAGCCGCCCTGTGCTTGTGGTCTATGTAAAAGGGAGTAGTTGCATCTTGGTTTACCCTCTGACCATACTAATTTGTTGATTGTTCTCTGGATAGAATCTATTTTGTTTTTAGGTACTAAAACCGGTAGGGCCCTAAAGTAAAATAACAATTTTGATAGAACTGTCATTTTGATTGCACAAATTCTTCCTAGGAAAGGTATGTGATAGGTTGACCAAATTTTTAATAGAGAAATTATATTGGTAAAAAGTGAGGGATAATTGGCTTTAAATAGTGATTGATATGTTGGTATTATTTGTATGCCTAGGTAATGGAATGAGTTTAACCACTTGCCGACCGCCAACCGCAGGTTGACAGCGGCAAAGTGGCTCGTTATCGCAAATCGCCGTCATACGACGGCGGCTGTGATAACGCTCACTGTGTTCGGGGAGGGCCAGGGAGCGGGTGCGGCGGCTACCCGCGATGGCCCCCCCGGAGCGAAGGAACGGAGGTCCGTGTATGTAAACACGGACCTCCATTCTGTGTGAGGGGGAAGGGCTGTGATCACAGCCTTCCTGTATACGAAGGCTGTGACCACTTCCCTTCCCTAGCTAGGGCAGTCCCCACACAGTTAGAACACGCCCAGGGAACATAGTTAACCCTTAGAGCGCCCGCTGCAGTTTAACCCCTTCACTGCCAATGGCATTTACACAGTAATCAGTGCATTTTTATAGCACTGATCGCTGTATAAATGCCAATGGCCCCAAAAAAGTGTCAAAATAGTCCGGCATGTTCGCTGAAATATAGCAGTACCGCTAAAAATCGCAGATCGCCGCCATTACTAGTAAAAAATAAAAAATAAATAAAAACCCCAAAAATGAATATAGAAACCCCAAAAATGAATTCTCATCCTCCGTAAACGCGACCACTTTTGCGCAAACCAATCAATAAACGCAGATTGCGATTTTTTTTATCGCAAATATGAGGAAGAATATAAATCGGCCAAAAACGGTGAAAAAAATGTTTTTTTAATTTTTTTTTTGGATTTGTATTCTAGCAAAAAGTAAGAAATTTGTTTTCTTTTTGCAAAATTGTCGCTCTTCTTTTGTTTATAGCGGCGATCAGAAATGACGCAGAGGGGATCAAATGCCACCAAAGAAAGCTCTATTTGTGGGAAAAAAAGGACGCAAATTTCGTTTGAGTACAATGTTGCACGACCGCGCAATTTTCAGTTAAAGCGACGCAGTGCCGAATCGCAAAAAGGGCTCCGGTCCTAAAGCTGGAAATCCTTCCGGGGCTGAAGTGGTTAAGCACCATTTGAAAGATTTTTTTTATTTTATGGAGAATAATAAAATTGCTTGTAAATTTATGGCCATTGCAGAACATTTAGCCAAAGTCTGGAGAAAAAATGGAAAAAATCTAGTTCTGAGATGAGATTTGGTAAGGATATGAAGGGGTCAGATAAAAACAAAAGGACATCATCAGCATATAGACTAATTTTAAATTAATTTGGGTCTTTAGTATATCCTTTTGTATTAATATTTTTCCTGATTGCGCATGCGAGAGGTTCAATGGCTAAAGCAAGTAAGAGAAGGAAAAGGGGGCATCCCTGTCTTGTACCTCGTCCTAGGGGGAAAAAAAAATCTGAATTACAGCCAGGAAGTTTGACTCTCATTTGTGGGGAGTAATATGAAGCTTGAAAACCATGTATAAATGTATCTGATATGCCAAATTTGGGGAGTAGTTAATTTAGGTTAAATATATTTTTATTGTGATAAATATTGAGACTTACAGCAAAAAATGTCCAAGTGCATGAGAACAAGCATCAGGATGAAAGTAGGGTAACACAGGAATACAGTGTATCATTATATGTGGAAGTGCACTTTCAATCCGTGTAGATATATAATCAGGAGCAATAAGACAAAGTTATTTATGAGATTGTTACAAGTATCACATTTGTATTAACCTTAAAGGGAGTGGAAAGTGGAATCATAAATGCAGCAGAGAGAAAGGAGTAGGTAATTTAGGTAGTACCAGCTTACACTATTGTAGGCCTTGTGTATATATATCAAGGCTAAGCAGACATGTTGGGCGAGAGTGTAAATTGGCGTCTTGAATCATATTGGATACTAGTCTGATGTTGTCTATGATTTGTCTCCCTGGAATAAATCCAGTTTGATCCAGGAGGATTAAGATTGTAATAACTGCAGCTTATCTGTAGGCCAATAAGCGACCGAAGATTTTAAGGTCATCATTGAGTACTGAGATGGGGTGAAAGTTTGGAGGGAGTGTGTGATCTTTATGTGGTTTGGGCAATAGTTATAGGTTTGTCAACAACATCTCATTTGGAAACTGGTTACCATGTAAGATATAATTGAATAGTTTAGTAAGCCAAGAAGCAAGTATAGAGGACATTTTTTTATAGTAGGATGTGGAGAATCCATCTGGTCTGGGTGCGGTAGATGTTTTGAGGTATTTGATAATATCTTTAATTTCCTCCTCCATAAAGGGCTCATTAAGGGCCTCAATTTGACTGCTTGAGAGAGAAGGAAGAGGAATATCATCAAGCCATTTTCTGGAGGTATTATGTAGAGAGGAGTGAGCGGCAGAAAGGAGATCTTTATAAAAATTAGAAAAATCTCTAACTCCTCCTGTGAGTGGGTAACTAAGTTGCCATTATGGTTGGGCAATTTGTATACATGTGTGGGTTTGGATAGTTGATTTCATTTTTGGCAAACATTGTTGTGGTGGAGTTACTCTGAAGTAAAAATTTGGCATTTGAAAATCGGAGGGATTTCTCTGTGTCTGAAGATAGTAAAGTGTCCAGGGGTAGCCGTTTATTTTGAATTTGTTGATTGAAATCTGGGGAGGGGGAATTATTGATTTTGTTGTATAGTCTGTCTAGTTGTAAAGTTAGGGTTTTGATGTCACTAAGTCTGGTTTTGTTTTTATTTGCTACTATGCCTATACAGTGACCTCTTATAACCTCTTTATGTGCCGACCAAAGTGATGTGATAGAGGTATCTTCCGTACTATTTAACTTAAAATAGTCTTCAATATGCAAGTTAATTTGTTGTAGCACAATGGGATCTGTCATGAGAGAATCAGTAATCCGCCATCTATATGGGGTGGGGCAAGTCCTATGTGAGAAGATTCAAAAGTGACAATTTGGTGATCAGACCATGGACAAGGGTGTATGTTTGCTTTAGAAGAGCTGGCCAACAGGATAGGGGTGCTAAGATGTAGTCTAACCTAGCATAACAATCCTGTGGGTGGGAGTAAAATGTATAGACTTTAGATCCAATGTTATGAGCCCTCCAAGTGTCTAGCAATTGAGAGTCATTTAATGAACGAGATAAGGACTTAGGAAAAGCTTTAGATGAGGGTACAATTTTACTTCTATATAGTGATGGGTTAGCAGCTAAGTTAAAGTCTCCTCCAATGATTAAATGGGGGGGGGGGGGGAATTATAACTGGCAAGTGTTTCGAAAAAGATTTTAAAGAATGTAGCTTGGGCCTCATTTGGTGTGTATATTGAAGCTATAGTTAATAATTTACCATTAAGAGATCCTTTTAAGATCAAAAATCTGCGAACTGCATCTTTAAATACATTGTGAATATAAAATATTAGAGTATTATGAATAAAGATAGCCACTCCCATAAACTTGTGTAGTGCCCGCTACAGAGGGAAGGTTCCGAGCAAAATATCCGTGATCCCGTGGGTGCAGGTTCTGCGTGCAAACCGTGTCCAGGTAAAGAGAAAGATCCAGAAAACCGCACTCCAAAAAATGCTTCTTTACTGTAAGTATAGGTCCATACAGTGCAAAAATAGAGCAAGAAAAACTAACGCGTTTCACACATTTTTTACGGGCGCTTACTCTTAGCTGCTAGACTCCCTTAGACTTATTAGAGAATGTAGTTCAGTGGCATTGGTTGTATGTCTTGTCAAAATATTGTGGGTGATTAGAGGAAGAGAAATGTGTCTCTTGTAATAAAATTATATCTGCCCCCAATCTTTTGTAATGACGGAACGCTTTTTTGCTTTTGTGCGAGGGATTAAATCCCTATACATTGTGTGAAATGATTTTAAGACCCATAATTAATTAAGTAGTGTAAGTTTAGTTTGTTTGGGAGGAATTAAGATAGATCCCTTAGTTCAGTTAGCAAGATAAAAATGTGGGTAGCAAAACTATAATGGGGATGACAAACAACTCCACTGCACCATGACAGAATAGATATGACAAAAGTGCTGATGAAACCATTCAGAAATTCTACACATTTTTCTGCAATATTGAAATCACATGTTAAAAGATGTATAGTAATTCAAGACCTTCCAGAGTTAAAGAACAGAAAATAAATAGCCTAGGGCTAATAAAAGAAATAAACAAACATGGGGGTCTAAAACTAACAAGTAGTTTGACCAGTCAAAATGAAATAGAGGACAAACTTGTCCAATACCTGACCCAGGAGCCCCGTGGACCAGCGCTGAACATAGCCCTTGTAACACAACAAAAAAGGACAACCAAGTCCGATCCATAACTGGGCTCTAAGGTCAGGCAGGGAGTCAATCCAGTGACAGCGGATAAACCAAGAATTTAAGTATAGAACCAAAACAAAAATCGTGCATATAGCGCATAACTGACAGCAGCCAGACTATAATAGTTCTATTATCAAGGGTTTTTGAACTTCAGATGAGCTTCTCTGTTCTCCTTATTTATATCTAAATGTTATTTAACAACTTTACAAAACTCATATATTTCTATCTGCTTGTCAAAACGGGTATAACATCTTATTGCTCCACTTATTATAGATGTATTGTGTGCATCCATAGTCATCTGTCCATTTGTTGAGAGGTTGTTTTCTGCTTCCATCTGCTTGTCAGAGTGGGTATTACATCTTGTTGCTCCACTTATTAAAGCTGCATTCTGTGCTTCCATAGTCAACTGTCAATTTGGTGCACAAATTTTAGCACCAAATAGCTCCTATGCCATCATCTGCTTGTCAGATCAGACATTGCATCATGTTATTTACATTTTTGTATGTTTATCATGTAACTCAGATATCAAATGTTCATATAATGAATGGATTTAACAGAGTGAGGAAACAGTGTCAAATGAACCAAGTCTCTTCAGGTTCATAATGAGATGATCTAGATCAGTGTTCCCCAACCCTGTCCTCAAGGCCCACCAACAGGTCATGTTTTCAGGATTTCCATTATTTTGCACAGGTGCTTTGATCAGTTTCCCTGCCTTAGTAATTACCACAGCTGATTCATCTGAGGGAAATCCTGAAAACATGACCTGTTGGTGGGCCTTGAGGACTGGGTTGGGGAACACTGATCTAGATTACAGGTGAGCTCAATTCCAGAACTTACAAACATTAGCACTAAATAACTCCTCTGCTGCCATCTGCTTGTCAGAACAGACATTGCATCATGTTGTTCAAGGTATTGCAGGTATATTGTATACCACTGTTATCAACTGTTCATCTATTAAGTGGAGTTTGAAGAGTGAAAATTCTTGTTTAATTGAAATAGGTTACCACTTAATCCTTCAGAAAAGAGCTAAGGTTTTTATAGCTTTATAATCTTGTATAATGATGGTAAAGATCATATTAAACTGGAAAACAGTGTTAGTGACTGAAGTGTAGTATTTATCCCTAATCCTTATGAATGTAATAGTTTCCTTATTTTAAATACTTATTCTATAGTTTGTATGCATCCATACTTAATAGAAAAATTATAGCTGTCAATACAATTGCATAGTTAGAAGAAACCTCATATGAGTACTTATGCAGCCTGGTCTCTGTATGATTGGCGCCATCTTCTCTGATCAAGATGCCAGAGTAATCCAAATAGGTGAAGATCTGGGAGTTGGAGGTAGTCTAAGAGGTGGATCAGGCTCAAGTAGGCCTAGTTTAATCAAAAGCTCTTTGCCTTCCATCAGGTTGAAAACTGTATATGTAGTGCTGTTGTGAGGGATAGATAATTTAAAGGGAAATCCCCATCTGTATCTTATCCTGGCAGATTGTAAAACCGTGGTGACTTCCTTCATCTTGCTTCTCCTTTCTAAAGTTGCTGGGGATATGTCATGGAAGATTTAAATCCTGGTGCCATCTAATTCGATATTAGGGGTACTTCTAGAGGCACGTAGGATATCCTCTTTTGTTCAGAAATCCTTCATGCAAAGGATAATATCACAAGGGTCTTTGTCAGCAGGAGGTTTAGGATGAAAATCCCTATGTATTCTGTCACATATAAAAGCTGTGAGGGGTTTATCAGGTAGCAGATTGTGAAAAAGTTTAGACAAGGCTGGTGATAATTCTGTAACCGACTCAGGGACCCCTCTGATTCACAGATTGTTCCTGCGATTTATGTTATCCAAATCTTCCAATTGAGTTTGTATAAAGGAGAAATTATCATATATGTAGTGCTGTTGTGAGGGATAGATAATTTAAAGGGAAATCCCCATCTGTATCTTATCCTGGCAGATTTTAAAACCGTGGTGACTTCCTTCATCTTGCTTCTCCTTTCTAAAGTTGCTGGGGATATGTCATGGAAGATTTAAATCCTGGTGCCATCTAATTCGATATTAGGGGTACTTCTAGAGGCACGTAGGATATCCTCCTTTGTTCAGAAATCCTTCATGCAAAGGATAATATCACAAGGGTGTTTGTCAGCAGGAGGTTTAGGATGAAGAGCTCTATGTATTCTGTCACATATAAAAGCTGTGAGGGGTTTATCAGGTAGCAGATTGTGAAAAAGCTTAGACATGACTGGTGATAATTCTGTAACCGACTCAGGGACCCCTCTGATTCGCGCATTGTTCCTGCGATTTATGTTATCCAAATCTTCCAATTGAGTTTGTATAAAGGAGAAATTATCGGCCAGTGATTCAAAGTAATTTCTAAGATCGATATAAGCTAAAGAAAGCTTGTCATGTTTTGTCTCTAAGAGATCTGCGCAGCTGCCCAGGGCTGCAATCTCCTGAGTAAGGGCATTAGTAGATTTATGGATCTCAGTCTGTATCTTATCTGCCAATTTCTCATATATTGTGGCAAGGCTTGCATTTAGGTCAGATTTAGTGAGCTGAGGAGTGTACTCACTGTTTATCTGTGAGGGAGTATGAACCAGCATGGAGCTGCTCAATGCCGGTGTCTTGGCGCCATTTTGGAACATTTTCTTCTTCTGCTCAGAGCGGAGCAGATAATTTGTCAAATTGTGCTGCTGTGATCGGCGTCTATGCGCCATTTTGCCTTTCGGTATGCACAATAATGTTCCACAGGGGTGTGTGAAAAAATCAGTGTTTTTGGAAGCAATTTGACCCTTTAGATCTCTCCTGGTTCTCCATGTCCGGCGGAGCTGTGCTCACAGACATCTGTTCCTCATCACGCCATGCATGCGCCCCCTACACACTCAATACTATTGCTTCCAGTGCACATAACATAATATAAAAGCAAATATAAAAGCAAAACATTTTTGAATTTCCCTTTATCTTTACTCTTCGCCTTTTGCTCATCCAGTTATTTGGTGGAACTCTTAAGAGACTTCTAAATTCCCATAGTGCTCTTTTGCACCTATGTTCATTGAAGCCCATGTCCACAATACAGTTCTGTTCAATACAAATTGTCCCATAAGGGCATATAATATGGTACATTATATTTCTTACAAAAGTAAACAAATTGTTGAGGATATTTGACTTATGTAGAGGGTGGTACACAGATGATCCCTTAAAGCAGTGGTTCTCAACTCCGGTCCTCGGGACCCACCAACAGGCCAGATTTTAAGTATTACCTTGAAGAGATGCAGACTAGAATACTGCAATCACTGAGCAGCAAATGGTATCACCTGTGATGTATTTCAGTTATCTTGCAAACCTGGCCTGTTAGTGGGTCCCGAGGACAGGAGTTGAGAACCACTGCCTTAAAGTGTTACTAAACCAATTACAGTACAATCAAATGCAGTAAAGCATGCTTGTTCTACTCACTGTGGAAGGGGATTAATCCACCGCACTGTGTAAAAAGGCTGTTTGATCCTGTCTTCTCTGACCCCCCCCCCCCTTCTCCCACTGCCCCCTAATAATTTCATGAAAACGCAGAGTTTATGGAACCAGGCTGCATGTGCACAGTTTGGTATGTATTACTAGAGAGGTTTATTTTTTTCTTGGGAGGATTTATGTGATCAGCATTCAGCACTAGACTAATCAGCACTGTCCAGACAGAGTGTCAGGGGTCCTGCAGTCTCACCGGACAGTCAAAAAACTCCTCCTACAAGCTTTAACTAGTGCTTGGCTGGACAGTGTTAGAAGTCACTAGACTACTATATACTGCAGATGAGAAAAGGTATTTAGCAGTTTATATTTTCTAAAATGATTACATTTCCATGTTATGTGCACTGTGGGAGACCAGATATAATGAATTCAGGGTCTTGGATTTAGTCACACTTTAATAATGCTTGAGCAATATTGGCTATTACAACAAACAAAGGGCCCTCTTATAGGGAAAAGACCATTTATGAGGATGTGAACATTTCTAAACATTAAATTATATTAAAATCTGCTTTATGCAGAAACCAATTTTATATATACTCAAGGAGTACAATAGAATATGAGCATCAAATAAACAGCAGGTCATCCTGTGAGATTATACTTTACCTATCATGGTATCATGGATCCTTGATTGCTCTCATCAATACAATGACCGTGAATGTATTTTTTTTAGGAAGTCCTAAGTGATCAGATTGTCAGTAATATAGAATAATAACTGGCAGCCATTAGGACTTTGAATGATAGTAACCAGCATTTAACTTGTGTAATCTGTGTAATCCTGAAGTGGAAACCACGCCACAATTTAAAGTTAGAGGAAAGGAGATTTAACCTTAGATATTGGCAAGGGAACAAGAATTGGTACTAGCTGAAAGTGTTGACAACTTCAAAAAATCTTTAGCTGTCTTCCCCAGGAAGCAGAACATTCAGGGCTAAGGAAATTGTTAAAGAATTAAAAAAACACACACTCATACACACACTCATATATTTAACTGGATGGATCTGTGTCTCTTTTCAATCTTATAAACTGTAACTATGTAATTATATATCGTTTCAGACAGTTCGAAGTGGAGTACAATTGTAGTTCCAGCAATCATACCAAAAGTCTGCAAAACAAAAATGGGGAGCAGAGTCCATATTTTTAAAAAGGCCATTAAAGGTGAATGTTGCAGGCAGTGGGAGTGGTAGGGCTGAAGATTGATCAGGAACAGCAGGGATAGAATAACATCCAATAAAGGCCCATATAACAACTGAATGTATGTAAACTCAAAAGAGTGGTAGGAGCAGGGATACTCCTGTATCCCAAAGTTATTAGAGGATGGGCCCCTTTTATTGCTGAAGAAGCCATCATCCATGATGTCATGATGTTAAAAACAATCTGTACAATTTATTTTTTAGGATGTAAGATACTATCCCATGTTCTAGATGAGTATGCTGGTGGCAATGGCCTAAAAGGCTTAGCCAGGAGGCTTTTTGTAGTTACACAAGCTGGTTTTAGTGTATCAGGAGCATTACTACAGAGACTATGAGTTCCAAACTTGAAGGACTGCAGGTCAACCCCAACAGCAATGGAGAATATCAGCCGTTTACCACCAACTTGAGCCTGAAATATTGATATCCAGCTTTAAATGTCTATGGGAATGATACCAATAGTTAAACATCTTAGGATATTTCCCTTTTCAGAAAATTTTGTGAGATTTTACAGATATGCTAGAATATGTTGATCCAGTTGTCCTAGCTTCTGTGAGAGGAAGGCTTGTGATGGTGGATTTCATTGCTGCCTCTCTGTAAAAAATATTTCCAGCACTTGTTTGTAACAACCATCAATTAGATTCAAATCTGTTTTGGATATCTAAAAAGTGATTGGTAATACAGAAAACAGGATAGAGGAAGTTAAATACCACAGGATTTAGGAAGCACGCAACTACTGACCCACTATGGAGCTGAGTGAGCTTTTTCTCCAAGGGATTACACAGAAATAAAATAAAGAAAAACTGAGTGAACTTGAAATGAAAGACCCACTCTGGGCAAAAATATTTTTTTTCCTAGACTTCTCTCTCACCCCTCTCTAACCCATACCATACTTATTTTCCCCCTTCTTACCTTGTGAAGCGAGATATACCCACTTAAGTCCCCATCTAGGTCCCACACCACTGCTGTTTCTGGGGATCGATGATACAGTGCTATGGTGCCCTCTTGAGATTGCCGCCCCCCCTTCTGTTCCTTCCCGTCTGATCATGTCATCCTCTTCTGGATTCTGAGAGGACCTCACTGCAGCCCATTCAATAAGAAATGTCCATGTCAGACAGGCACTGACATTAAAACCTGAGGAAGAACCCAAAAAAGGAAGTAAACAGAAGAATCAGGGCAGGATCATCAAGTGACAACAGGTACAGCTACGTAAAAAGAGCATATAGATAGGGCTATATATATTTTTAGTTCCGGTCAGTTTCAGGTCACTCTATGTATGGGAAGAGAGTAGGAGCTGTGCTAAACACGTGATAACCACCTTGCTACCAGATCACCCCTTAGTGGGAACCAAGTCAGGGTTCCAGGACTCATTGACTTATGCAATTGCTTTGGGGACTCTGAAGACTTTCTACTTTTCCCAAGGTATAACTACCTCAATAGGCAGGGGCACCAAAGGGCACAAAGAAAGCCAGCTGTAGCGTTTATTTATACTTAAACAACTTTTAGTATAAGAACTTTGTTGTTGCATATCCTTGCCTGGTCTGAAGTTACTTCAGGACTTACACTAAAGGGGTGCATGTTTGGCATACATATGGTTCACACCAGGGACATGACAATACAAGATGCAGTACAAATAACAATGTGTCCTCAAGCTAACCAGAGAAGGCTATATTGCCTTTGCAAAGGACTACAGTACTGGTATCTATGTGCATATAGCAGCCAGTCAGTCGGGAAGCTGAGGTGACTTGGCATAGGTGACAGAAGGTCCCGGTAGTGATCAAGCTTTAGTGCTTAGAGTTAGTTCCTCAGCGATCGGTGCTCCAGTATGGGTCTGACTTGCGGTACAGGGTATCCTAGGGACCCAGTCTATAAGTCAAGAAAGATGGAGTGAGGTCTCAAGGGGGAATAAGTATGGGCTATGTACAGAGTCACGTTTCCTGGGATTCGTTTAATCAGAAAATGTTAAATATACAGATCAGTGTCACTGGGACGAGGTGACAGGTAAACAGGCTGGTGGAGTCTGATGCATGTCATGTGGCACCAGCTCAGAAATGCTGCACAGATGGGAGAAGTGTAATGAGAACTGTTATCCATAGTGTACAGAGTATAAAGCTAAAGAACTGTGCCACATATTGAAAGAGTTAAACTACTGTCTGTGTCATTACGGAGAGCGCCGCCTTAACAACAGTACTGTGTTTCGATATAGGCCTTTGTCAGCCTCTAGAGGAATGAGTATGTACTCCTCCAGGTCCCCACCTGGGCACCATCCACAAATTAGTTATGAGGGTGAGGCAGGAAAGGGCAAGGTTTTATCCTGGAGTGGGGCTTTAAACACAGTTGCTGTGCTTACTGAAATCAATTCAAAAAGCTAACACGCTGGGATAAAGTTTGAAAAATATTTACAGTTTTTTCAACTGAGATTTGAAAATGACATTAGCATGGATAAACTAAAGATCCTCACTACACACCAAATCAGGCCTCGACCCCTACAACCCTGGCAAACAGGTGACACCAGAAATCTCAAAAAACAAAGCCGTGCTTTTGAGTGTCTGGCATAAAACTAAGTTTCTCAAAGACTTAATTCAATACAAATCTGCCCTCCAAAAATACAGTTCTTGCCTCCACACTGCCAAGCAGACCTATTTTATCACTCTCAACACCTTCCCATCCAGTCCCTGTCAACTCTTCTCTACCTTTAACTCTCTACTTTGTCCTCCACTGTCTCCACCCACTAACTCACTCACAGCCCAGGAGATTGCTAGTCACTTCAAAAATAAGATTGATTCAATTCGTGATGAAATCTCCACTCTACAGGTATGTCCTCCACTTAACACCCCATGTCAACAAGTACAATCAACACTCCCCTTATTCAAACCTGCTACTATAGACAAAGGTGCTAAACTAATTTCTAATGCCCACCTAACCACCTGTCCCCTGGACCCTATTCCCTCTCAAATACTTTGGTCCCCCTCTGACTCTATCCTACACTCTCTAACCCACATCTTTAACCTCTCCCTCTCTTCTGGCATCTTTCTCAACACTCTAAAACATGCACTGGTCATCCCCATACTTAAAAAAAAACGTCCTTGGACCCTACCAATCTTAACAATCTATGCCCTATCTCCTTGCTCCCCTTTTCCTCTAAACTCCTTGAACGCCTGGTCTACAACCAACTGAGTGACCACCTCATCAAGAATAACCTTCTTGATCCTCTTCAGTCTGGATTTCGCCCTCAACACTCCACAGAAACTGGTCTTTGCAAACTCACAAATGACTTACTAATAGCAAAAACCAAGTGACACTATTCTGTACTCCTACTTCTGGACCTTTCGGCTGCCCACCCCCTCAAAAAACTTTACTTTTTTGGTCTCCGTGACTGTGCTCTTCACTGGCTCTCATCCTACCTATCCCACCGCACCTTCAGTGTCACTTACAATTCTACTTCCTCCTCTCCTCTTCCTTTCTCCGTCGGGGTCCCCCAAGGTTCTGTTCTTGTACCTCTCCTATTTTCAATCTACACCTCCTCTCTGGGTCAACTGACAGCCTCCCATGGCTTTCAATATCATTTCTGTGCTGATGACACCCAAATCTATCTCTCCATCCCTCAGCTCACTCCATCACTTTACTCACACATCACTAACTTACTAAGCAGACATATCTGTCTGCATCTCACACCACTTCCTTAAACTCAACTTGTCCAAAACTGAGCTGATAATATTTCCCTCCCCACATGCCTTTTCCCCAACTTCTCTGTCAAGAGCAATGGCACAACCATACACCCATCCCCACATGCCAGGGTGCTAGGTGTTATCCTGGACTCTGAGCTCTCCTTTTGGCCCCACATCCAATCACTTACCAAAGCTTGTCGCCTCAACCTCCGCAACATCACCAAACTACATCCCTTCCTAACCAATAAGACCACAAAGCTCCTGATTCACTCCCTGGTTATCTCTCGCCTCGACAACTAGAACTCCCTCCTCATTGGTTTACCTTTAAAGCTAGGCTCATACATATGCGATGCAGGAACACATTGCATCTTTCCCGCAGGCAGTTCACACTACCTTCGATGAACCGCTGCGGGTGTCAATACAATGTTAATGACACTCCCAGATCGGTAGTACGAACTTGGAACTCACACAGGAATCGGATCGCATAGGTGAGAACACCCATTTGATCCGATTCCAGTGTGGGGAAAAAAAGTCCCTGCACTATTTGCCTGCAAATCTAATGCAAGTTCAGCCATACAACTGTATGGCTGTACTCACATTGCACTGACATCGCATGTGATCGCCCCCTCAGTGCACAAGTGTGAACCCAGGCTAAATAGGCTGTCCCCCCTTCAGTCCATCAAGAATGCTGCTGCCAGACTCATCCACCTTACAAACCGCTCAGCGTCTGCTACCCCTCTCTGCCAAATCCCTCCATTGGCTGTCACTCACCCAACAAATTAAAATCAAAATACTGACAATAACTTACAAAGCGATCCACAACTCTGCCCCCAGCTACATCACTAGACTAGTCTCAAAATGCCAACCAAATCGTCCTCTTCGTTCCTCCAAAGACCTACTGCTCTCTAGCTCCCTCATCACCTCCTCCCATACTCGCCTCCATAACTCCTCCCAAGCCTCTCCCATCCTTTGGAATGCCCTACCCCAATATATCAGACTATCTCCAACTCTATCCACTTTTAGGCGATCCCTGAAAACTTTTCTCTTCAAAGAAACCTATCCTGCCTCCACCTAACAACGGTACTTTCATTTTTTTCTTCATTAGCTCATCCCCCACAGTTATTACCTTTTGTATCACTTGACCCTCCCTCTCAGAATGTAAGCTCTAATGAGCAAGGCCCTCTGATTCCTCCTGCATTGAATTGTATTGTAACTGTACTGTCTGCCCTAACGTTGAAAAGCACTATGCAAACTGTTGGCACTATATAAATCCTGTATAATATTAATAATAAAAATCCTTACCTTATTAGACTAAGACGAGTGTCTGGCCATACATTTGGTTGCACCATAACCCCATGATATGTGACAAACAAACAGGTGCCACTTGTAAATGTATCAATGACTTAATTAAAAAGTCTTTTGCTTAAAATTTTTACTGTACTGAAAGATTAATGTGCATAATTTAGAAAAAATATTTAAAAGACTAGGTTACAAACACTTAGCCAGAGTGTTGACTCTAGGGTCACATGCAGTTTTTCATGTTCAATATATTTATTGAAAAGTATGCAGAATGTACATAATAACAATAGCGCTCAATGCGCATGTGGCCATAAAAGATATACAAAAGCCATAAATATTGAAACAACAATTGAAAATAAAGGCTAACAGAATAATGTTGTCTTATAAAGGAACAGTTAGTCTTAAATGGGGGAAGGACAGGGTCCCAAGCCCATCATTACATGCTTATCCAACCGTCCAAATAGTGCAGACTCACCGCTCTAGGGCAACAGGGCTCGTGTGGATCTGGTGTGCTGGCTCACAAAAAGACAGGTGCAGGCTGATGAAGCAATCAAGTAGTAACAGCAGCAAAGGTTGGAAGTAGCCACACTCAAACGATCCAATTTCCAAAAATGTTTTATTGCATCAAAAGGGTGATACAGACAATGAACAGAAGGTCCAGCTAACGCGTTTCGCACCCTACAGTAGGTACTTACTCATAGCTTGACCAAAATATGTGACCAGTGCATATATATAATTGTTTAATTGTTGGATCATCTAATTGTATTGTATTATATTATATTGTATGTTTTGTTATATATATGCACTGGTCACATATTTTGGTCAAGCTATGAGTAAGCACCTACTGTAGGGTGCGAAACGCGTTAGCTGGACCTTCTGTTCATTGTCTGTATCACCCTTTTGATGCAATAAAACATTTTTGGAAAT
>BLSH010502800.1:1096495-1127119 GCA_018402905.1 Glandirana rugosa
TTTGTTTTGTCGGCTGTGTGCACACACTACACTCTAGGAGGTGGTTAGCACTTGTGTGCAGGAGAGTGGAAGGGAGGTCCTGGTGTTCCAGGTATTACGTGGAAGGAGGATCCTCCTGATTTCTACCTTTGCGAGGGTCGACCCGAGGTTAGGACGAATATCGTCGTTAAGTCCGGAGTAACTATGTACTTTTTCTCTACGGTGTTTATCACGAGAGACGTTTTGACAATATAAATAATTTCTTATTTTTTTTGTGAGTGTATTTTTCGTGAGGCAGGCTCACGTCCTCGCTCCCACGACCCACGACCATCTTGGTGTCCCCACAGCACGTCTGTTTGTATATACCATGCGTGTATTCCTGCACTCGGACGGAGTGCTTTTTATGTGAGTGTTTTTTTTATTCTTTAATAAATATAACAGTTTTGCAGAGAGCACTATTTGTGGCATCTCTTTTTCATGTATCAATGAGGCCTGAATTGCTGCTATAAGCAGGATTGGAGCCCAGCTGGGAGCGTTTCCATCTTTAGTCCTCCTAGGAGGAAGGTGCATTATGGACCTTGTGGTCCTGGAGGGAAGGTGAGAGGACGTGTGTTCACGATTGGTGGAGGATCTCACATCACACACGTGTGTCGGCTGTTTTGTTTTCCTTTTCCTTTGGCACCGGGGACTATTTTCTATCTGCTGGTGGATTATCTAGTATACTGAGAGCATTAGATGCGATATTTTTTATCTCTCTTTCATGTGTACTGAGGCCAAGTAACCAGCTGGATCCTAGTGAAGGACTGTCCATTCAGGAGGGAAGGTACTCCTTTGTGAACTCACTCATTACCTGAGAGGAGCAGTGAGTGATGCCGTTGCTCATGGATTTTTAAGTTAAGGACAATTTTATGATATTCTACATCTTTTTGATCATAGCGCTGCACTGTTTTATGTTTTATCTATGGTGTTGTGAATTTCCCCATTAGTGTTCAGCTTGCTGTGAGTTGCTTAGAGGGTTTATTTTGCGCTGAATATTTCTGTTATTTTTATCTTTGAACAACTATCAGCAGAGATCAGTATCAATATATCAGTAGAGATATGCCATCATGAAATACATGTGTGTATTATAACTATGAGACACCAGCTATATCTGACTCAGCTATAATAACAAACCTTTGCTTAACATAGGTTGAATACACCCGAGAAACCAGAAAAATCAAGCTGTCATACTGTATTTCCAAAGAGTCATACAAGCCTGGAGCGTAACAGTAGTCCCTCGAAGACAACATTTTTAAAAAGCGATTCAGTACGACCTTATGAAATTTATCTTTTCAGCTATAATTATCAAATTCATTTTATTCTTTGTTGCATCTACAAAGTAGGTTTTCTCCATATGACAGCTTTATGAAGTTTGTCAGATGTGGCTATGAATTGTAATAGCTTATTACAAGAATATTTCCAAACTGAATATTTGTGCCATAGAAGTTACTTGACCTAATGCCTATTGTATTTAATAAATTAAAAAACTCCCTTAATATGGCATGCACCTACACTTAAACCAGAAACAGAGGTGCGTGCCCCGGGAGGGTCAATGGCCTAACATTTATTAGGATTTTAATGAATGGTAAGATTGTTGTGTGTGTTATTTTTAAAAAACTGTTAGGGTGGGGACCAACACTCCTAACCCTCTTGGACTTGGAAAGAAATATATATGGCGAATTTCTCTGTCAAAAATTGTGATATCATGGTGCAAGAGGTTCAGCGTCACAAACAAAATAATATATATATATATATATATATATACAGTATTAATATATATATATATATATTTATATATGTGGTAGCCCTGCATGCTGGTGGATTAAAAATCCCCCATATGACACAAACTGGACCCCAGATTAACTTTTCTTGCAAACATTCTGCAAGTCTGCTGCAAGTTCTGGTTCAGTTATATTGTGTAATAGTCACCACAAGGGTCACTGTGGCTGAATTTTCATGCTGTATACTTGCAGAGCTCTTGCTGTAGACTAAAGATAAAAGTGCAGCGCTGATACTATAAAGACATAAATCAATATGTACAAGACCATAAAACTAAATATAAAAATATCAAAACATGATGCATAAAGGTCATATATATGGCACCCCAGTGTCTATATGCTGGATATCAATATAAAGTGCTTCTGTGCAATTCCCCCACCAAAGGTATCACTAGCCGCTCACCTTCCTGTCATGACCCTAATTACGAGGATCAGACAGCACTTGTCCCAATATTTGCAAAGTGCAAGTGTGCAAAGATAATGCTGGAAATTCCATCCAATAGTGACCTCCGGTATAATATTATACAAAACCACTTGCAGGCATATACATGGGTTCCCTTGGAGAAGTTTGTGATACCACATGAAAAAAGAAAGATATATATAGTTCTCTCCGTTTTATGTATAAAATGAGCCTTATTTTATTAAAATGAATACTCACAAAATTTGCACTGTAGCTCAGTGCACAGCATACAAGTAATAAAATCCACTTAAGCCATCAGACAGCATGGAATAGCGATGATCGTGGTTGACGTCACTTCCTTCTTCTATCTTCCGGACACATTGCGCTCCAAAGAATGGAACTTCGCCAGTGGATGTGGAAGTGACGCTAATGACCCGCATATATAGTGACCATCTTGTCATGTGACCAACTGCAATAGCCAACCGTGTATGTATCCATAGCAACCCAGCAGTTTGCCGGAATCAAGCCAGGAAGTGTCTCCAAGGCATAGTCTATCGTTTCATGGACCCAGATACAATTAGAAACATTTTTTTTTTTAATATTAAGCTTGAATGCAGAATCTGAAAATGACTCTTATTAACACTCAGCCTATTGGATGTAATTAACTATATTTATAATTGAAAATTACACCGCGACCATCACTATTATTCAATACATATACTTAAAATTATTTAATATCATCGATCAAATATAAAACAATTGGCATCAAAATCAACATTCAACCCCCCCGACACCAACACATTGGTTTCATGGATCCAAAAGGATTCCCTCTTAATTAATTGGCGGATATAGTTGCCCCCCTCTCCAATGTTTAACAACATGCTCAATACCCCAAACTTTTAATTAGATCGGGGTCCCTATTATGAAATTTCCAAAAATGACGTGAAACATTATGGGTCTTGAGACCCTTTTTGATGTTGCCCACATGCTCCCTTATTCAGACGTGCAGGGGTCTGGAAGTCCTCCCCACATACAGAAGACTACAGCTACACTCAAGCACGTAGACAACACAAATAGTGTGGCAGGTAATAAGTTGTTGAATTCTGTATTCTTTATTCGTAGCAGATGATGTGAACAGTTTGTGCTTTTTTATATTAATTCTAGTGTCTTAATGTCTGCAAGCTACACATCGCCCGGATGCGTAGAGACCCTTTAGAAAGGAAAAAAGTCTGTTTTCAGATTGTGTAGGAGGGTCAATCACCCCAGGAGCTATACGATCTCGTAATGTAGAGGCCCTTCTATAAACGAATTGAGGTCTATCAGGTAGGACTGGACCCAAGACCCTATCCATTTTCAATATGGACCAATTTTTTTAAATTATTTTTTCAAATTTTTATGTTGAATATTGCAATCTAATACCATTTTAAATTGCTGGCCCTCATCCTTCACTTTATTCTTATTTGTGGCCACTAACATTTGTCTATCCATAGCCTGCACTCTTTGGATTTCCTAATCAAGAACCACTTTCCTGTATCCTTTCTGTTGGAACCTTAGAGAAAGAACCTGTGATTGTTTGATAAAATCATCCTCTCGAGTGCAGTTACGTCTTAATCTAATAAATTGCCCCCAGGAGATATTGCCTGACCAATTGCTATGGTGGCAACTCCCCAGGAGGGTATATGCATTCCTATCTGTTGCTTTAAAGTGGTTGATCTTACTAAATCGATCCCCATCCTTAGATATTTCCAGATCCAGAAATACAATGCGTTCTGAACTCACGATCCAAGATAAAGTGATATTCCTGTTATTAGAATTCATCCTATGCATGAATGCATATCCTTGCTGTAGACTCACCATTGCAACTTTGCTCTTGTAAGAGACTTGCCATGCAAATTTGCTACAAATTGGAAAAGTGTCAACTAGAATTTGTTCTTCAAGTGCTCTGCAAGTGTACAACTTGCCAGTGAAAATGTGCAGCAAGTTAACAGACCTACAATTCTGCACTGCCATAAATTTGTGCAAGCTATCCTTACTATCTGGGGAATAGCGCCCTATCATTGGTGTCACTGGGAGGAAGTGTTCACCATCATTGGATGTCATTGGGCCCAATTGTTGGTGTCATTGGGAGGCATTGTGCCCCTTGGCTGCAGGGGCGGATCCAGAGTCTAGTGTCCGGATGGGCACTGAAAGAAAATAAAGTGTGGCTTACAGAACTGTATTTAACGTATCATATAGTACTAACCTTGTTTGAACAGTGACACGTTTATCATTCCAGATTAGATTACCACCAGCCTCATCAGTGGCCATCAAATGCAGCCTCACCAGTGCCAATCAAATTCAGCCTCACCAGTGCCCATCAAATGCAGGCTCACCAGTGCCCATCAAATGCAGCCTCACCAGTGCCCATTAAATGCAGGCTCACCAGTGCTCATCAAATGCAGCCTCACCAGTGCCCATCAAATGCAGGCTCACCAGTGCCCACCAAATGCAGGCTCACCAGTGCCCACCAAATGCAGCCTCATAAGTGCCCATCAAATACAGCCACACCAGTGCCAATCAAATGCAGCCTCATCAGTGCCAATCAAATGTAGCCTCACGTTGTCACATGTAATCCTTCTTTCCAATATCTGTTAACATTTATAAATTAGTGTAACTGTTTGAAGCTCAACTCCAGAGTGAGAGTCAAAACCTAGGTTATTGGGATATTTCCTTGATTGACCCTTACAAGCAAAATGAAAGATGTCCAGTTGACGGAGAAAAAAAATGACCATGCACGCAATAGATTTTACTCAAATTTGATGGTCTGTAGGTAACTTTTGAAGGCACAACCAGTATTTTTAGACATGGTAGGTGAGGAACAACTCCCTGCCTTAGCAAAGCTGCAGGCACACTTTGGTCTATCAAACATGACTTTTGCATATGTCTTTGAGATAAAAACTGACCTCTTTGTATTATATACAGTATATTGCAGATAATGACCTGATACACAGTACTGGAGCCATCATATTAACACAACAAACAAGTATAGGGCTGGCCATCAGACTTCTGCAGTAGGATAAACTTTTTATGGGCTGGGACAGCAGATCTCCCAACAACGGAGCATTGGTAGCCCAGGTGATAGCAATAAGGCTGGGTTTACACTTGTGTGTTCACAGACATCGCATGTGATTCGCATTAAATGCAATGTCTGTGCATTCACACCAAAATGGAGCAGGACCCTTTTTTGGTCCGCACTGGAATTCAATCGCATGGGTGTTCACACCTATGCGATCTGATTCCTGCACCTTTTCACAGTGTGCACTGCAATCTGCGAACCGATCTGGGGGTGTCATTAACTTTGCATTGACACCTGCAGCGGTTCACAGATGTCAGTGTGAACTGCCTGCAGGTGATATGTGATGCAGGAACCTGCACTGGAATCGCGCTGGTTCCTGCATCGCATATGTGTGAACCAGGACTGAACCTCACCAGAATTTGTCAGTGATATCTTCCTTGTTGCACGGTACATATATGGGCCAGCAGTGTTGGGTCCCTAATCACTTGTCCATCTGCAATCTGTATCTGCCTAATTAAGTCAGCAGTAGAACATCTCTGGAACCTCTCAGAAACACCTAAACCAGGAACACCATATGCATCATAACATGCTATCATGCATCTGGTATGTAGGAAAAGTATTAGACAGCAGGGCTGTCCAGCTGCCAGCCCTCATATATGTACAAGAACAGTAAAGTCATACAAGAGACTGGAGGAGCAATAGAGATGAGCGGGGATTGCAAGCTTGAAGCATCACTCACACAGCCAGATGCTTCATTCTCTCTTCATGCCGCACGCTAGAGCCTGGAGAATGGATATGGAAGGTGGACTGCAGGTGGGTGGAATATTCACTAGGTGCGGGCGCGGTGGAGGAGGAAGAAGGCTTCGCTCTGAATGCTGGGGTCTCGCTCTCTTCCTTCTCAGCTCAGACATGACATCACTCAGTCTCACTGGTTGCTAGACGCCAAGCAGCAGGCGATAGCAACCAGTGCAGTGCGATTGCCAGGCCAGCGGCGCGGCGCGGCCATGCTATCTCTCTCTCTTGGCGCTGCTGCTGGCCTGCTGCTGAGTCTGTAATATTTTTGGGGGGGGGCAATTTCCCTGTTGCCCCCCCTGGATCCGCCCCTACTTGGCTGGTGTCATTGGGAGGAGTTGTGCCCCCATCATTGGTGTCATTGGGCCTAATTTTTGGTGTCATTGGGAGGAATTGTACCCCTTCATTGGAGTCGGTGAGGGAATTATGCCCAATTGTTGGTTTAAGTGGAGGAAACAGTGCCCCAAGGGCCGAATAAAGGCAAGCTAAGAGCCACAATATGGAGACCACTGCCCTAGACAAAAATGAGCAATTAACACTTGCAAATAGGGAACAGCACAACTGCAAGGGAAAACTTTGTTTATGCCCAGAGTTGGGCTTTAATCACCCCAACCTCAAATATTATCTTCATGAGGAAAAATTACTTCAGGTACTACTATCTCCACTACTAGTACTATTAATAATAATAACATAGGTAGGATGAATGAAAAGATAAGTCTAGGGGCCAGACGCATTCTGTTTTTAATAGAGTATCTCATAGCATCATATTCATGCAGGATGTAAAGACCCTTTGAAATATCTGAAATAGAAACAGAATTTTAGTTGGCACTAGTGATTCTTTAGATATGGTTCTCTTTTATCTTCAGTTGTGTTTTGAAGTAACATTCCACACATCTCTATAAATGCTACCTTTGGACTTTTTTTTAGCTGAGGGTCATTGCTGTGTAGGAAAGCACCATCTAACCAGAAAAGTAAAAGAAAGCTAACAAATCCTTTGTGTTTTTTTTTTCATTTAATTGATCCCTAGAGGCCTGCACATTTAAGGGCAGGAAAAATCTCAGTAGAATAAATTACAGTGATATTGGTATGGGAAACTGGAAATCCTTTTCAAGGAACTCTCCAAAATGCAGAAGGATATACTAACCAAGCATTATTATTTCAAAAGTAAATCATTACAATTCCAAAAGCAAATAAGCCCTGTAGGCCATAATGCTCAAATGACCCAGAGTGTTAACTTTGTGTGCAGCACTTGCAAATGCAAATCAATTAAATGAAATAGCAAAATTATATAGTGCACTATAGTGCCAGTATGCAATTCTCAAACAAAAACCATAATTGTAATTGATAATAAATAATGATAATATGAAACAATTGTGCAATGAACAGAAATAGTGAAAAATAATAAAGTGCTCAAAGTCCCAAATATTGGTGATAATCAATATGGCAAATGCTTTTGGCTGTGTTAAAGTGCCTTGTGCTATCTTCAGCTCCAACACCCACTTTAGTGCCTCCACTTCACCACGTGTATTATATAGATCTTCACTCAGCAAATGGAGTTGACCCTCTGTATAGCAAAAGGAGTCAAAAACGCTTAATGGTCATACACACGGCTCTCCAGAATTGTCTCCTTGTGGCAGTGTCATCAATGGCTCCAATGGCAAAATTATTTGTGGATGAGAAAGAAAGAGAAGGATGGGCTTCTCATAGTGTAAAAAGCTTTAGGTTTATTTTAAAATATATCCATTGTCAGTAGCATACATGAAGATTTAAAAACACGGGCATCCGATTAGTGCAAAAAATGTTAGCTGCTAGACTTCAGTGTGCGTTCCACCTGCCGGGAAACCTACGCACCATGCATTCCATGTAGGACATTAGTTTAATTTGCAAATAGGTTGGGAAAATAATTGTCTGTTCTTCACAGTTATCTATCCCTTTAATGGATTATTTTTTTATGATCAGCCAGTGAGCTGATCGAAAAAAGTTAAGGATTCCCCCATCCATATAAGCAAGGTGGATGGAGGAATCTGCCCCACTGTGTTATTTTATTCTGACTGCTCATTTTTTTTTATACCTGATGCACTCCCTTTGCACAACATGCAGAATCCCTTTCTTTCTAATTGTTCCTGTTGTCATTTGTATTCTCAGTCACCTTACAATCCATGCCCTATGCTCAAAAAAAGTACATGAGTTTTTTTTGTAGCACAATTAGATTTTTTTGCCCCATTGGCTTTAATTATTGTGCCTGCATGACATGTGCATTTTAGTGTGGTTTTACGCACATATTTACAGCAAAAAAAATCCTCTCCTCCTATATAACTGCTCGAAGCTTGATACAAAGCTGCAAAAACACCTTACACAAAGCTTGTAAGGCCTCATTCTCACAGGTATACTCAACGCTGTATCTTGGCCTAGGCCAACAAGGCCCAGGCCTAGGGCGGCACTTTGCAGGGGGGCAGCACAAAAAGAGTCCCCGCCGGCTTGCACTACACTTTTAGTCTTATGGGGTATACCGGGCAGGGAGACAAACCGGTTTGGCACCCCCATAAAGTGACTGCACTTGCTGCCGGTATGTTAATACCGGCAGGCCCCCATCAGAGGGGGACAGCCCATACATATGTAGGGGATCCGGGCGTCCCAAGGGGCCCAGGTGGCAGGCCCCAACCAATGAGTTGTTGTGCTGCCCAATAGCCAAACAGGAAGTATGAGGAAATCTCTTAAGGAAATCCATTCCAATCCCCCCAAGGCCCTCAGAACGAGTGTCCCCACTAGGAAATTTCAGGGAGGGTCTTAAACAGGAAGGGGTGTGGCTGTGACAGGAAAGGGTGCCTCATATTTAAATTAGGGGGGTGCATGAGTTTAGTCAGGCCTGGGGCAGCACAAAACCTAAATACACCACTGGGTATACTTAAGTGTTGTTTCTGCATGAGATATGTGCTTCGTGCATCTGCATGCAAGCAGTCCTTTTCATGTCAATTGGGAGGAAGCCCCTGCACAGACACAGCCTCTTCTTCTAATTTGATGTCTGTGTGGGTTTGGGTTGTTGCAGGTACAGAACCCGAATGCCCACTGTCAAGTTGGGAGCAGCGGCTGTGTCCGTGTAGCCACTGTGTCACAACTGATATGAATAGGACACCTTAACAGGTATGCACAGAACACCTCTGTATCCCATGCAGGCAAAACACGGTACTCACACGGGGGGTGCTTAAGTATGCCTGTGTGAAAAAGGCCTAAAGGGCTTCTAAATTAGTATGAATACGCTCTGGTCAGGTGGGAATGCACGCCAAGACAATTCACTCCAACATTTTTATAAAGGAGGCACACTGGGAAAGACAGGGGCTTTTTCCAGTTGTTCCATTTACGAATTCCTCCATTGCCCTGTTACTGCACAATGATATAATGATAACTGAGAAAGTATAATGATGTCATTGAGCCAGGATTTATAACATAAGTGTTCATATCATTTTTTTCATAGTAGTATACAAAGACATTTTTACATTTCTGTTAATTGTTTAGGTTTGTGTGTAGCTGATCTTTAAAGCAGAACATCATCTAAAAAGGGAAGTTTTGCTTGTCCTGCTCCTCCCCCCTTCATTTTTTTTTGGAGCTGATACCAAGTTTTTAAGGGTACCCATTCCCACTTCTGCTCGGATTGCCTAGGCAATTGAAGTAGATGTTGGCCTCCCCCCTTCACCCGCCTTCAACCTCCTGGGATATAGCTAGCTATGAAGCAACAGGAAGTCACAGTCAGCTTCCAACAGTTAACACTGTGGGGCCAGGGACCAGGGCTGAAATGAGGGGGTGCGGGGACAGGGGCATGTCCCCTGGGAGCCATATTGAGAGGGATGCTGCTGGCACCTATAGACAATGGGGTGCAATCTGCACCAAGTGCAGACTCAGTGAGGGTGCCATTTTTGTGTTACACAGCACTGTCCCGCACAGCACCCCCAGTTAATCTGCCCCACATGTTTCAGTGACAGCTATTCCAGTGTGCTCCTCTTAAGCCCTGCTGCCAATATAACAGAGGGGCTTTCCTTTACTAAACTCTGTATACATGATGTCATAGTGTGTAGTAGTCTGGTGTAGTGTACGCTGGCAGTGGTTGTTTGGGGTTGAGGAGATACTGCATTCTTCCAATGGCCTTGTTTAGACTTGCAGTTGGTTGGTGGCAAAAATGTGTGGTTGAGACGTATTTTTTGGCGCCTGCCAACCACCCCCCTTAAGCTGAAATAGGTATCAGAGGGGAATGTTTACATGCCACCGCCGCGATGCTCCGTGACCACTAAATTGACCTGGCATGTAGCGATCAGCTGGCAGCAAGCCTACCAATCGCTTCACATGCAAGTCAATGCTGAAGCGTCGCAAACACTCCTCAACTGTGTGCAATGCGAATGTCGCCAAAAAATGGGGTTAAAACAGGCAGTGAGGAGATGTCAAATTACTTCCTCTCCCCCTGTCAGTAGATTCTGGTAGGTGAGGGTAGTCTCTACTGAACAGATAGGCTGACAGGGAGCTGTGTGGAGATATGGGCGTGAGGGGGGGGGGGGTTCATTTTGGTTGTATTATATAAAATGGCCTGTGCATTACACACTTTGACCACTGTACTATAGACACACGGGGGGTTCATTAAGACGGGCACTGGGACCAGTCCTCTGCACTAAGCCACATTTTTCTGCATCTGCATGCACCTCGGATCCCATAGAAGTGCATGCAGCAGCTACCCAGACACATTTGCATGTCAAATTTGACATGCTGGCAGGAACAGGTGCTCGAATCTGAGCACGCAGCATCTGTGTTCGGATCTGCGCACCCACTTCTATGGGCTACCTGCACACAGCTCGAAGGGTGATATAGACACAGCATAAGGTGGCTCAGCACAGAGGATTTGTCTAAACTCCCATCTGAATGAGCCCTTAGGGGAATTTATCAAAACTGCATCAGAATGTGGAGCAGCAGTGCATGGTAACCAATCAGCTCATAGCTTTCATTTTGAAAGCTTAACTGAATAAGCTGAAGATAGAAGCTGATTGCTTGCTATGAAACAGCTGCTCTAGATTCTGTGTGCACCAGTTTTGATAAATTTCCCTCATTGTGTTTTACATTTCATACTCCTGACCACTGCGTTCTAAGCACATCACATTCTTCATTAAGGTAGGCTGTGTATAGAAAAGCATATGTAATAGAACAGTTTTATTTTATTAAACTGAATGTGCTGTTCTTCATCTGTTCCCTGGCCACAGGTGCCAGCAAGGATGGAAATGATTAAACTATCTGAACAAATTTATTGTACACTTTATGATACACTGCATGTATTTAATAAAAAATGGGTTTACTGGGATGTACCATTGTCTTAAACACCCCAACATATTATTACTTTCATCTCACTATATCACTATTACAAGACATTTAGATTCATTAACTGTTTTTCATGTTAATTACATTTTGGCTTATAACATGTTTTGTTTTTATTCAATACCAAATCGCTTCGGCCCTATTTTTATATGTGCCATGTAATGTTACTGTACATGTTTTTATACAATTGTAACCGATTTTGACCTTTCTAATTAAATTGTTTGTAAAAAAATAAAATGAGT
This sequence comes from Glandirana rugosa, assembly GCA_018402905.1. Lineage (NCBI taxonomy): Eukaryota > Metazoa > Chordata > Amphibia > Anura > Ranidae > Glandirana > Glandirana rugosa. The sequence goes on from BLSH010502800.1 coordinate 1,108,130, forward strand.
GTGCTGAGGTTTGTACATGTCTGTTACAGGCTCGCTTGTGGCACGGTCATTAAAGCATACGCCCACATATACCCCTTTAAGCACTGTTGATGCAATTTGACTACTACCACAGTTTGGCGATGCCTGTGCCAATGTATTCCTTTGCGGTACTTTTTTTGGGGGGGGGTGCCAAAAAAGGAACAGCCCCGTGTGCCAGATGTGCTAACTACACCACTGCTCAGGGGCACAAAAACTGGTAAAGAACCAGCCTCGATGAAGACAGCGCTGGATCCCTGAGCTGGAAAGTGTCTTTTTATTAAAAATCAGCAGCTACAGTATTTTTGGCTGCTTTTATTTTTTTAAACCTGAATGAAACTCCTCTTTAAAGAGGAACTTTCCCTTATCATACAAATTACAAAAGAAGACCCCTTTAAAAATGTTTACTATGGGAATCTACAAAGAGGTACAAATAAATAGTTCAATTTTTTATTCTTGGCATGCTTTTTTTTACTTTTCTTTCCCATTATTTTTACACTGGACATTTTTACTGAGGACATATGAATCCATCTCCCTTTACTTCCTGGAACTCTGCTTGGAACTCCTGATCTGCCTCCTGGAACTTGTCATAGGAACTTGCCAGGATGCATCTGTGAGGCCCTTGTCTCATATCATCAGTGCCCCAACCATGAAGTGGAATTACAGAAATTGTAAGTAAAGACAAGATATGTTTGTTTAACTAATGAATGTAAAATTATTTCACATCATGATGCAGAGCTGTACTCTGATTTTTCGTGAAAGGGGGAAAGGTCCGCTTCACAGTTTTTCTGACAGGTACCCATTCTCACTTCTGTAATTTTCACATGGGCAAGAATTATGTCAACTTGGCCTGCCTCCCACCCATAGGTCCAGTCTGAAAGTATTGCGAAAATGCAGCTGGGAGCCGACTTTGAGGCATAAGGAAGTCGCAGCCGGCTTCCACATCCAAGATGGGGATCTGAAGCCTGGCAAAAGATCGGCTCCAGTGAAGACAGTGGTGGATCCTGGGCTGGCAAGTGTCTGTTAATTTTTTTAAAACAAGACTGAAGTTTCTCTTTCAATTTTGCATTTCACATGAATCCATATGATACATATTATTACCAATTCACCTTTTTGAATATAAAATGATGTTCTGCTTGCCATGAATACTGTCACTGACATCCCTCATGTGACCTAAAGCCCATTCAGCCAAGATCCAATGGTCTATGGCCACCACAAACACAGGGAGTGCAGAGCGTTCATTTTCGTTTTTAATAGACCTCGTTTTGCAACAGAATGAATCATTTTTACAGGCTGCAATGAAATACAAAGAGAAGGTAATGTCATTAAAGACAGTGGGGTTGATTTACCAAAGGGAAATCCGCTGTGCACTACAAATGCACTGCAAGTGCACTTGGAAGTGCAGTCATGTAGATCTAAGGGGAAGATATGAAATGAGGGGAAGCTGTGCTGATTTCTAAAACCCAAACATGTGAAATCAAAAATGCTGTTTTTAATTTTCCTTGCATGTCCCCCTCATGTCTACAGTGACCGCACTTCTAAGTGCAATTGCAGTGCACTTGTAGTGCACAGTGGATTTGCCCTTAGTAAATAAATGCCCCCGTTTCTATGTGGGTGAGTTGTGCTATAGTTGTGGATCAGTCCTTAAAAAGCCCAAATCTGCTCAGGTTTGATGGTTAGGAGTCCACAAACTTTTGGCCATATAGGGATTTTCTAGGCTACCTTTCATGCCATTGTCAGGGCTGGGCTCAGCTCTCCCTTCTCAGAGCAAGCTGCTCAGCTGAGGATTAATTGCCAGTCTCAGCTTCCACTCTGTCTCACCTGATGACCATATCTTGCCTCGTTAAGCCAGCTCTGCTGCTATATAAACAGCCTGGATCAAATCGCAGATGCCTTCGCCTTGGTCAACATCTCTGGAGAAATCTCTGCTGTGTTTTCCTGTGAAAGACTTTGCCTGTTTGACTTTCCCTTCTGGTTCCTGGATTCAAGACCCTACTCGGCTGACTCTCCTCCTGGTTCCTGACCCTGCATGCCGTTTGTTTGACCTTGCTGATCTCTGAACTCCACTTTCACTGGCTTGCTCTGACTATCTGCTCTGATTACTGAACCCTGGCTATATTTTGACCATGTTTACTCTGTTTATGTGATTTTAGCTTTTTATTAAAAAGTGTGATTTTACTGCATTTCTGTCTTGGTCAGATTCATGGTTCCTGACAGCCATTTAAATATATTAACACCATAGTTAGGACACCTGGTGACATTCTATGCCCCAATGTGTTCTTCAATTTATTAAAACTTAATGCTGAGTTGATTTGCATCAATGATCAATTTCACTTTAAAAATGTATAAAAAAACACATTAAAACCCCTACAAGCCCTTGTTAAGGGCTATTGTTGACTGGAGTGTACAGTATTTACCACCATACTTGTTTTAGAGACCTGTTGCAAGAGTCATTAAAAATGCATGTTTCAGAATATGTATTTATATCATATATAGTAAATTATTATTTTTTATTTATTATTATTACTCCCCCCCCCAAAAAAAATATTCAATTATAGTATCATTTTAATTAAATTTGGAGGCAGTTAATGGCAAAGTTCACTAAAACATTAAAGCAGATACATGCACATCTTTATAATGTGTAAATATCCTTGGAAATGGGTTTAGCAACAATATAACTATATTATGGTGGAGCATTTTAGCTTGTGGTCCACATGCGCATCCTCTGGTAAATGTAATGGGCGACGTGACATTTTGTAAAGGTTACTGCCACCTTCTAATATGCTAAATATTTCAGAGGGTTCTGCTGGGGTTTTTAAATCAATGATTTTTGCATGATGACTAAGAGCTGTGCCAAAGGGGCCTGAAGGTTATTGTCTTCAAATAACATTATAGGGTGCAAGTATCGGTGGCCTGAACTGAATTCTGAAAGGAATATAGCACTTTATATTTTTTATACTGCATTGATCCATTTTCATATGCCATAAAACTGCCTTAATTGTTATTAAGGGTGTGTAAATAATTCAGTCAAACCACCAGTAGTAAGTTAGTAATGGTTTGATGTTAGGTGCCTAATTCCACTGAGCTTTATGAATAAACTAAAATTAGTACATGTTGACCTGGAGTAGATGGCCATTCTCAAAGGCAAACTGGAGTTATGGAGTCAAAGGCTTCAGATTCTGATCAGTTTCAGGTTCAAAACTCAAAATACTAATGGATGGCTTCATTTTACCTATTCCTACATACCTCCCAACTTTCTAAAGGTGAGAAAGGGGATCACATTTTAGTACAAAGTAAATTATTAAATATATACAGTATCTCACAAAAGTGAGTACACCCCTCACACTTTTGTAAATATTTTATGATATCTTTTCATGTGACAACACTGAAGAAATGACACTTTGCTACAATGTAAAGTAGTGAGTGTACAGCTTGTATAACAGTGTAAATTTGCTGCCCCCTCAAAATAACTCAACACACAGCCTTTAATGTCTAAACCGCTGGCAACAAAAGTGAGTACACCCCTAAGTAAAAATGTCCAAATTGGGTCCAATTAGGCATTTCCCTCCCCTGTGTCAAGTGACTCCTTAGTGTTACAAGTTCTCAGGTGTGAATGAGGAGCAGGTGTGTTAAATTTGGTGTTATCATTCTCACTCTCTCGTACTGGTCACTGGAAGTTCAACACGGCACCTCATGGCAAAGAACTCTCTTAGGATCTGAAAAAAAGAATTGTTGCTCTAAATGAAGATGGCCTAGGCTATAAGAAAATTGCCAAGACCCTGAAACTGAGCTTCAGCATGGTGGCCAAGACCATACAGCGGTTTAACAGGACAGGTTCCACTCAGAACAGGCCTCACCATGGTTGACCAAAGAAGTTGAGTGCACTTGTTCAGCGTCATATCCAGAGGTTGTGTTTGGGAAATAGATGTATGAGTGCTGCCAGCATTGCTGCAGAGGTTGAAGGGGTGAGGGGGTCAGCCTGTCAGTGCTCAGACCATACGCCGCACACTGCATCAAATTGGTCTGCATGGCTGTCATCCCAGAAGGAAGCCTCTTCTAAAGATGATGCACAAGAAAGCCCGCAAACAGTTTGCTGAAGACAAGCAGACTAAGGACATGGATTACTGGAACCATGTTGTCTGATGAGACCAAGATAAACTTATTTGGTTCATATGGTCTCAAGCGTGTGGGGCGGCAACAAGGTGAGGAGTACAAATGCAAGTGTGTCTTGCCTAAAGTCAAGCATGGTGGTGGGAGTGTCATGGTCTGGGGCTGCAGGAGTGCTGCTGGCACTTGGGAGCTACAGTTCATTGATGGAACCATGAATACCAACATGTACTGTGACATACTGAAGCAGAGCATGATCCCCTCCCTTCGGAGACTGGACCACAGGACAGGATTTCAACATGATAACGACCCCAAACACACCTCCAAGATGACCACTGCCTTGTTAAAGAAGCTGAGGGTAAAAGTGATGGACTGGCCAAGCCTGTCTCCAGACCTAAACCCTATTGAGTATCTGTCGGGCATCCTCAAATGGAAGATGGAGAAGCGCAAGGTCTCTAACATCCACCAGCTCCGTAATGTCGCCATGGAGGAGTGGAAGAGGTCTCCAGTGGCAACCTGTGAAGCTCTGGTGAACTCCATGCCTAAGAGGGTTAAGACAGTGCTGGAAAATAATGGTGGCCACACAAAATATTGACACTTTGGGCCCAATTTGGACATTTTCACTTAGGGGTGTACTCACTTTTGTTGCCAGTCATTTAGACATTAATGGCTGTGTTGAGTTATTTTGAGGGGACAGCAAATTTACACTGTTATACAAGCTGTACACTCACTACATTGTAGCAAAGTATAATTTCTTCAGTGTTGTCACATGAAAAGATATAATAAATTATTTGCAAAATGTGAGGGGTGTACTCACTTTTGTGAGATACTGTATATATTAATATGTATTTATTAATATAAATATTAATATGAAAAAAAATATTGGTTGATCCCAGAAAGGCTTTTTACCCAATCTTTCCATTATAATGACTTTTCAAAATAAGAAATGCAGTAATTTACAGGTTGGATAAAAGGTTTAGTGTAGTATATCTCTTTTAATGGTTTAAGCCCATCATGCTGGCATTAGGAAAATAAAACGAAAAGCCCTTTTTAATCCCCTAAAGCTGTGATCACCAGGCGATCCAGTCCCATATCTTTGCTCCTCTTCTGTACAGGAGCTTGGGTCTTTCTTCAGATGTCCACATCATTGAGTAACATGGACACTCCATTTTGGCTGTCCAGCAGTAGATCCTCTCATGATTTAGAAATGGGGACTGGCTGGTACAGGCACATCTTACAGCAGTGGATTAGCGGTCCCATACATTCTGAAATGGCGCCAGCAAGGGACTCAGAATGACAGACTTAGGTTAGTATATATTGTGCTTCACAAAGTAAAAAAAGAAACAAGCATGTAGAATTTGTTAGAAGGGGATCGGAGGGAGGAGTGGGAGGGGGTCCTAATATTTGCTTGGTGATGGTCTTTAAATATTACATTTTTTAGAGGTCAGATCAAAACAGGGTCTAATGCTGATAAGAGATAGACAGAGAAGTTTGATTTCAAAACAGGGTCAGTCTCTCCAAGCCTTGCCCCTTATGCAGTTAATTACAATGTGCCGTAGAATGTACAACACAAATTGCACTACACATCCATCTTGCATGGTTAATTTATGTGCATGCAAGTAGTACGGAACCATTGCATGTTTGTATATTTTTAGACCTAGACCTGGCATAATAAACTGATGTTGTAGTGGGGAATGTTTTTTTCTCAATCATTTAACACATCTCTAATTGTTTCATTCAGACATGTTTATAGACTTTAGCAAGTAATAGAGGACAGTCCATCTGTTTTTGGGCGTGAATCTGTTAATCTGGACTCAGTATCATAGACAGGGCTTGATTTCCTAGTTGGCTTGTTCCTATATAATCATAAGGTATATTGGTTAGGACCCATAAAACAAAGCCATTTATTGTGTAAAACTGATGATCCAGCTTGGCATAGCAATACACAATCCAGCTTGGCATCCATAAGGATGCTGTAGCAGCCATACATTTCCTGGAGTGAAGTTTTCAAACTGACAAGTAGGCAGGTGCAGGTTTTCATCTAACTTGTAGGTGGCACTGTGCCATTGTTACAGGTGGAGAGGAGACTGATAAGGGAATTGTCCCCTCTTGGACCCATCAGTGTCTCAGAGAAGACAGCTGTCTGATTGGACGCTGAAATCTCTTGCAATCTCATGCCATTTTGGGGAGGGACCATATATATAGGGTCTGCAGGATCATTTGATTGCGCCTGAAGCAAGTGGTAGGTCAGGGACAGGTATCTGTCAGGTATCCTGGCTGCTAGAGCCAGAACAGGGACAACACCTGCAGCAAGGAAACTACCTGGAAACCAGATAATGTGGGACTCTGGTATTACAGATCTCTCCCTGACATGGTAACTTGGGCCTATGGCCCGCCTACAGATAGGTCACATTTAGCATTGCTGCTATAGAAAGATAGACCATTTTTGCACTAACAAAACAAAGTGCTTGTAAAACTCTGACATAAAATATGAACAAAGCATTTCCCTCTATAGTGTGTCCCTGTCTCAATCCAGAGCACTGAATGTCATTTCTTTCTGCTGTCTCATACTTCTGCTATCAGCAAGAGTCACTTCTGACAAGTTCTCCTGACAGTAGTAGACAAACAATTACTCCTGCGCAATAGTGTGATATGAGATGAGCAAACGATCCAGGGATAATTTCAATGGCCTTGCTGCCCTCGAGGATAGGGGATATCCCAGGTGCCACTAGGTAATAGAAGAAAGAGAAGGCTCACTGGCCTAGTGCATTTTCCCAAGGTACAAATAGAGATTAAAAATTCTCACAAACGTATGAAGAAAAAGCACATATAAAAACCTCCGACACGAGGCAGACTGTCCTGTCTCGGTGGTGGTCTCTAGACCGTGGTGAAACAGACATAAAGGCTGCGACAGCTGACATGTTTCGAAGGTCAAGCCTTCAAGCCGAGCTCTGAGGAAGAAGGCTTGGCCTTCGAAACATGTCAGCTGTCGCAGCCTTTATGTCCTTTTCACCACGGTCCAGAGACCACCACCGAGACAGGACCGTCTGCCCCGTGTCGGAGGCTTTTAAATGTGATTTTTCTTCATACGTTTGTGAGTATTTTTAATCTCTATTTGTAATAAATTGTAGAGGGGAAGATCTGAAATGAAGGGAAGCTCTGCCTGATTTTATCATCCAATCATGTGCGAGCCAAAATGCTGTTTTTTTATTTTCCTTGCATGCCCCCCTCAGATCTACAGCAACTGCACTTCCAAGTCCATTTGCAGTGCACTTCCAAGTGCACTTGTACTGCAGATTGGATTTGCCTTTAGTAAATAACCCCCCCCCCCCCGTAATTTTCAGTATCCTTCTGATGACTCTTCTAGGTTCTCTTCTACATCTGTGATTCATCTCTTTTTGTTTTTATCCCTCTTTCTTTTACCTTCTGGAAGCATCAGAGGGCAGCAACATCATGCTAATGTTACTATTATAGGATTGAAATGCTGTCAGGTAAGCAGTAATAAGCTATCTGTGGTTTGGTTGGAGCAGAAATGTGAGCTTCACAAGGAGATACGCCATATTTCAAATGAGAACCCAACAATTTATTTGTGAACAAACAATATACCTAACATAACACATATACTGCAAAAAAATTACCAAGCCAACGAAACAAGTGGGCAGTTTGGGAAACTAACTACATAACCAACTATTTACAACCTTAACAGAGGAACAGGTAAAGGGAACAAGGGCAAAGCAAGATCAGATGGGGAAGGCTAAATAGCAGAAGGAATGCAGGTTGGAGCATGTAGGTTGAGCAATTGTGGCGGTAATTAAAAAAAAAATAAAAAACAGGCAGCATCTTCTAGGAATTTTGTCGTAATGTAATGAATAGTAAACAGTACAATAATGTGCTTGTTATCCCAAAGTTGTTATTGCTATCCCAAAGTAAGAATTGTAAGGTACTTTCACAGTTCAAAATCTAATGGAACAGGAAAAAGTCCTGGAAGTCGCACAATTCTGCAAAACCCCGTAAGAAGGTGTATGACAACCTCAGCCTGGGCTCCAACCAGGCCATGCTCCGAGTTTCACTTCCGCCCATGGGGATCCCCATGACTAAGCTCCGTGGGCAGAGTGAAACATGTTGGGGGCATGGCCTAGTTGGACCCCGGGCTGAGGCTGTCATACACCTTCTTACGGGGTTTTGCAGAGATGTGGGACTTCCAGGACTTTTCCATTAGATGTCTAGAGCTGGAACAAGCTCTGTCCTTGCCTGCACTCCAAGCAGTTGCTGCATAAAAGGACCCAGATCTAGTTTGGATCTATAGAAAGGCAGTTCAATTTTGTGCTTGAAGATTGCTCCAAGTCCCTTTAGGCTTTCCAAGTGGGCCTCCCAGATAGGGTTCTGTGCTGGTGAAGTAGGGTGCAAGGATGCACCAATCCAAATGCTGACTTGGCAAAAGGGTCCTTCTCCAAATTTCAAGAAGTATCCAGGAGTACTCCTGACTATCTCTAGTCTGTCCCTACTCCTCAGGAACTCTTGCATCTCTTTCTAATCAGTCTGTGTCTATCACTATCTACAAACTCATGCTAGAGTACCCACCAGGGGCTATATATATATATATATATATATATATATATATATATATATATATATATATGGCCTATAGCCTTTCAGAGTCCAATATGGCTGGCCAAATCTTGGGAAAGCTCTGTGTCCATTCAGACACAAGCTCCCCCAAGATAGCCACTGAAAGCCCAGCACTGTGAACAAGTCAGTCTTCTACAAGATTCCCCTGGTGCCAGAGGTAAGCAGCAATCATATGATTGCTGTGTTTACATCTGGCAGCTAATCAGGCAGCTATTTTCTGGAAACTTATCAGCTGATATTGTCATTGTACACACAGCACGCTCCTACAAGCAAGTCAAGACAGGTACAGAGTCAGACCAAGCAGGTACAGTACACTACATGGAATGAAGGAAATATAATGAGGCACTAAGTGACTCCAAGAGGGGCTAAATAGTCCATCAGCAGCCAGCATCAAGTGGCAATTATTAATTGGGGCTTGCTGGCAATTGGGAGACCCCTATTGGTGAACACGGAAATTACATCATTCGAGTCTGGAGACCACAATACCACAAGGTTTTCCAACAGTGCTCGTGACAAATGCACAATGTTGTCAGATGTGATCATTTTTTGGCCCATTGAATGCAATCACATTGTTTACTACATTGCCATTGGTGACTTTTCTGTGGAAATTAATTCAGTGAGCATAGGACTGTTGTCAAGTATTAGAATGCCATTTATGTTTTTCAGGTGTACCACATCACCAACCCTGTCACAGCTTTATAATCCAGATAACGCAGAGCACAAGTAATTCCATGTACAAGACAAGTTGAACCATGGCTCTGTGCTAGATTACAGGTGCAGAGACCATGTCAAATACTAACCTGCTGTACTGACAATGTCTTTTTTATGTATTGATTGCTTGCCTCCAAAATCTAGGTCCAGCAGACATAATAATTATATTCTACCACTATGGCACCAAGTAGCATTGTCTTCTCTACAATATTTGCTTTCAAGAGCAGTTTCATTTTCTGTAGTGCCATAATTTTAAAGGGTTTTTCATATTCTAAGGGTTTTATGATTGACATTGCTGACCCTGTACATGAATCCCTCTTAGCATGAATACAATCTACTATATGTGTCAGATAAATAACAGACCTGCTGTCACTATGAGCATGACAAACAATATCACGGATGTTAGAAAATTACGTATGTGTTTAGCACAAAAATGCTGTTTCTGTCACTTTGGCATATTGTTTAGGGTGTATCTAAACCCAAAAACAATAATTGCATATACAGCAGTTTATCAGTCCTTAGACTGCATTCATTTTCCTTTTTAGACTTTTTCTTATATTTCCACCTGGGGATACTGCCAGTAGCATATTTGTTGTCTTAGGGTGGAGCTGTGTTGTCACCATAGGCTGCTCTCCTGGATTGGACTACAAACACTTCCCTCTCTCCTTATCTTCATTACGTAGAGTGGAGTTGTTTTGTAGTTTACAGAAGATTGCTCCGAAGGCTAATAAGATTGTATGAAATTTCAGTAAGTTACAAAGACACAGGATCAACAGGTATTTTTCTGTACTTGCAAAAAATGTGCCACATAGAAGGACTTTTTCACTCTTCGTTTATATATACGTGTAGCTGGTTCCCCCTCATCTCCTGCGGCCTTGTCAAGCTGGCTGCTGCCAAGTACACAGGCTCTGGGAGAACACAGAACCCAAGCACAGGGAGAAAGAGCCTGTCAGTGTCTGTGGGGGATTTCTCATCACTCCCTTTTCTCCTCACTGACTCAGTCAATGTGCTCACACAGGCATTTGCCTGCTCTCTGCTCCCTCCCCTGTGTTTCTATTAGCAGGAAGAGAGGGAGCCAATCAGGGGGGAGCTAATTACAGGAACCAATGAGAAGGACTTTAACAGCAGCAGCTGCAAAAGATCCTGGGACATGTAGTCCTCATTTAAAAAGGCCATATAGCCTTGTATGGGGGCAGGAACTACAGAGCCAGCATGCTCTGGGGAAAAAGAACCAAAAGACTCCATATGTTTTCCTGAGAGAATGCAGTTACCACAAGGCAGGAGAAGAGACTGGACCCAAGGGAGAGGTGCTGCCTCCCAGGTCAGTCCACTGCATTGTTTCAGGTATCCACAGCCGGTCGGGACATCCAGCCTGAGAGAGGGGGATTCCAGGTGCATATCCAGGCGCACCTGCACCGACGACGTGAGGCGTTCCAGTGTGAGGTGACCAGTTGGATCACCAGAAGAGCCTGCCTGTTCCAGGACACTTGTTGGGTCTTGACCATAGAATTGGTGAAAGGGCACTTGCCCATCTGCAGGAAACAAGGACACTGCACTCACTTTTACCTACACTTACCAGAACCTGGGTCTTGTTAATTGCCTGTTAAGCAGTCACAGTGTCCGCCTTGTTATTTGGATACTGTCAGCATACCACAGATACACTTTGCTAAGCAGGAGTTTAAGTGCACCAACTAAAGTGGCTTACTGAAGACCCAAGGCCTCATCCTTCTTACAAGGGACTTAAGTTACTGGTGGCATACGGGCACGCACACACATGTCCAGGGCTCTGTGTATGTAGTGGGTGTGTGGGATAGTTTACCTTGGGAGTTAAGCCATTGAATGTTGATTTGGGTACAGTGTTTGTAGTCGGGCCTGTGGTGTCAGGAGACAGAAGAGAGAGGTCTGACATAAGAGAAGGTCATTCCTCTGCTCTCCTCCTGCCTGGACTCATAGAGCCAATCCATGTAGAGGTAACCAAACCGATACAGAGTTGCCTCTGCTGAAGTGTTTGCCTTTGCTCTTGGGGTTGTTCTCAGGTTTGGAATCCCCTGAAAACAGCCTGAATATAATATTGAGCTATATAGCTCTTGGTCTTAGTTATTACTGGTCTGTTGATTCACTTGACCTATGTATATTGCTACGGTCTATAATTTCTCAACAGAAATCTTACAGTATAAAGACAAATTCTGTGTTTTATCATATATATATATATATAGTGGGTACGGAAAGTATTCAGAGCCCCTTAAATTTTTCACTCTTTGTTATATTGCAGCCATTTGCTAAAATCATTTAAGTTCATTTTTTTCCCTCATTAATGTACACACAGCACCCCATATTGACAGAAAAACACAGAATTGTTGACATTTTTGCAGCTTTATTAAAAAAGAAAAACTGAAATCTCACATGGTCCTAAGTATTCAGACCCTTTGCTTAGTATTTAGTAGAAGCACCCTTTTGATCTAATACAGCCATAAGCCTTTTTGGGAAAGATGCAATATGTTTTTCACACCTGGATTTGGGGATCCTCTGCCATTACTCCTTGCAGATCCTCTCCAGTCCTGTCGGGTTGGATGGTGAACGTTGGTGGACAGCCATTTTTAGGTCTCTCCAGAGATGCTCAATTGGATTTAAGTCAGGGCTCTGGCTGGGCCATTCAAGAACAGGCACGGAGTTGTTGTGAAGCCACTCCTTCGTTATTTTAGCTGTGTGCTTAGGGTCATTGTCTTGTTGGAAGGTAAACCTTCGGCCCAGTCTGAGTTCCTGAGCACTCTGGAGAAAGTTTTCGTCCAGGGTATCCCTGTACTTGGCCGCATTCATCTTTCCCTCGATTGCAACCAGTTGTCCTGTCCCTGCAGCTGAAAAACACCCCCACAGCATGATGCTGCCACTACCATGCTTCACTGTTGGGACTGGTGATGAGCAGTGCCTGGTTTTCTCCACACATACCGCTTAGAATTAAGGCCAAAAAGTTCTATCTTGGTCTCATCAGACCAGAGAATCTTATTTCTCAATATCTTTTTAGCAAACTCCACGCAGGCTTTCATGTGTCTTGCACTGAGGAGAGGCTTCCGTCAGGCCACTCTGCCATAAAGCCCTGACTGGTGGAGGGCTGCAGTGATGGTCGACTTTCTACAACTTTCTCCCATCTCCCGACTGCATCTCTGGAGCTCAGCCACAGTGATCTTTGAGTTCTTCTTTACCTCTCTCACCAAGGCTCTTCTCCCCCTATAGCTCAGTTTGGCCGGACAGCCAGCTCTAGGAAGGGTTCTGGTCGTCCCAAACGTCTTCCATTTAAGGATTATGGAGGCCACTGTGCTCTTAGGAACCTTAAGTGCAGCAGAATTTTTTTTGTAACCTTGGGCAGATCTGTGCCTTGCCACAATTCTGCCCCTGAGCTCTTCAGGCAGTTCCTTTGACCTCATGATTCTCATTTGCTCTGACATGCACTGTGAGCTGTAAGGTCTTATATAGACAGGTGTGTTGCTTTCCTAATCAAGTCCAATCAGTACAATCAAACACAGCTGGACTCAAATGAAGGTGTAGAACCATCTCAAGGATGATCAGAAGAAATAGACAGCACCTGAGTTAAATATATGTAACAGCAAAGGGTCGGAATACTTAGGACCATGTGATATTTCAGTTTTTCTATTTCTTTTTTAATAAATCTGCAAAAATGTCAACAATTCTGTGTTTTTCTGTCAATATGGGGTGCTGTGTGTACATTAATGAGGAAAATAAATTAACTTAAATGATTTTAGCAAATGGCTGCAATATAACAAAGAATGAAAAATTTAAGGGGGTCTGAATACTTCCCATACCCACTGTATATATATATATATATATATATATATATATATATACACAGGCTGTCACACTTGGCTGACAGTAGTACCCATCATACATGACCCATTCACCATGTGGTTGTGGCTTGGTGGTGCAGCGTTATAGGGGTTAACATTAAGGGGCAGCCTTAATGCCTGCCTACTACTCTGAAGAGAGATCCACAGTAGATCATTCTACAGAAGGCCCCGCATGTGTAAATGAGCCCTTATAAAGTGAAGGGGGGCACCATCTTGTGGCAGGCAGTGCACTCACAGCATTTTTTTTTTAACCTTTTTTTAAAATTGTGTCATAAGGAATTTAATAAATATTTTTAGGAGATAAAAAAAGCTGTGATTGCAAAGCCTACCAGAAGATGGTGCCTTTTTTACTTGCTTAGGTTGCACACTAAGGCCTCATACACACGGACGTTTTTTGACGCCAGCGTTTTCTGGCATTTTTTGCAGCTCTCCATGTTAGTCAATGGCCCCATAAAAACGCTGACGTTTTTGAGCTGTAGATGGCGTCGGCGTTAGTGAGCTGAAACTAGAACCCACGGTCAGTGCGTTCTGAGGCTGTAACATTTTGGCATTTTTTGACGCCGACGCCACAATATGCCAACAAACGCCAACAAACGCCACCTAATATTATACCAGCGTTTTCCGGCGTTTTTTGACGCCAACGTTTTTAGGTTGAAAAATAGCAGAGGGATGATTTTTTTAAAAAAAACGCCTATTGACGCCGACGCTCACTAACGCTCAAAAACTTCGATGCATAACGCCGAAAAACAACGACTTTTTTTCCTTGACGTCGGGCCCGACGTTTTGTTTATTTTTTTAGAAACGTCCGTGTGTATGAGGCCTAAAGCTGCCCACACATTTTAGCAGGGTCCGACTGAATTTTGATCCATGTGTGGGCACTGTGGTTGAACAGACGTTGATCTGTCAGAAAATGTTTCGCTCATTCAGCACAACATACTATAACCTGCAGCGCCAATATGTGTATTCCAATGTGTATTCCAATGGTGGGGAAGTCTCCCCACTGTCAGAGTACAAAGACTCAGTGGGGAGGAATCCCCCATCCACAATGAGTGTGTGGATGGGGTTAGCGGGTCAGTTATATGCTGGTTGAGTTGAAAAAGCTGACTAATGTATGGGCTGCCTATACTGACATGGATCAAAATTTGGCTGGTTCAGCGTGGTCCGGCCAAACTTCAATCCATGTATGGGCATCCTGATTATATACAAGTCAATCTAATGATCGACTTGTATAAAACTACCCTGTCGGGTTTTTCCCGAATGAGCATTCAGCAGGGTAACCGTGAGCAGATGCCTATAGCACTGATCTGTGTATTCTGACAGCGGGGAAGTCTCCACAATTGTCCGAATACAAGTGGGGAGGATTCTCCCATCCACATCAAGTGTGTGGATGGGGTCTTGGGTCAGCTTTTTTTGTTCAACCCGCTGGTTGAATAAAAAAAAACTGACTAATGTATGGGCTGCCTAAGGGTCCTTTCACAACACATGCTCCATTCCATTCATCAGGGTATCCCTGAGCAGATCCCCTGTTGAATCAGGGCAAAATGGGTCAGATATAATTTGTGTCCCTTTATATCAGATTTCCCCTCATATGCCAAATTTCAGTCTGGAAACATGCAGTCTTGGAGATAGGTGAATATAATGTAAATAGACAGAAGTCCAAAGACCTGCATGGAGCATCTAATCAAGTCTGCCCGAAAAACTGACAGGTGGATCTCATTAGAAAGCCTGTGTGAAAGGAGCCTAAGCTCCCATTTACATCAGAGCGATTTGACATGCGATTTGACATCTGAACCTCCATGTGAAAGAAGGGCTCTTTCACACCACCTTTGGTCTCTGATTAGTGGAAGGAGTTAAGAGCAAAATTGCTGTACCCACATCAAGCAAAATCTATCGTCTATTGATTTGGCTCAGGAAAGGTAATTCACATTAGCTACTATAGGTTACTGTGCTTTGAGCTTAGCCTTTTGCTTCTTACATTATAAGCATATATATTTAAAAATATCCTGTGACTAACAGCTATCAGAACATATTTTTATATAGGTAAAATGATTTCATGGACATGACATTTTAAATAATCTTACTAATTAAATTCCAACTCCAGATAATACAGTTTAACCAGTTACAGTTGCAGAATATTTATTTCGGAAAAATGATTTAAGCTATATAAATAAAATTTGAGCACCGTATGCATCCCCTTTAGTGTAATATGGTTTGTTGCTAACCATTGCTTTTGCAGGATAGTGTAGTTTGCATGTAAATGCAGAGTAAAAATATAAATAAATGCATGTGAAAAAAAAAAGGAATTCATATACAGATTGCTATCATTACAGATATTACGTACATACAGTTATTGGAACTCAATATTTTTCACTATAGTGAATAAAAAACATTTTGTATTATGTATCAGATTTACACGGGCTAAAAATTGAGTAACTCTGACACTTATATGTAGGATTTTTTCTAGCCCTGTGCTTTATTCATTAGCTTTTCAGTACGGTAGCCTGATATCCCTGCTTTCTGCAGACAGTCCCCAATGCATGGAGGCTGTCCATGGCTGCAAAATGTCCCTGATTGAGTCTTCATGTTTAAAATTGAGGAGGGAGGAAAGGAGAGGGGTGAGGATTGAGGCACAAGCACTGAGAACCTGGTCTCTCTTTTGTACCCCAATCACCCCACTGTTCCTGTATTGCATTTCCCTTTCTCTTGTGAGCTATTCATCTACCTCCTTATACCTGATCTGTCCACCCATTTTCTTAAACCTGACCTGTCCACCTACCCCCTCATACCTTACCTGTCCACCTACCTCCTCATATTTAATCTGTCCACCTACCTCTTCATGCCTGATTTATCCACCCACCTTCATATACCTGACCTGTCTACCCTGCCTGGCTGCAGCTGCCCCTTTCACTAGTCCTCCTGGCTACTTCTCCACAGTCCTCCCACGCTAATTCTGCGTCAATCCCAGACTGCTTGCACCCAGTCCCTTCAGGCATGCCTCTCAGTCCTCTGACTGCAACACTCACCAGTCCTCTTGGCTGTCTTCCTCCCTGGAGATTTGCTCGGCAGTGTCCTCCTGCTGTCCTCTTCTTGCTCCTGTGCCTCCTGGTTAGGATTCCTCCATGTGTCATGAGATGGTGTCCCTTCCACACACAAATCCAGGCCTGAGTTCACCCCCTCACAATGGGGAGCTACTCTCAAAGGCCAGACAGCCTAACACTTCACCTCCATCTTCCACCCGAATTCCACTGCCCCAGCTGGGCTGACCCTGCCAACCCATCTGTTGGGGATTGGTCAGGACCGTCATAATACTCCAGCCAGCACCTCCTAGACCCCTCCCAACTGCTTCTGGAACCTTCTCCAAGTTTCCAGCAAGCAGGGAATAGTCACCAGAGAAGGTGCTTCTGAGTCATCCAGCTTACATGAATCACTCAAAACCCTGACCCAGAAAAACACACGGGCTTAGCTGCCAGCCAAGCCTGACAATTTACCTACTCTAGCAACAATCCTATCCTTAGCACTCTAGCCACGCTAAGGGGTGCTACACCTGACCCATCCATCTACCACCTCACACAGTCAACACACAACAAGTGTAGCGCCCCCATAGTGTAGGTATTTTACTTTTGTAGATTTTTGGTAGGAGAAGAAAAATCTAGTTAGGCCTGACTGTAAGTGCAGGCCTGAATGTTTTGATCTGGTCTGGGGAGCGGCTCAGGGGAGGGCCTGGAGATGGAGGGAAGGGACACTTCTTGGAGTTTTCCTCTCCTTGAGCTGGGAAAGCTCTAGAAGGGGGATGAATGAGACGGTGTCAGTTGCTGATGTATGGCAAGGAGCCCTGACCAATCCACAGGCTGGGTTGGCAGGGGGCAGGCCTCCTTAAATACAGCGATCTGCCAGCAGGCGTCGGAGGAGATTTCGGGTGGAAGAGATGAGGATGTAGCTGGAGCTGCCTGGGGCTTGGGTGCAGCCAGGAGCGGGAGTCAGCTCCTGGAGTGGCACAGGAGAAGCAGGAAAGCAGCTGAGGTCTACATGGAATGAGACTCTTTAAAGGATCCACCATATAGTTGGTGAGTGGCGGCCCCTTGGAGTTGGATGAGAAAGCTTAGACAGTCTGAAGAGGAGAAAGAGCAGTGTGCAGAAGTCAGGAGGAGCCAACCAAGGGAAGGAGAGCCATTAGACCGCAGGACAGGCCGGATGGGTCTGGAAGATGGATGGGCTGGGAGTTTTAGTTCATCCAAGGCCCAGCTAGCACCAACATACTTAGTTACACAATAGAGGGTCCACGGTTTCAGGGAAGGAAACCTGCGATTCTTACCCACAATGGGTGGTTCTAAGGCCTTGCCCGCGGCTGCAGCAGGCCTCACCATGTGCTAGCTGTGGTGAAGGGGAAGTGTCATGGAGGTCTGATAAATTTCCTTTCGGACCAGGGAAATCAGTGTATTGGTCAGCAAGTAGTTTCCTGGAGAAGAAGTGTATATACCGGAGGTTTATATAGTAGGTCCCATGTTCAATTACTGGGCATCCCACAGTCATCCCTAATTCCTATCCAAGTTCAGCCCCTAAATAAAATAACAAAACAAAGTACCGGCTGTTCAGTTACTCTGGGTGTGTGGAAATCATGAGATTGAGGGCGGCAGGCAGTTGGACCACAACTATGAGCCACTCTTGAGGGAGCAGATGGCTGCACAAACAAAAACAAATGTCAGGTGGCCACAGCACCCCCAAAGAGTAAGCACCCAATGCTCTCCTAACAGCAGCATTTCAGAGCCAAGAGGATGCTCTTCCTCTTCAGCTCCAGTCATATGACAGAGCCGAGAAGAGGACTTCCCCTCACTCTAAACTGTCGCTGCATCAGGGCAGAAGATTGAGGTCTGTAATGGGAAGGTGTGGGGGTGGTGTCTGTTCTGAGAGGTCTGTATTGGGGAAGGGGGGTTACCTTTATTAAGCGTCAGTATGTATTGAGGGCTTTGAGCTGGGAAGGAGTGGGGGTTCTGTACTGAGGGTTCTGTATTGGGGAAGAGGGTTTGCCTTTATTAAGGTTCCTGTACTGAGGAGAAGATGTGTCTGTACTGAGGGTTCTGTACTGGCAGGAGGGGTGTCTGTACTGGGGCAAGGGGTATCTGTACTGAGGGCTCTGTACTGGGAAGGGGGTGCTGGTATCTATAGTAAGATGTCTGTACTGGCATTTGCCAACATCTCTTTATTGCCTTTGGTAGCTAATACTGTGTATTTGTCTGGAGGAGTGTCAGATCGTGTCCCAATGCAGGTCAAATTGCAATTAGGGGTGCGAGAGACCAGGAGAGCTTGGAGGTTATCCCCTAGGTGGGTGAACGAGCCTTATGTGGAAGAAGTTCTTCAACCACATATGGACCTATATTGGGAAATTAATAAAGGCTCAGTTACACCACAAATAGAATGGGATACCTTTAAAGCAACTATAAAGGGTATGTATATAGCAGCCATCAAGGCAGTTAGTAGTATTGCAAAGGATTTATATGAAAAAGAACAGGAGTGTGCACAAAACCATGCAGTATTACCCACCCTAGATACGTTGAGTTACTTGCAGTTTGCCAGGAGGAGTGTCTATCTCCACTACCAGGAGGTAGCCTCAAATCACTTGCATCAGAATGCAGCCAATGTTTTTGAGGCGGCGGGGGGGGGGGGGGGGGGG
>BLSH010502800.1:1127129-1161309 GCA_018402905.1 Glandirana rugosa
AGCCACTTATGTCGGAGAGTATCTTCCAATGTTTCCAGGCATCCTATAGGGAAGAAAGGTTATTAACTTGACGTCTGCTCCTGTAATATGAACCTTAGTTACAGCCGTTTGAAAGATAACGGCAGTTGTATCGGTTATTGAAGGGTAAAAAGGGGGGCGGAGTTTTTGTAAACGACGTAAGACTACGTTCACTAAACTCCGATATAGGACCATCACCTCTATCTGTGAGTAGGACCGTTTGACGTTCGTTGAGTCGCATAGATCCCACCCATTATGACGTACCAAAACATGTGTGAGGACAAGAAAAAGTATATTTAGGAATGCATCAGAATGCAGCAAATGTTTTTGAGGCGGGGGGAAAAATGGGAAGTTATTGGCTATGTTGACGGCAATAGAAAGTTTGCCGACATTGATTCCAAGTATAATGTCCTCATCTGGAGTTCAATTATTGGAAAGAAGGGATATCCTACGGACCTTTGTAACCTTCTATGAGAGGCTGTATTCACCGATAGCTTCCTATGATGAGGAGGAACTGCGGGAGATGCTAGAGGCACTTCATTTGCCTAGACTCCCCGAAGATCTAAAAAGGTCGTTGGACTCTCCCATTAGGCAAGAGGAGGTAATTGCCATAGTTAGAGCTTTTGCTAGTGGCAAGGCTCCAGGACCAGACGGCATACCAGCCGAATGGTACCAGAGATATTTGCAAGCTATCATCCATAAATTAGTGCAGCTATATGAAGAGTGTCATCAGATGGGGTGTCTTCCCCTTTCCTTCTATGAAGCCCACATAGTATTATTTGCTAAAAAGGATAAGGACCCTCTGGATTGTGCCTCAAATAGACATATATCATTGTTAAATATGGATTGTAAAAAGCCTGGCCAAATTATTAGCAGCAAGGTTAAGGCAAACCATGGAGATTCTGGTTTCCCTGACCAGACTGGTTTTCTGCCTAAAAAGGCTACAGATATCAATCTGCATAGGATTTTCACACATCTTCAACTGGGGCCAAATAGGTCCAGCGGAGGGATTTTAGTCTTTCTCGATTTAGAGGAGGCCTTTGATTCCGTCGATTAGAGATACATGGCTTTACTGCTCGAATTATTTGGCTTTGGCCCCTATTTCAGGAAATGGATCGATCTGTTTTACAAATTCCCAACAGCTGCCATTGAATTAAACGGGATGCTATCAGAACTATTTACCATTGGGAGGGGTACACGTCAGGGTTGCCCGATGTCACCGGGTATTTTTGCCCTGGTGATTGAGCCCTTGGCAGTTGCCTTGAGAACATCAGCAGAGGTACAGGGGATAGAGGTAGGTAGCCTGACTGAAAAGACAGCGCTATATGCAAACAAGATGGTACTCTTTAAGAGATTCAGAGGCATGTTTGATGGCTGCGCTGGGTATTATGAATACATTTTCTACCTATTCAGGGCTTAAAGTCAACTGGGGTAAGTCCCAGATTATTTCATTAAAAACACCTAATCTGCTATGTAGGGTTCCAGTTGGGTGCCCCTTGCAGCAAGTAGACAAGACCAAATATTTGGGTCTGCACATATCGAACTCTGTAGCTGATTTTATAGATCTGAATGTTTCCCCATTATTATTACAGCTTAAAAGTAGGCTACAGGCATGGCAAAAGTTGCCCATATCACTCGTAGGCAGAGTAAACTTATTAAAGATGAAGATCTTACCATTGATTTTGTATGTGTTTAGGAATTCACCAGTCTGGATTCCGAGACGTATACTTAAAACCATAGATAATTAGCGACGTCCTTTCTGTGGAAGGGCCGGCAACCATGAATAAATCTTGAGGTGTTGAAACTACCGTGGAAAAAGGGGGGACTAACGGTCCCTGATTTTTATAGATATTTCCCGGCAGGGCAACTGGTGGTTGCACATAGATGGTTCAGGCCTCGGGAGGACAACGCGGCCACTTCCTTAGAAGCGGCTATAGTGGGTTCGCATGAGGCTTTGTCATTTTTATTATTACGTGGGAAAAATATGTCCTACTCAGTCACGGCGTCAATGCAAGTAATAAGTTGGGTATGGGCGGCAGTTAATAAGGCAGAGGGTGACATGGGGGTTTCCCCCTATACAGCCCTGTGGGGAAATTCCAACCTGCTCCAGTTTTCTGAGTACCAGGATCCAATTATTTGGATAAAATATGGTGTTAAGACAATAAAAGATATAGTGGAGGACGGAAAGTTGTTGTCATTTGAAGCCCTGAAGGTGAACTTTAAACTACCCAATACCCACCTGTTTCGGTACCTGCAACTTAGACATACACATGAGACCCAATTTGGAAGAGACAAACTTAATGTTCAGACAAGTAGCATAGAATCCCTACTTAGAGAGGATGACTTAAATAAAGCTATATCCATCATCTATAAACAACTTGTGGTTGATAGGGATGAACTGTTAGCAGGTTGTAGAGCTGGGTGGGAGGTAGCCTTCCCTCATATGGATGTGACTCACTGGGAAGATATTTGGGACATTCAAATTTCTACATCAAATCTATTTTAAACCAGCTAAATTGGCTAGGATATTTCCTACACAATCCTCTTGTTGTTGGCAGTGTAAACTCCCGGAGACGATTTTTTTCATATTTTTTGGAACTGTAAGTCCAGACAAGAATTCTGGAGAGGGGTTACGGAGTGCATTAGGGAAGTCACAGGATTACACGTTAAAGATACGGTGGAAGTGTGTCTTTTGGGATTGGTTGATACATTTGATACAAGAAGTGCGAGTCGTATACTGTTAACAATCCTATTCTTCTAAGCCATGAAAACAATTGTTCTTTCCTGGAAGTGTTTCGACGTGGAAGGCGATTGTGAATAAGGTTGCCCCCCTGTACAAGGCTACGTATGCCTGTAGGGGTACAGTATTAAAGTTTAATAAGGTGTGGGGGAGCTGGGTAAATAGTACATATACTGTCTCAGATTGACAGAAGTAGAAGTATATAGGCTCACAAGTATGCTAACTTAGGACTAGGTGGGCTTGGAGGACAATGTGGATACATCAGGTGGATAAATAAGGGGTATGGGGAGGAAAGGGAACGGAGAGATATGAAGTAAGGAAATAGGAAAGGGCTGGACCAGGACAAATATAGAAGGTTGATATGGTGCTGGGGGGGGTGTTTTGTTTTTTTTTTTCTCCATGCCTGAGGTGGTGTGGGAAATGCGGATGTAATAGTATGAAATGGTGGAGAAAATTTTGTGAAGATAAATTGTTAAAAAAAAAAAGGTGTCTGTACTGGGGAAGTGTCTTTACTAAGGGGTCTGTGCTGAAGTTCTGTGTAGAGGGTCGATATATATTGAGGGCTTTGAGTTGGGAAGTAGGGGAGAGGGAGGTTCTGTACTGAGGGTTCAGTATTGGGAGGGTCCGTCTATACTGAGGGATCTGTGCTGGGGAGTCTGAACTGGGGAGGTCTGGGAGGGGGGATTTATGGATGTTAGGGGGATCTGTACTGTGGGGAATATGGGCTTTTGGGGGAGATAATACTACTGAGGTTCTTCTATGAGATAGGCTGTATGTAGAAAAATAAAGGTTATGGAACAGTTTATTTTTTTTAAATGAGCGTGTTGAGGTTTTTTTATATAGTATGTGTTAGTCTCTTGCTTGAGGCACAGTCATTAAAGCATGTTTTGTGGGTAAAATGATAATGGCATATGTGTGCTCTGTATAAGGGGAGTAGGTTCAGGTTTTATTTAACTATGCCTCTTTAAGCCCCTCCCACTGTTAGCGCAATTCAACCAAACTCACGATTCGCCACAGTGCTGCATGTGCTGCCTTATTGCTTCAGATAATTTTTGTGGGAGGGAGGTGTTAAAACAATTATCAGGCCCCAGTGGCAGATATGCTAGATATCCAAACAACAAATGATAAAAAACAGTGGTACACTCAGGATGATATATAATTATAGCAACTGACTCACCAAAGCTAGTAGGTGTTGTTCCTGGAACCTATGATTAAAGAGGAAGTAAACCCAGATTGGGTTTACTTCCTCAATATAACCCTGTAAAAGTAGAAGCATAATGGGCTACTATGCATTGCATAGTAGCCCTTTTGTGCCACTTACCTGGAAACGAAGCCTGCGGCGTCCAGCGATGTCCCCGCTCCAGGCCACGTCCATCTTCTGCCCCTCTTCCTTCCAGGGCCGCGACTCCGGCTCTGTGACTGGCTGGAGTCACGTGATGTCACTCCAGTCATGGCACTGGGTCAGTGGTGAAGTGACACGGAGGCCGTTTCTTCACTGCGCATGTGCCGACATGACGTCGGCACATGCAAAACACTGCATATCCTGAACCGTACAGGTTTGGGAGATATGCAGTGCACCTACAGGCCTTATTCTAGGCTTACCTGTAGGTTAAAGTGGTTGTCACAGGTTGACAACCACTTTAATGGAAAGAGAGAGGGGATGAAGGCACAGAGAGGTGCCCAATATGCTAGATACCACACTGATCAATTGTAATCCCCTAGAAGGCCACAGCATGACATCACAACCCCCTCTCTCTCCCGCATAACTGAGCATTGTCACAATGTTGGTTGCTTGTGTATAGTCATGAAGACCTATCTGTGTCTGTGTATTCTAAAATTTGCAGCTTAATGACATATATAACATGTGTAGTCATGATTTTGGGACCTGCAAAACTCATCAGCAGTTGAAGACAATGGCAGGGTCCAGTGAGTACAATTCAGAGAGGAAGGGAGGAATTAGTGCTGGATGTGGTTTTGTCATGTGGGGTGTGTATTGTAATTTTGACCTCTGCTCTTTGTGTGTCACTTACTCTTGACCTCTGCACTCTCTGCATTACCCACTTCTGACTCCTGCAATCTGAACATCACGTACTACTGAACCCTGCACTCTGTGCGTTAGTTACTCCCACCTTTGTACTCTGTGTATTACTTGCTCCTGACCTCTGCACTCTCTGCATTACTTACTCCACCTACCCCTGCACTCTGTGCGTTAGTTACTCCTACCCCTGTACTCTGTGCATTACTCATTCCTGACCTCTGCACTCTGTACATCACATACTCCTGAACCCTGCACTCTGTGCATTAGTTATTCCTAACTCTGTACTCTGTGAATTACTTATTCCTGACCTCTGCAATCTCTGCGTTACTTACTCCTCTTACCCCTGCAGTCTGTGAATTCCTTATTCCTGACCTCTGCACTCTGTGTATCATGCACTCTCTACCCAGAGCAGGGTAGGTTCAGGTTTAATTTAACCAAACCACTTTAAGCTCCTCCCACTCTTAGCATAAATTGACCACACTCACCTTTCAGCACATGTATGTATATTTCACTGGCTATAGATTCATTTCTGTAAAGCTGACTGTTGGGTAATATGTAATGTTCTTTTATATTTTATGAAATTTGAAAATGTTTTATTTTGTCAAGTAGAACTCCAGACATGTTTTACATTTTGAATAGAATGGGGAAGGGGGTTAGAATCTTTCTCAGACTGACAGGAAGCAAGGAAATTGTGCTACCTGTTCCCCAAATCCAGGCAGCGTAAATTTAGTTTTGGCTTTAGGTTTCCCTAAGCTTGGTGTTTGATTGCTCCTGTCTGCCTATGGAAGAAGCTTCCAGAAATAGTAGTAAAGTAGGAGGGTCGGCCACTCAGTTATAAATATTTATCTGACCTCAGCCAATCTCTGGGAAGGGGTGCCCAGCAGGTGGCTGGGGAGAAGATAAACATTTACAAAGCTTGTTCGGTTTTGCCGTCTCCTGGGGATGCTGCCTTTGTCAGGCAGCCTGTGTACTGAAGAGCTGTTACATGTCAGCGTGTGCTTGACTGAGGACCTGGAGGAACTTGGACTGAAAGACATCTGCTGGGAGAAGCTACCTGAGGGAGCTTGGCTGGAGAAAGACCCCTTTATCACTGAAAAGTGTAGAATCTGTGAGTAGGACATTTGCCTGGGAATCCAGGTGTGCATGTGCTTTGGGGGTTGAATGCCAGAGATTGCTCTAAGGACTAGGACTGCTCATACAGAGTCTCAGATTAACTGATTATCTCCTCTACCTCCAGAAAAGGCTGTTGATAAAGGATTTGTGCTTGAGAATCTGTCCTCCTGTACATGCTGGCGTTCTTGGAGTTTCTGGCACCCTCATCCCTCTCTGCTGTTCTATTACTGCAATAGACCTACCAAAAGACATCCCCTAGACTGAGCCAGGCAAGGTAAACCTGGGTCATTCTCAGCTGCCCCTTCGGGGTGAGCACTACATATGAGTACAAAAGAAAACCTGAAATATATAGTAATCCTTTGTCCTCACTAAAATATGTGTTTTTGTCTGTGTCTCTTTTAAAGGGATTCACTTCCCTTCCTGTCTCAGTGACCCAAAAGGAAGTGAGAAGAAATCTTGAGTGTGTTTTCCAGAGATACAGCCTACACAGGCATTTTAACAAACAGAAAATTAACAACAAAAGCTACAAATCTGATGTATGTCTATTGGGGATCAGGTTATAATTTGCGTCTATTGTGGTACTCATGGTCCAGATAAATTTATGTCAATGTATGTTATTAGAAGATGCCAAAAAGGGGCCTTTGGATAAGCCAATAATGGGGCTTTTGAATAAGCCAACCCCCTCACTATAAAAGAGCATCCATGTCAGTGTATTGGCTGCTGTGGAGAAAGCATTGGAAAAGATGACATACTGCATAAGGAAAGATCGGGATCAGCTAGAAAACCGTGATTTCATTCTGATTGCTAGCTCTTTGGCCAATCACCCCTTTTGCTTCATTTTTTGTTCATATTAACAAGGCTGTTTTGTCTTTAATTGTAGTTATTGTTTTATCTGCCACTTTTAGCTACTGTCATCTTAATAGCAAACTTTGTATTTTGCTGCAAGGCTTTCCTTTCCTATAAATAAGAAAACAGGTACTTTTTTAGGGGGCTGGTATTTTGAGATTTGCATTCCTTTTGTGGGTATATTGTTTTTTATCATATGTTATCCTATGTTATCTTTTAGGCCCCTTTCACATGGGCAGATAGAATTCAGCTTTCAGCTGCGGATAGATGAAGTTATCTACCACTGCTATACTCAGACAATGTTTTCCTATGGCCCCATGCACACTCTGCATTTAGCAACGGTTTTATTACAGAAGGTTTTGTGCGATTAGAAAAAATAGATTTGACTGGGTCCAGGAATGATGTAGCGCAGCTATCTGCACATAACTGCAGGTAAAAGCAGTGTACTATTTCACCTGCAGATAGCAGCGGCAACAAGCAAAAAAAAATCAACAGGAAGCATATCAGAAATGGCAAGAATGTTCCACTGCAGCTAAACGCAGCTGCATGTAAATGCACGTAAACGCAGCTAATCACAATGTACAACTGAAAGTGATCATTGTGTTTTTTAACAGCGGCAGAACAGCCGCCCATGTGAAAGGGGCCTTAAAGTGAAACTTCAGCATCCTTAACTCTACCCCCAAAGCCCCCCAGGTCTTATTGATAAAAAAGACATACATAACTTTTTCCTGCAGTATTTACTAAAGAGGTGTTTATCCCTTTTCTGTA
This sequence comes from Glandirana rugosa, assembly GCA_018402905.1. Lineage (NCBI taxonomy): Eukaryota > Metazoa > Chordata > Amphibia > Anura > Ranidae > Glandirana > Glandirana rugosa. The sequence continues at coordinate 1,134,653 of BLSH010502800.1, forward strand.
TTGGTTGCACGAATATAACAGTAGGCACAGCAACAGCTGTGTCTATGTGCCAATCATTCACACAAGTATACACAACATGCATACATTGCTCTCTTTCCCCTATATGTAGGGTGGTACATACAATAGTACTGAACTAAAGTGGGAGACAAACCTACTAGTACATTGTAAAAGAATACAATGACATTCATGGTGGGGAAAAGTACAAAATTAAACTTCAGATAAATTCATCCAGGTTTGCCATATTTTAGAAAAATTGTGGGGCAAGCTCTACCTGTGTATTCCTGTGGTCTTATACTCAGTCTAGTGATATCATGGGTGCTTCCTCTACATTCTCAGCCGCGGGGTAGGGGGGCGGGGGGGCGTGCTTTCTTTCTGAACTAAGCAATGCTCATTTAATGAAGTATCAATCCTGAAGTGCTGCAAGCCCAGCCTGCATGATAGCGCATCCCCATGGGAGCACATAAACAACAGTCTAGGCATACAGGAAAGTGGCAGATTGACATAAGTGTTATTCCACCCAAAGAGGACCGGAGGCAGTGAACCAAAAAGGAAACTGGGTACAATGCTGGAGTGTGAAGAGGCTAAGTACAGCTTGATCACTTTTTTTAATACAGTGGGGAGGGGACTGGAGAAAAGGGTGGAGTTTTACTTTACGGAGAAGTACGGCCAAAGCCGCTGTTGGCTGATGTCACAGAACCGGTCCAGGCTCGGGAAAGATCGGGATCCACCCACATGCCTGGACTGGCACCCATCAGCAAGCCACTGAGTGCCTGAGCCAGCCGATCCCCCTCCACAGCTCAGCGTTCCATTGAGGTTCTCAATGCTGCATCCACCTAGGTAACTCTAGTTCTTAAAAAAAGCAATTACCATACTTCTCTTTTAAGGTTTGGCATGCTCAAAGCACAGCATTTATTTGTTACTGACCATCTGTATTTGGAGCTGTCTTTTGCTCACAGCATGCTGCTACATTATTTGAAAAAAAAAGTACAGAAATTATGTACACCTAAACCACTTCACATTAAATCACTCATTTTAATTGCATTCCCCTATCCACATAGTAAAAATAAAAGTTAAGCATATACAGGTTAGGTCTATTATGTGTGATTAAAACTGTTCTGCCCTGACCAATTGTACACTGCTTTATTGTCTGCAGTATCTTAATTCACATGTATACCCCACGAAAGAGGTATGGAGGCGGTTACACACTTTTTATCCACTGATGCCACTCTCCCGGGAATACAAAAAAGCTACATCATCGAGCTCTTGGAGTTCGCCGCTACGCACAATTTCTTCTGGTGCGATGGTGGCTTCTATCATCAGGTCAAGGGGGTAGCCATGGGGGCTAAGTTTGCCCCCAGCTTGGCCAACCTATTCATGGCCAAATGGGAGGAGGATGTCGTCTATGCTCTCCACCATCCACAGCTGGTTCTGTGGGCAAGATATTGACGACATCCTCCTCCTGTGGAGGGGTACTGAACAAGAACTGGACCAGTTCTTTAACGTTCTGAACTCCAATGACAGGGGCATTTCCCTATCATATGAGTGCAGTAGGACCAATCTGCACTTTCTCGATTTGGAATTAATGATTAAAGATGGAGTTATCAGCACAAGGACTTACTTTAAGCCCACGGTCAGGAATGGGTTTATCCCAAAGGACAGTTGCCACCCCTGCACTATTATTCACTCTAGTTTACACCTTTTTCATAATCTCGTAATTGTCCCCTCCTTCTCGGCACGACAGGAAGAGCGGCTATGGAACGTAAGCTGACGTTCGTTGCCCCACTTCCTGTTTTTCAATCACGTCACTTCCTTATCACATTATCACCAAACCGGATACGCGTCATTGGAACGCAAGCCGGGACTCAGTACATCACTTCCTTTCAGCCTGGAACGCAAGCCGGGACTTGGTACATCACTTAATTCCAGCCTGGCCGTTATGACACATCGCTGGAAGGTTTCTTACCAGGCTAAAGAATTCCACTTTTACATTCATTGGTATGCACTTTTGATCGGTGGTGGCGTCAGCCCCGAAACCGGAAGTACGTCAGTGGAACGCTGACGAGATCGGTCGCTTGGGACAGCTTTTTTTTTCCTCTCTGATCCTGGCCCCCCAGGCGGTAATTCATTATGAACCTAGTCAGGCCTAGGTTCTATTGTTTTTTATTGATTTTAATTAATGTATTGGTTTATCAGTGAAACTGGAGGAACCGGAAATGACGTCACTGGAACGCACGCCGGTCCGCCATGACCGGAAGTGCGCTTCCCAAATGTGTTACTGAATGGTCTATAAATATGCAGCATTTCAGGGGGTCAGCAGCCCCCAGACGATGTCTATTAGGACGAAACGCGTCCGCCATTGCTGACCCTGGATTGCTGCATGTGTTTTTATCGATACTTATCTGGTATTTGATGTTTGCTACAAGCTTGTGGACTTTTATATTTCTCCAATAAACCTGCTCCTCTTTACTGAGGCTTTTTTACGCGATGGAGAGTTTTCTCTTCTTTTTATATCCTTGACGTGAGTTTGGCCTATCCGGTACCTCCTGGGTGACCTCATCGAGGATCACCTTTCTTCGGACCAAGCAATAGGACGAGCAGACGGACGCAGGACAAAGGGATCTCCTGGACTTGTGTTGACTGCCCCGGTCGCGTGTGGAGTGTGTGACGTGATTCCTTGGGACCAGGAGGAGCCAGGATCATAACATATATTTGGGCCTCAATATAGCATCACATTATCCAAAACAGTTAAATCAGTCCCATATATGATGCAAGCAGCGCTGTCAACGAGATCTTTAGATTGATACAATCCAAGTAGAAAATATATAGAAAAAAGTCTGTGAATCAAATCTTGCTTCCGTCACCACACTTTTTTCCTCCTATGCGCAGGACCTTGGTGTGCTCCTCTACTTGGCAGGTCTAAAGGGCTGGCCGTCCATCTATGCATGTGGATTTGGCTTGGTTTCTCGGCTAAATGACCCATAATCCCCGCTGCTGGTATTCGGGGTGGCTTATATCACGGCTAACAGCCTTGTCTGGGGTCTGCTGGGTTCATGGGATATTCCCAAGTACCACAGACGTGACGAGGCTGACAGATTGGAAGCAAGACGAACACCTATGTGAGCAGCATTTCCTTGAGGGGGCACCCCGGTTTATGCAAAGGCGTTCATAGTTTTACTGTTCGGTGAGTGTATTACCTAAGGGGGATCCTACCCTCCCCCCTCCCTACCTTTGATTTACACGTGGTGTGGTGACGGAAGCAAGATTTGATTCACAGACTTTTTTCTATATATTTTCTACTTGGATTGTATCAATCTAAAGATCTCGTTGACAGCGCTGCTTGCATCATATATGGGACTGATTTAACTGTTTTGGATAATGTGATGCTATATTGAGTGTGTTATAATTTAAAGCAGCTGCTCTGGTTACTTATTGATTTTTGTCCTAAGCGCTGATAGGGGCTCATGTTAATTTCGTGTTAATATTGTATTTCCGAAGAAATTATCAGGCGCCGTTTTCTAGTATATATTTGGGCCTATATATGTCTACTGTCTGGTAAGCCTTCAATTCACTAGGGTGGGGAAGATCAAGATTCACTCATTTTTGATTGCTGCATCTATTTATTATGCGTGGACGACATGTGGAACTGATTCCTGCCCACAAATCAATCTAAAGTTCTTCCACCCACCTGAGAACTGTTCTTGCATCCTAAATACACCTACAACACAATATGAGGGACTGATTATCTCCTCGGATTCATTCATATATACATTATTGGACTTTATACCATTGTTGTTTCAATTGATTTATTTTATTATCTTTTTACATTGTCAAACTATGTACACCATTTATTCTGGTTAACTCTGGTGAGGTAGTGTGTGGTCTTACAGCTACTTAACTAGGGGTCATAGAACCACATAGCGTTCTACGTGTTCCTCTGACACATTTTGTATCCACTTCAAATGAACATTTGTGTCTCACTTAACCACACCTGACACTCTTAGGTGATCACCCACTGTTTTAGATCATAAATGGTTAGCGCCATCTTACTCTATAATACTTCTGTTTACGACTGGTTTGGTCGCTATTTGGCTGCTTACCCTGCTTTTTAAACAAAACCTAGCGTGGTTTATCCCTCCTTTCCTTCCCATATCTTAATTCATGTAGTAAAAAAGCAGCCTGTGCTGTGTCTCTAGTACATTTGGGCCTAGTATTGCTCATTAAATCTTTCCTGTATCTGGCCAATTTTACATTTTATTATCTGCAGAATCTCCTTTGTACTTTGTGTTTCTAGTACATTTCAGTCTTTTCTAGTCTTTCTCATTAAAATAGTCTGCTGCTGGCCAATTTGAAACTGCTGTATCCTCAGTGGGCTCTTAATTCTTTTACCTAAAAAACTGCCTATACGCTCTCTACACGTGTCTCTACTACATTTTGACCTACTCTTGCTCTTCAAAACTGCCACTAATCAATTTTACACTGCTGTTTTATCTGCTGTCTCTTAATTCCTAATAAGGGGTTTGGCATTAATAGAACTTAAATTATCCTAACCCTCATTACACATCCGTTTTTAGTTTACAAATAACCTGGCTTATAACTGTAAAAATCCAAAGCTCTGCATTATCTTCTTAGATATAATTTATTTGCATTACTTCCTCCAGTTGTACCAGTTTTATGGATTTGTATCAGTATAGGAGTCTCAATGAAGCACAGTCATCCACTATTTTGTTTTCTGTATTTATCAGTAACTAGCTGGATGTGCACCCAGTATTTTGAGGGCAAGAGTGGACCAGCCTGGATTGGCATTGCATATGTTTTGAAAAGTGGATACTGTCTTGGAATTTAAAGGCTTTTAGTTATAGCTGTTTGTTTTAGGTTTTCTGGTGCATCACACCTTCTCTGAGTCTAAAGTTAATTCAGTAATAAAACATAGGCCATTACTCATTGAATACCTGTCTTCAATGTACCCATAGGGTAAAGAAACTGGGTCACACGTGGATGATTTTAATCATCATTCACCCTGGGGTTAGAAGCATTAAACTTATAACAAATTAGTATTTGACAATTTTGACCAAAGGCTACAGTCGTTGTTGTATGAATCATCCTGGTTGGATAGAGGAGATTTGGGATTTCTCTTCTGCTGTAATACCATGATGGCACAGTTACCTGTGCTAAACTCAATCCTAGGCACATGATGATATTCAAATGCCTTTCACATTTCTAACCACAGCCTATAAATGGCTCCTAGTGTTCTCCTTAGCTGGCCCATTCTTGTAATTCGCCCCCCATCCCTTTTATCCATTCACTAAGTACCTTAGACCTAAATTCTTCAAAAGTGCCCATCTAAGTAACTAATTTTGCATCACCTCCAGCTACTACTATCTTCTTAACTCATAGTATCTAGCACTCACCCATTTCCTAGACTGTAAGCTCACTCATGTGAGCTCCTGTGTAATGTTATGTATATGTTTTGCTTTGAATTGGTAATTTGTCCGCCCATATTAAAATATAACTATGGGCAAAAATTAGCAATTGAAATGCTGGTTAGCATAGTGTCACCACCTATGGGTATTTTTCATTTTTTTAACTCCTCCTGCAAATGTTTTTAAATACTTGTTGATCCTGCCAAAGCTCTCTACTGTATGTCAATTCATGGTAGTGGGGCATCGTTGTCACTGTTACATCAGCTGTGTCCGCAAAGGGCTACAGTTTGACAAGATGATGCTGGAGAGAAGTGGCGAACAATACTGTAGTCCCCTCTATACTTAGCATGTCCATCAGCTGCAGGTTCCACCCAGCCCAGCATTCCAAGCTCCCAGGTGCCACAGGTGGCGTTCAACCACAACGGCAATAGAGAAGGAAAGGAAGTCATACAGAACAGGGTTCCTCTATGGTTTCCTGAGTCACTGGGGCAGCGATCCGATTGGATACTGGCTGCCCATGTGACTCTGGTGGCCATCTTAGGTGTGGCAGAGTCTATTTAAGACCCTGGTCCCTGGGTTGACGCGCTTTATATGAGTGGGTAGTGTAGGGAATGGTACCCCATGGACAGTACTAGTGGTAGTGAAAGGTTCTTGATGAGGAGGGAAAGTTTAGGTTCACATCTCTTCTGGAGACCTACCCAATAGGCCATGAGACAACCAGGCTGCATTCTGCCCCTCTCTATAGACACTGTCATTCTGGCTGGAACCCACTCTATTCTGGTTGCTGTAACGTGCGTGCACCTGGTTGGGCAGTGTTCCCACCAGGATTGTTGTGAACTGTTGCTGCATTGCTTTAATACAAGTTTATTATTGTGCCTGACTGTGTTAATTATTGTCGCCGTACCATGCTGTACCCCATCTACATGCAGATAGTCCAGCTCATCACCAGCTCCATTTTGGTAAAGGACAGGCTGTCTGAAGCAATGAAAAGTACAAAATTATGGTTATAGAAAAGCAAATGAAGTTCTTTTTTTTTATATATAGGCAATTCTAAAAGGCTTTTACCTTTCCCTTGGCAGTATAAGTGGCTGCTGTTGTAAAATGCCCATGGTTGTACTTTTAAGTGATGACCATTTTATAAATGCATAATATGTTGGTGTATTATGAAACATTATAAGGCATTCCTGTTAATCATACAATTTGCCTTGTTCACATCTGCCTTTTGAGATATTTACAACCTGCTTGTTTTAAATAGTTTTTTTTTCTGTTGTGATACTGTGTTGCTGACTTATTATTTTTTATTACTAGATAATTGTAATTGTTCTTGTTAATTGGGCAATAGACATATCAGGACATGCACAGGCATTCCTTACCCATATCTACTTGATCAGAATTATGTGCATGCCTTGATATACAGAATAAAATATGCTTGTTATGAAGGTATGAAAACACAAATTCACATTTCAATGATTAAGGCAGATAATCATCAATCTCTTCCTACAGGCTGTTACTCCTATGGTCAACAATAGCTACAAAGTCAGCACAGCTAAAGACAATAGTTTCAGGTTTGATCCAGTCTCAGGACTCGTTGAAATCAACGCTATGAAAAGAGCAATGTGTTTTTCCCAATAGAAGATTTTAACATGTTAAAGGACTTTCTTTAAAGTTGATGACTCTAGAGAAGCCATCAAGTCAAGATCTCAGCAGCTCGCTCCTGAGGTCCTTACTGTAAGGCCTTGCCTGAAGCCATGCAGCTTTTTCTTCAAAACAGTCCCAAGTTATTAAGAAAAAAATGTAATTTTGGGAAGGTCCACATACTGAATACGTCAGGAGTGGGTTTGTAGAAAATGATTTACTTATGGTGAATCTTCTAATGGGAGGAGGGGGTCCATAAAAGACAACTTCACTAAATGTTGCATTGTCCTTTAAAGTCCGGCGCCCACAGATGATGCTTCAGTTTTTGAGGAGGAAAAGTTGCTCCTATTAAATTGACTTGGCAGAGGAACATGAAAGTTTCTGTTCTTGAAGGAACCTGGTGAGAACAGATTTATTGGGGATAAACATTTGTTTGATCTTGGCAAGCTATCTTGCCTCCCAGGCTTTGCCTGGGGATCCTGTATGTTGCCCTTGGTATTTCTAATGCCTCCCAGGCCTGCTGACTGGGGAGGATTTGTGTTGCTACAGAGAAACCCAAGCCTGGGGCCTGAAGCTATCTGCTGTCTTGCTGGAGGGTTTATTCATAGGTAAGTAGAGCAGGAAGTTTCTTACCTATATTGGAGTACCAGGGGTGAGACTTCATCTGCTGAGAAGTGTCTAGAAGAGCTAACTGGTTCCCAAATTCTCCCACCCCACAAAGAGTGAAGGATTCCTCATCAAGGTGAAATGCTAGCCTACCAAGCCAACTGGGGTCCCTAACAGCTTTCCAGGGGGTTGCTGCTTTGGTGCTTAGGTATTTCCAGTGCCACAACATTCCTACCATTTGTCTGTTCTCATTTATCCAGGTCATGGTCTATCTAGTAGTAGTTATTCACATTCAGTTGGACTTGTTTTTTAATGTTGAAGACACTTTGTAGCTCATCCAAGCCACTTCTTCAGTTCTTATGAGCGTGAGGAAGGTTCCCTCAGCATTTTTATCCACACAGGTAGAACCAACACCTTCATTCGTACACCAAATTGTGCAAGAAGAGGATGTGAGGTCTGAAAATTGTGGAATACCATGGTCTAGTTAAATAATGCCAACCTTGGTGTCAGGGAGGCTTCATATAATCCTCCTTAGCTAAATTTGTGATTTGTTGTCAAAATGCCAGTGCAGAGATGTTAAATTTGTCAGTATATGTGGAAGACAGATGGTGTTAAAGCCCCCCACCCCTGTTAAATGATGGTTGTCTCAGGTTGGCATAGATGACCTCTTTTAGGCCTCTGGAAAACCATATCGCTCCTCTAGCCAATGCACACCACTGCCCTTGAAATAATGTCCTTTTTTCTTAAGGTGTTCTCTTGACCTGTGGAATTGGTATTCCTATCTTAAGCCATCTATTTTTTGAGAGGTTTCTTAATGTCCTTGCATGCCTCACTACGCTGCACTCAGTATACCTTGAGTGCAGTGCAATGAGGAACTTATGTTGTATTACTTTGCTTGTGTTTGGGTGTTGGCTCTTCTGGTCTAGATAGACACAGAGATGCAATTGTAAGGGCTGGTTCACACATAGGTGATCCGACTTCAGGGGCGTCTTTGCTAGGCGATTTGAATGCTACTTCAAGGCAACTTCAGCACAACTTCAGTGCAACTTTGGGCGACTTTCAATGCGACCTGAAGTGACCTCCATGCCAGGCAACTTTGTCTGTGGCCAATCAGAGAAGGGAGGGAGAGGGTTGCCTGGGTAATTTGTGGGGAGTACCTGTGTAAATGATTTTCTTTTTCCTGTAAAGTCGCTTCAATATAGATGGGGATCCGACTTGGAGGCAACTTCCATTGAATTCTATGGGCATAAGTCGGATAGAAGACGCCTTGAAGTAGTACAGGAACCTTTTTTGAAGTCAGAGCGACTTCAGTAGTGTACATTAAGACGGCTCCCATTCATTTCAATGGGATTTCTGATGTTGAGCGACTTGGGGCAACATAAGTCGTAGCGCAAGTCGCAGCAGTATGAGCCGGCCCTAAGCGTGTAAGGTGCTTGTGGGTTGCCTTGGAATGTATTCTTGCTGCTGTATTAATTACAGTGTGTAACTATGCAGATACTGTAGTTCAGGCTGCCTGGAATAGGAAGGAGTTAACTGTATCTAGACTCTTTTCCTGGGCTTTCTGAGTTCTGCCCCCTGCTGTAAGCCACATAAATACAGTGGAGGGGTCAAAGTTCTCTCTCTCTTCCACATGAAACTTATACAGAGGAAGATCTGCTGCAATATGTAGTTCTACTGGAGCACATGAGCTGGACTAGGAACCTACCATTGTTGGACTTTTGCTGAATGGATGTTATGAAGACCCGTAGCCTGACCGTATGATATGGAAGTGGAAGCATTAACTAGTGCACACATGGGATTTGTGTTGAGTGTGCGATAAGACCCCATTCTGTCACTGGGGATGAGGTGACAGAGGTATGCTGGACTGGTGGAGAGGGCATGGGCTCACCAGTGCCCCCCTAAATGCAACATACATCATTTAACAGTGTGTATTGACACAGGACAGAGGAACTCTGTACTTCTGCTACTACACACGGTGACACGGCTCAACTCTAGGTTGGGGAACTGCCATAATGTTTAATTCTTACATGATGGCAGTCCCTGCCTGGTCCCAGGCATTAATGAGCGCGTCCATGGCAAAAGGTATCCCCCACATGCAGGGCGAGTTGGCCTTGCACACAACTTGGCATAACTGGCTGGACATACCCACTTCCTGCACCTGAAGAGCACCATTAAAGAGACCATGGTTATAGTTAGTTAATTAACAACTTGTCCAGGCTTGGCCAGATACCTGATCCATGCCTGCCATGCTGAACTTCGGATTGGCTCCTGCAACATTTGCTGCTTCACTATTGGCTATTGCAACAGTAAGAGGGAGATAAGTGGCACCCGGCTGTGAGAGTGCCCTGCCCTGCTGGTGGTCTTGCTGTTCCATGTCACATTACCGTGTTTAAACAAGTGCTTTCTCCAGAGGGTGCTGCAACTGCTCCGCTAAAGCCTACTAATCCTCACGGCCCCAACCAGGATGGGTCAGCCCGGCCGAGCCAAGATTGCCCCATATCACCCAGGGTAGAGTCTGCTTGTGGGGATACCATGGTCTGCAAGATCCCAGTTTCAGTTGCAGGTGATAAAGCTACACTGCTGATTACAGATCAGGCCCAATCTGCTCAAGAGGTGCCGGGGTCCCCACCTGGATTACTTTCTTTGTCGTCTACCACTGACCAAGCTTTAAATACAGATCTACTACTGGATGAGGAGGCGGCAGCTGCGCCTGTCTCATCGCTGGTGCAGAGGGTGCCAGCCAACACCACCAAGGATGACACCTAGTTGCCCTCTATGGAAGACGATCCTCAACCTCAAGCTTCTAGCTTCCTTTTGTGAAATTGGTTCCGGGTTTACTGCAGGTCAGGCTGGATGACTTCTCTGTACATAGGAAGGAAGTTGTCCTCATCCGTTGTTCGTCAAGTTAAGTTGGGCATCCCGTAATCCCTAAACCCTATCCAAGTTGTCTTCCCCAATATAACAACAATAACAAGATAATGGACTGGCTATTTGTGTCTGCATTCAAGTTGGAAATGCGTGTTGCCTGGCTGTGCAGGAATAGGGGAACAAGTTGCAAGCAGCCCCTGCGGGGGTAGTGCTACACTTCTTATATATGAACTTACAGACTGTTAGGTCCTTGCAACAAGGCATGTTGCCACAAGTTCATATCTAATGCGAGTTGTTCTGTACTTGTATTTCTAAGTGACCTATAGTTCATGTTTACTGTTAACTTAGAATTACATTTCTGAGTGAACTGGGATGGCTCACCAAAAAGACGGGGAGACTGTATGCAGGTGCTTGTGGGATGCCACTGCTGTTGTATTCCTGCTGGGTGTGTGGTGGGACCCCGTTCTGTCACTGGGGACGAGGTGGCAGAGGTAAGCTGGACTGGTGAACAGGGCACAGGCTCAGCAGTGTCTCTTCTAAGTACAACATACATCAGTTCAGAGGCGTAAATAGAACCTTCAGGGCCCTGGTGCAAGAAAATATAAAAGGCCCTCCTGGCCCCTGGCCAGGGCCCTTCCCTCTTCCCATTGATCCTGGGGCCCTTTACTCTTATCGCAGGTCCCTGTATTACGGCCCTTTCACAAGTTCTGCAGCGGGCCCCCTTTCTGCCATCTTCGGGCCTCCCCATGGTGGCCAAATGCCAGGGCCCGGTCCCAATTGCAACCTTTGCAATTCTAATTCCCTCTCTGTGTCAGTAGTTTTTAATTTTTATTTTGATGTTATTATTTTTTTTACCATTTCACTTTATTTATTTTACAATTTTATTTTTACGTTTTTTTTAGGAGCCCTGTTGGGGGGCTTTGATGAGCTATCAGGGGTCTAAACAAACCTCAGCTCTCAATTTCCATCTGTATAGCCTCAGCTGCACAGAATGAATGGACAGAAATAGCTGTGCACCGAGCCTCCCATTCATTCAGAAATGGAAGTATAGTAAAAAAACAGTTTACTATGCTTCAATTATGAATGAACCAATTGGTACCAATCACTGACTCTGTTCATTCAGGAAATGAAGGAGCCGGTAAATGACAAATTTACCGACCCGTCATGACACATGTTCTACAGCAGCTGGCAGGAGACAGGAGGGGGGAAGACAGCCGCTCTGTGGGCAGGACCAGGGAAGCACACAGGGACCCTGAGAACAGCAGAAGACAAGTAAACTGGATAGAGAAAAATGGAGGAGATTGGGTCCTCTAAATGCCACCCCTGCTATCCCTCCTATTCAGGTGTACAAGGGAGGCACATGGGCCCCCTGGACCAAGGGGCCCAGTGGCAGTTGCAACCCCTGCAACCCCTATCGTTACCCCCCTACATCAGTTAACAGTGTGTAATAAACATGGGACAGCATGTCTCAGACGAACTCTGTACTTCTATTACTGCACATGGTGACATGCTTCATCCCTAGGCCAGGGAACTGCCATAATGTTTGATTCTCAGGTGACCGTGGACCCCAACATGGATCAGCATGTATATGATGAAAGGTACCCCCACGTGCAGGGCAACTTGGCCCCGCCCACTCAATGACCTCAATGTCCAAGCCTCCCCTCTTTGACAAGTGACACACAGTCCAAAAGGAGTCATTTGTTTTTCTATGCCTCATCCCATGTGAAGTTGATGTTTATGTCCACTAAGCTTATGCAGTCACTAAAAGCTTGTATTTCGGATGCATTAATCTTCACCTAAATATTGTCCACATTCCTGAACCAATGGTTTGTTATTATTCCCCTGAAAGAGTCCAATGCTTTCATCTCCAGCTCCTCCATATACACCTTCAGTTCCTACAGCTCTGGACTCTTTCTAGTACACATATAAAATTCACAATGTATTTGTGCATGTTGCTTGCTTGTTTATGTTGTTTGTGATCTCGCCAGCGATATTTGGCAGACATTAATAACTTGCAAAGGCTGCCAAACACCTCAATGCAAGTCATTTTCAGCACGCTCCAAACTTGCCTTAGATGCCCTTAGGGGGTTCAGGAAGCTTTTGTATTTATTATGTGACTCTCTTGCTATTAAAAAACGAGATTAAAAAAATTCCCACAAAGAAAGCAAGGAATTAAATTAGATACTTACCTGTCCTGCTGCCCACACATCCAAACTGCTCCTTTAAAAAGTGGTGGTAGAAAAGCCTGCCAGCATACAGCAGAGTGGGTTATTGGCATAGGCGTGCGCACTGGGTGTGCCTGTGCACATCATAATCTGGGGGTTGGCAACCCATCAATTGTGATCTACCTGTCAATTGCGGGCAGGCGATGAGTAGACCGCTATCCTTCCTGCCGACCCCCAGTACCGATCACTCACTGTGTTCATTCACAACTGAACCATAGTAAACTGTGTTTATTATGCTTTGGTTGTGAACTCAACACAGAACACTACTCATTCGTTCACCAATGCAGCTGAGGCTGCAGAGAAAGGGACTGGGGAATCTCTGTCCTCAGTCCCTTTCTCTGTCTCAAGAGTGAGACATCAGTCACCTCTTTAGACCTATGGTAAAATAAAATTGTAAAAGTATTGTCTGTGTGCGTGTGTATGTATATATATATATATATATATATATATATATATATAAATATACATAGTATCTCACAAAAGTGAGTACACCCCTCACATTTTTGCATTTTCGTAAATATTTTATTATATCTTTTCATGTGACAACACTGAAGAAATGAGGTAAAATCTAGTCAGGCCTGACAGTGATTGCAGGCCTGGTTGTTTTTATCTGGGCTGGGGAGTGGCTCAGGGAGGGCTTGGGATTGCAGGAAGGAACACCCCTCCCTTTTTGAGCTAGGAAAGCTCTGGAAAAAGGGATGGATGAGGAGGTGTCACTTTCTGATGTGTGACAAGGAGCACTGACCAATCCACAGTTTGGATTGGCAGGGGGCAGGCCTCCTTCAATACAGTAATCTGCCAGCAGGGAGGAGGAGAGTTCGGGTGGAAGAGAGGAGAATGTAGCACTCGGGAGGGAGCCCCCCCCGTCTGGGAGGGAAGGGGAGTTGACCTTGGGGCCTGGAGGCTTGGGTGCAGCCATGAGTGGAGACGATTCCTGGAGTGGCACAAGGAAGCAGGAGAGCAGCAGAGTTCTATATTCTAAGAGACTCTTTAAAGCACAGGTGTAAAACTGGCGGCCCTCCAGATGTTGCGGAACTACAAGTCCCCTGAGGCATTGCAAGGCTGACAGTTACAAGTATGACTCCCACTGGCAGAAGCATGATGGGACTTGTAGTTCCATAACAGCTGGGGGGCCACCAGTTTGACACCCCTGCTTTAGGGGTGTCAAAAAGTGACAGACCTTGGGAGCTGGATAAGAAGGCTGGAGCAGGCTGGGGGAGGATAGCGGACCTTCTGTGGAGCTCAGGAGAGCCTGTCAGGGGAAGGAGTGTCACTGAGTAGGAAAGCAGGCCGAAGCGGCCTGGAAGAGGATGGGCTGGGAGTTGTAGCCCGTCAATACCCCACCAGCACCAACGTACTTAGCTACACAATGGAGGGCCCATGGCTTCACAATCGGGAGCCTGAGGCCCTTGCCCATAACAGGTAGTTCGGAGGTCCTGCTGGCAAAAGTGCAGGCCTCACCATGTGCTAGTTGGGTTGGAGGAAGAAGTGTCATGGCAGCCTGATAAATTGCCTTTCAGGCCAGGAGACTAAGAAGTGTGCTGTAGTGAAGTAGGGAGAGGAAATGTCAGCTGGAGGAAGTTGGAGTGTACATACTGCAGATATATATAGAAGGTCCTGTGATCTAATTCTTTGGGCATCCCACAGTTAACCCCTTTCCCCATCCAAGGTTTATCCCCTCAAATAAAATAACAAAACAAAGTACCGGCCTGTTCCGTGACTCTGGATGTGTGGACATAGTGTGATTGAGGGCAGCGGTCAGGTGAACCACAACTATTAGCCACTCCCAAGGGAGAACGTGGCTACATAAAGTAATAAATGTACAGCTTGTATAACAGTGTAAATTTACTGTCCCCTCAAAATATCTCAACACACAGCCATTAATGTCTAAACCGTTGGCAACAAAGGTTAAAACTTCCAAATTGGGCTCAATTAGCCATTTTCCCTCCCCGGTGTCATGTGACTCGTTAGTGTTACAAGGTGTGAATGGCAGGTGTGTTAAATTTGGTGTTATTGCTCTCACTCTCTCATACTGGTCACTGGAAGTTCAAAATGGCACCACATGGCAAAAAACTCTCTGAGGATCTGAAAAAAAGAATTGTTGCTCTACATAAAGATGGCCTAGGCTATAAGAAGATTGCCAAGACCCTGAAACTGAGCTGCAGCACGGTGGCCAAGACCATACAGTGGTTTAACAGGACAGATTCCACTCAGAACAGGCCTCGCCATGGTCGACCAAAGAAGATGAGTGCACATGCTCAGCCTCATATCCAGAGGTTGTCTTTGGGAAATAGATGTATGAGTGCTGCCAGCATTGCTGCAGAGGTTGAATGGGTGGGGGGTCAGCCTGTCAGTGCTCAGACCATACGCCACACACTGCATCAAATTGGTCTGCATGGCTGTCATCCCAGAAGGAAGCCTCTTCTAAAGATGATACACAATAAAGCCTGCAGTTTGTCGAAGACTAGCAGACTAAGGACAGATTACTGGAACCATGCCTTGTAGTCTGATGAAAGTTCAAAGAATGGAAAGTAGACTGCGCTGGAAACACAATCCCTCGTTTGGGGATATCGTCTGTAGGGAGATAGGGGTAGATCCCCAATATCCAGTGCCTCTATGGGGTGTGATCTGGAAATTTTGATGGTACGCCCTCTTGCGGGGCCTGGGCTGCTACCGCTGTAAACGACTTGACGTGTCGATTCACATATAAGATCAAATCCTAGATACGAATGGAGCGCCCGAGACAAAGGTGTAAAAGTTGCAAAGGTGGATATTATTTGGTAGGAAGAATAGTAAAAAATGCCAACGCGTTTCGGGGGTCAAATGGCATCCCCCTTCCTCAGGGCTGTTGTTCAATCAGTTCAGATATCTGGATGTCAGTCCATATGGAGATCTGATGCATGTTCAAAGAGGCAGGAGGATGCTTTTAAGGACCCACTGGAAAACGCTGTACCCCCGGGGTCATATGGGGAGAAATCAATGGACGCAGATGACACAGCGCCGTTGGAGGATATGAATGAGTCGGAGCTGGACTGGGACACAGTGAGTACGATAAGGCCTGCTGCGGCCTCTGGCCCTGAGCCTACATTGCGGGACATCCTTCAGGCAGTAACATCCTGTAACTCTTCAATCACGGCACTTACTAAAGAGATTAAGGGGGTAAAAACTGAGGTATCCTTTATCAGACATGACCTCCAGAAGCTCCGGGACCGCACTGCTGATCTAGAAGGGAGTGTGCGTACACTAGAGGAAGAGTAGGCGCCGTTACAGAGGGACATACATTATCAACAATCTTTATCTGCCACACATGCCGCCCGGCTGGACGATATGGAAATTCACATGAGAAGGAACAATGTTAGAGCCATAGGTATCCCGGAGAAGACAGAGGGGAAGAACCGGTCGCATTTATTGAAAATTGGCTGATCAATACTTTTGGCAAAGACACCTTCTCACCGATGTTCTCGGTGGAATGGGCTCACAGGGTGCCCTCTCGTCCGTTACCACCTGGACTTCCACCAAGACCATTTCTGTTCAAATTATTGAACTACAAAGACCGTGATGCTATTCTAGCTAAGGCTCGCACTGCAGGCCTGGAAATGGTGATTGATAATTCTAAGGTATCCCTGTTCCCGGACTTCTCAGCAGAGGTCCAGAAGCAACGGTCTCAGTTTAATGAGGTAAAGAAGCGGCTGAGGGCTCTGGACATTCAATATGCTATGTTGTACCCTGCGCGGCTACGTGTGGTGGCGAAAGATGAAGTGCACTTCTTTGAGAAAGCTTCTGTGGTGTCACAATGGCTGGATAGAGAGGAACGCACCCTGAGAGGGGAGATGAATCTCCGGAAACAACAGGCCTGATGATGTATGGATTCTGATATGAGGCACATGCCTTCCCCATTGATGATAGAGGCCAAGTGGAATACTATGCTGATCAAAATTAACTGCGCCAATCTATATATTTTTATGGCGGATGCCATACATTCTACAGTTGACTGATACAGGTCGCCTATAAGCTCCTCCTGATTGAGGATTTGCTCTGATACGGTGGGGCCCCCTAGTGGTTTTGTTCTGAGTGGAGATATGTTAAGAGGGTTGGCCCCTCCACTTCATTCTGTTGGAGACTGGGGCATTGTGGCTAGACAGCTACCTATGGCCCTCATCAGAAATGTTTTTTTGTTGTTTTTTTTCTTATTTTTGTTTATGGATATGCCCTTGGACTGCTGCAATCTGACTTTGCCCATCCAAATGCCTACATGGTTATGAATAGAAATGACTATAGGCTCGCAATAACCCCTTTCCAGTATGCCCTGACTGATGTGGAAGCACCCCCACATTGGAATGGAAATATTTTTCTTCTTTTTCTTCTTTTAGATAGCAGGCTCCCCCCGAGAGAGACACTAATGTGGGAGCAGACACTTTTAATGTCCAATGATATTTGTGCTAAGTATAATGGCTAATGTTTACACTTTTCTTTCTTGGAATGTTCGTGGGCTGGGTGATGGAGTGAAACGGATGGCGATGTTTTCTACCCTACAGAAGGATAAACCAGAAATCGTATGTCTGCAGGAAACGCATTTGCTGCCTGCCACACTGGGCACACTGCGCCATCGCATGTACCATACTCAATATCACTCCACTCACTCAGCCTACTCAAGAGGGGTTAGTGTGCTGATTTCGAATCGCCTGTCTTTTCAGCTTATCAAATCCAAAATAGACGATCAAGGCCGTTTTATACTTTTGTTATGCAAAATAGATGGGTTGCTGTGTATAGTGGCAGGAATATATGTCCCCCCTCCGTTCTCCCCAGTGGCAATTAAGGCCCTGGTTCAGTTTGTTGGCTCGCACCCTAGTGTCCCAGTGTGGGCACTGGGGGACTTTAATAATGTGTTAGACAAGAAGCTGGATCGATTTCATAGGGGTGGAGTCCCCCCGGATTTCACGGGAGCCCACCCCCTTTGCCCGACTGATCACAGAGATTGGCATGGGGGACATATGGAGGGACAGGAATCCCACTGCACAATGTTTTTCTTGTCATTCTTCTACTTATGGAGGCTTATCTCGTATAGATCTATGTTTAGGGAATGCTGCTGCCAGTGCACTGACTGCCTCAGTCACTTATCAACCCCGGAATGTATCTGACCACTCCCCGTTATGTTTACAGATAGAGTTGTCCCGTGCTGCTGTGACTAGGCTATGAAAAGTAAACCGTTTTGGTACTTTTGGGTCTTTCCAGACCCGGGCCGGTTTATGAGGGATATCCAAGAGTTTATACAAACTAATGAGGGTACGGCAGCGCCTATAGAGGTTTGGGATACGTTGAAGGCATATCTTCGGGGGCTGATTACTAGACAAATTTTGGTTATAAAAACAAGGACTAAGGAATGGGAGCAGAGAGTATGTGCTGAGGCGGGTAGGGCTGAGGCAACATATATAGCCAACCCGACTGAACACACTGAACGAGCATGGTTGGAGGCCCAAAATTTGTATAAACAAGTGTCTATTACAGGAGCTGAGAACAAAAGGTTTTTCACCTAACAAAAATATTTTGAAGCGGGGGAGAACATGGGTCATCTGTTAGCGACCATTGCTAGAGCGCAACAAGGGACTCCAAGGGTTGAAGCTATCCAAACCCAGTCGGGGGAAACGGTTAGTACTACTCCACAAATTCTAGAGGTGTTTGGGCAATTTTATGAGGATCTATACTTATCAAAGGTGCACTTCACAGAAGACAGTGTTGACCGATATTTAGATCGATGCTCTCTTCCATGTCTGAGTAGCCCTGAGCATACCCGATTGAATGCTCCACTTTGTTTAAAAGAATTAGATAACTCCAAGGCCCCGGGAGCGGATGGTTTACCCACTGAGACATATAAGCACTATGGTGAAACTTTATTGCCGGAGCTGCTTAAAACATTTATATATATTATGTATATTGCCAGATTCTATGCGGGAGGCGATTATAGTCGTTATTCCCAAGCCCAGAAAGGACATTCTACAACCAGACTCATATAGACCCATATCTTTGCTCAATACGGACGTAAAATTATTGGCTAGGGTCCTGGCAAATAGGTTGTCCGGTGTGATTTCAGGGCTGGTACATGCTGACCAATTGGGATTTATCCCAGCTAGATCTACGGCCCTAAATATTCGGAGGTTGTTTTTAAACATCCAGATCCCTGTGGATAATCCGGGAGACTGTTTTCTCCCTCGACGCTGCCAAGGCATTTGACAGCGTAGAGTGGAAATATCTATGGCCGGCTCTGCGTAAGTTCGGGCTGGGACCCAAATTTATAGCATGGGTTCAGTTACTCTATAATGACCCTAGAGCACGCATAAGATTAAACGATTCCTTATCGCAGCCTTTTTTACTGCACCAGGGCACTAGGCAGGGGTGCCCTCTTTCGCCCCTGCTGTTTGCCCTTGCAGTGGAACTTCTGGCAACAATGATCAGGGCCTCTGCTGAGGTAGTGGGATTTAGGAGAGGGTCCAGAGAGGATAAGATCTCGCCTTACTCAGACGATGCCTTGCTATACCTGGGAGACACAGCTGGATCCCTGGGAGAAGCAATGCGTATCATAGAACAATTTGGACGATACTCAGGCTTTGCTATTAATTGGCACAAATCAGTCCTACTGCTACTGGATTCTGTTTCGGCAGAACTTCCGGCTGAATTGTCTCAGATACAGAGGGTCACTTCCGTTAGATATTTGGGTGTCGCTGTGACAAAAGATGTACGGGACTGTGTCCCTCTGAATCTGAAACCTATCTTACAGAAACTAAAACAAAAAAGTGATAGTCGGTGTAAGCTTCCACTCTCAGTCACTGGACGAGTGAATCTTGTCAAGATGATATGGGCTGCCCAACTGTTATACATTTTACACAACGCCCCGATCTGGATAATGGAGTACTGGTTTCGCAGAATAGACTCATTATTCAGGGCTCTTGTGTGGAAAAAGGGAGTGGCTCGAATAAAACTAGAAACCCTTCAATACCCCAAGGATAGGGGTGGTTTAGCAGTTCCCCATATGCAAACGTATCTTTTTGCGGCGCAAGTGCAGCATTTTGCGGGGCGGAACATACCATCGACAGTGGATCTGTCCAGAGGCTTACTGATCCCCCCGCATTCCCCCTACCCACCCTCAGCACACATGGATATGGGATTCCCTAACATACCCTCGTGTTGCCCCACGTCTCAACTGGCACCTAAACTATGGAAAGCTATAAGGCAGAGAATGGGCATTACTGGGTTCCTGAGGTACACACCATTATGGAACAACAGGAGGTATGTAGAACTATCAAAGCTGGAGACTTTTAATGGATGGGTGGAGGCCAGGGTTAGATTTATCTCTCAATTATATACTGAGACCGGCATAAAACCTTTTGCTGTATTTATGGAAGAATTCCCACAGCTGGAAAGAGACCGATATCAGTATATGCAAGTAATTCATGCGCTTAGATCTCAGCATAGACAGACACCATTATCTCTAAATGATTCCACTTTTCTAGAATCTATATTTTTGTCCAAAGAGAGAAAGGGCATCATATCGTGGATATATGCCACTTTACTAGCACATTTGCAGGCCCCGGGTCTACTCCCGTGTAGGGACAAGTGGGAACAAGAGGTGGGACCCATTGAAAACGCACAATGGGAACAAATATTGGAAACAGCCCTCTGGTCTCAGTGTCTGCTTCACACAGATTATTCCATTAATTTGTTCTCCATCGTACCTATAGGACCCCAATCCAACTTCACAAATGGGGTAGAAGGGGCTCTCCAATCTGCCCTAAATGTCAACTCCACCCTGGAGACTTTATGCACATGATATGGAAATGCCCCAAGCTTAAAAGGTATTGGAACGCAATTGTTTTAACAATTAATGAGATATTTACCATAAGCTAAGGTGGATCCGCTGGTGTACTTGCTGGGATCCTTGGTGGAGGACTTATATCACCCACATGTTTATTTGGCCCTTATCAGGCTGCTTTACCTGGCTAAGAAGCTGGTAGCGAGACTGTGGTTGTCCCCGAGGACCCCGACGCGCGCACAGTGGATTGAATCGGTAAACAATATCCTCATTAAGGAAAAAAGCACACACTGTCATAGGAAATCCCCACAAAAAATTGGGAACATATGGAACTGTTGGCTGGCATCACTGGGTCTTGCCCCTTCTCAACTTGTTTTAGACAGACTATTACTATAAAAATTGTAGTTGCAGCAAAACTGGGAGATGGGTTACTGAGAGATGTGGTAAGCGAAGTATATAGGTATCGGTTAGTTTATTTGGTATTGGGCATACAGCATTCTAATAGGGCTTTTGTTTTGTTTGTTAAGTTAGTTCTATTCATATCCCAACTGAAATGGTATATGCAGAAGTAAAGTGAACGAATATGTGGTCAAGTAAAGAACGGGGATTTTTGACGCAAGTTACCATTAGGATGCACTATGATACCTTGGAAATTGATGTGTACGCTGTATACCATTGTCTGTGGTGCTTGACCAAGTGTATACATTGTATTTTCTGTATATGTGGATTTCGCCCTGTCAATTATACTTTTGAGACGGAATAATTAAATTTTTATGATTAAAAAAAAAAAAAGGTGATGGACTGGCCAAGCATGTCTCCAGACCTAAACCCTATTGAGCATCTGTGGGGCATCCTCAATGGAAGGTGGAGGAGCGCAAGGTCTCTAACATCCACCAGCTCCATAATGTCATCATGGAGGAGTGGAAGAGGACTCCATTTGCAACCTGTGAAGCTCTGGAGAACTCCATGCCCAAGAGGGTTAAGGCAGTGCTGGAAAATAATGGTGGCCACACAAAGTATTGACACTTTGGGCCCAATTTGGACATTTCACTTAGGGGTGTACTGACTTTTGTTGCCAGCGGTTTAGACATTAATGTTTGTGTGTTGAGTTATTTTGAGGGGACAGAAAATTTACACTGTTATACAAGCTGTACACTCACTACTTTACATTGTAGCAAAGTGTCATTTCTTCAGTGTTGTCACATGAAAAGATAGAATAAAATATTTACAAAATGTGAGGGGGGGTACTCACTTTTGTGACATACTGTATATATATATATATATATATATATATATATATATACACACACACACACTCAAACACGTGTGTGTTTGAGCATTGGGGGCACACCCTAACGCAATAGGCTGTGCACATCTATGGTTATTGGCTTTCTGCAGGATAGCAGTGGTCTCTGTGCAGAAGTCTGACAATGCTTCTTGATGGGTTAAAGCCAGAGCTCTCCAATCCCCCAGTAGCAGGAGCTTTGCCTATTGCAGACCTATTGGTCTGACTCAGTAGGAGGCATGTGGGACATCAGCAGAGAGATGACTGCTTCCTCAAAGAATGCAAGGGTCTCTCTCTGCAGCTGCTAGAAGGGCATTGGTTTTCTACTCAGGCTGTAGCAGCTTTAGAAAGAAAAGGAGTTGTAAGGTCTCGTGCACATTTTTTTTTTTTTTTTACATTGGATCTTGCCGGCAGGAAGATACTTCTTTGGATAGAGGGGATAGGGATCAGAACACCTGTCCTGGTGACTGTTATCACCAAGAGTGAAAGTAATAGGAAATCGCACACTTTGAGTGGTCACCAGAACAATAATAGAGAGGAAATCTTCCAATGGGGACACACCAGGGATTTCCTCTCACTTCCTGTTGTGGCTGTGGGACAGGAAGTGAAGGGAAATCTCCCCCCGGGGCAACCTGAGGTTTATAGCCCTCAATGACTCTATCCAAAATAAAATATATGGCTCTAGTTCTAGTTTAATTTTAGGGCCAGTTCACACCATAGAAACGCAGTCCAAAATGCGTTCTGGGTGCTTTTTAGCATGCACGTTTTTGATGCTTCGCGGAGCATTTTTAATGTGTTTTACCACGTTCCAGTGCAGTTCAATGCAGAAAAAATGCACAATGTTCTATTTTTTTTTCTGGAGCTGGAACGCACTGAAACTGACCGCACTGGTGCGAACTATGCTATAACCTACTTTCCATGCGTTTTTGATCCATAAAAAAAACGCACTGGACCGCATGTGGTGTGAAGTGGGCCTTAGAGAAAAATAAGTACTGATAATAAATGAGTCTGGCTGAATCCACACTTTTATTGAGAAATCAATCAAGATGGCTGGTTTCCAGTTGTGATCCCCGCAATGTATGCACAGATTGCTATGATGTAGAGGTGGACGGATCAGAAGACTGGCTGACATTATTATTAATGTTCCATGTATCAGTAAGGATCGCTATGAGCGCTTCTACATACGTGTGATGTGGGGTATCCTGTGCACAGTGCGGAGAGATGTCATACTAATCGCTGTATGAAACGGGCGTGTCACACCCTGGCCACGCCCCGGCCTGTCAACCACCACCATACGCTGACGCCCCCATGGCTCGTTGCCTGGGAGACCCGAGATCCTCCGCCTGTAAATTCTTCTTGCCTATCCCGTCCCTCCGCATTCCACACCTGCTGTATTCTCCGCCCCCTGCATTGCCCGCCTATCTACCTCCTCTATTGGTCCTCTTGCCTGTCAGCGAACACCCTGTCCCGATTCCAATGCTGTGATTGGTTGAGCTCTTCCAGGACGCCGCTTTGCAGGAAGAAGTGGGCAGGTGTTGGCGCAGAGGGGCGTGTGTGATTGGCGTGGCTAGAGCGGCGGTAGGCGTGGCTTGCCGTTTTCTCCTAGCTGGTGATATTGAGTAGATACCCGAAAGGAAAACAGCGGCAGAGGAGCGGAGCGGAGGGAGGAGAGCGGCGCGGGCACAGGTGAGTGACAGCAATGGGCAGCAGAGGTGGGTGATGGGGGGTTCCCTGCTTTGCCCCCCTTTCCAGGGTGTGAGATCACCCCTTACCTTTCCTAATTCCCCCCCCCCCCCCCCCATTCTCATCACAGCCATGATCGCCCCCTCACATCTGCAACAGGGCACCTGCCACCCCCTCCATGTTCTATATATGGATGGATGGATGGATGGAGTCACAGCCCACCCTGGCCTCATCCTCTATGATCTCATCATCCATCTGGACTGATCCCTATCACTGTCTACTATGATGGGGGTTATCCCTCCAGCAGATGCAGCCTCCTCCTCTCTACAATGAGCAATGCTGCCATGGCATGGGTTGCAGCCTATTGTCCCCCATACATTGGCTCCTATGGACAAACTATTTTTAACATGCTTGGTCTGTGCTGGCTGCCTGTCACAGCGTACAATACATGGACATCCCCGGCCAATCACCATCCTTTTATCACCTTTCCCGCAGGATCCCACGCTCATTGTCTCATGGATTCCCCCGCAGACTTTACATTTAGGACAGATTGCATTGTGAGCCTCCACAGCAGAGGCGGGCAAGTTGTGTGTAAGCGGGCTATGTCATCCGACATCTGTGCAACAAGGTGTAACCCATGGCAACCACTGAGCACGGCGATCTAATTGGTTGCTGCACTTTGCTGCCTGTCATTATTATCCAGGATTTATATAGTGCCAACAGTTTACGCAATACAAAAGGGAGACAATACAGTTCCAGTGCAATAGGGTTAAAGTGATTGTAAAGTCTTGTTTATTTTCTTTAAAAATAACAAACATGTTATATTTACCTGCTCTGTGCAGTGATATTGCACAGAGCAGCCCGGATCCTCCTCTTCTTGGGTCCCTCCCTCCTGTTCAGTGCCCCCACAGTAAGCAGCTTGCTATGGGGGTACCCGAGCCGAGTCACAGCTGAAGAGATGAGTTTTTAGGGATCGTCTGAAGGCAACCAGAGTAGGAGATAGCTGGACAGATTGGAGTAGAGAGTTCCAGAGGATGGCAGAGGCTCTGGGGAAGTCCTAAAGACAAGCATGGAAGGAAGAGACAAGGGAGCTTGAGAGCCGGGGGACTTGAGATGATTTGGGTGATGTTTGGAGACAGTGATGTAGCTTGGGGCAGAGATGTGAATGGCTTTGTATGTTGTAGTTAGTATTTCAAATTGAATTCACTGGGTGATTGGAAGCAAGTGAGAGGGTTGGCAGACACTGAGCACCGCCATAGCGCTTTGCACTGATTCGTTCCGGAAGTCTTTAACCACTTGCCGACCAGCTGCCGTCATTATACTGCGGTAGGTTGGCACGATTCTGTGAATTGCCGTCATTGTAAGTTGGCGCAGGATCTCGTTTTTGTGGGCACACGCTCCCACTGGCCAGTGGGGGAGCCAATCAGCAGGTCCAGCAGTCTTGATGTTCGCCTGCCACCCACGATTGTTCCCCGCAGTGACAGAATGGGGATCTGCCTGTGTAAAGAAGGCAGATCTCCGTTCTGACAGGGGAGATCACACAGATCCTGTCTTTCTGCTATGCAGGAAAATGGATCTGTGTGTTTCCCCAGGAAGCCCATCCTCCATACAGTTAGAACACACAGTGAGGGAACGCATTTAACCCCTTGATCACCCCTAGTGTTAACCCCTTCCCTGCCAGTGTCATTAGTACAATAGCAGTGCAGATTTTTAGTACCGATTACTGTAATAATGTCAATGGTTCCCAAAAAAAGTGTGAAAAATGTCAGTTAGGTGTCCGATCTGTCCGCTGCAAAATCGCAGATCGCCGCCATCACTAGCAAAAAAAGAAAAAAAATGATAAAAATGCTATAAATCTATTCCCCATTTTGTAGACACTATAACTTTTGTGCAAACCAATCAATATATACGCTTATTGCGATTTTTTTTTTTTTTTTTTTACCAAAAATATGTAGAAGAATACATATTGGCCTAAACCGGGGAAGAAATTACTTTTTTTTACGTTTTTGTTTAGATATTTATTATAGCAAAAAGTAAAAAATATTGTTTTTTTTTCCAAAATTGTTGCCATTTTTCTGTTTATAGCACAAAAAATAAAAACCACAGAGGTGATCAAATACCACCAAAAGAAAACTCTATTTGTGGGAGAAAAAGGACATACATTTTGATTGGGTACAACGTTGCACAACCGCGTAATTGTCAGCTAAGGGAACGCAGTGCCGAATCGCAAAAAATGGCCTGGTCAGGAAGGGGGTAAATCCTTCCAGTCCTTAAAGTGGTTGTCAAGTCATGACAACCACTTTAAACTACAGGTAAGCCTACAATAAGGCTTACCTGTAGGTCCAGGAAATATCTCCTAAACCTGTACGGTTTAGGTGATATCCCCTGTATCTGCATGTGCTGACATCATCGGCACATGCGCACTGAAGAATCGGCACCTAGGGTGGCCCAGGGTGCAGTTTCTTCTGTATTCGTGCCGTAAATGACGGCTCCCGTGCGCATGCGCGGGAATGACATCAGCGCAGCTCCGCCAATCACATCGCTGGAGCCTGCGCTGTGATTGGACGGAGCCGCAGACCCGAAGAATGATGTTGCCGGTCACAGTGGTGTGCCAAGACCGCTGCAACAGCTTCATTCCGAGGTAACTGTTTCATAATGAGCTAGTATGCGCTGCATACTAGCTCATTATGCTTTTGCTTTGCAGGGGTTTTCTTTTTTTGGGGGGGTGGGGGCGGCTTTATAACCACTTGCCGACCGTCAATCGGCAATTGACGGCGGCGAGATGGCTCTGTAACGCGGATCGCCGTCATACGACGGCGGCCGCGTGATCGAGCCTAGTGAGTGCGCGCGCGCCGCCGGAGGCGCGCCCGCGCGCTCACTGTGTCCGGGGAGGGCCGGGGAGCGGGTGCGGCGGCTTCGATTGCCGCCGGCCACCCGCGATGGCCCCCCCGGAGCGAATGAGCGGAGGTCCGTGTATGTAAACACGGACCTCCGCTCTGTGTGAGGGGGAAGGGCTGTGATCACAGCCTTCCTGTACATGAAGGCTGTGACCACTTCCCTTCCCCTGTTAGTACAGTCCCCCCACAGTTAGAACACGCCCAGGGAACATAGTTAACCCTTAGAGCGCCCCC
>BLSH010502800.1:1187223-1209606 GCA_018402905.1 Glandirana rugosa
GTATTACGAAATCCCCACAAAATCACGATTCCCCTGTCCTGTTGAAGTGACGTAGTTTCCCCGCTACCTGTCCCGGTACATGGTAGTTTAGAACCCATTCTTGGAGGAAGGGAGTCGGTCCCGTAACTTTTACCCAGAACCTACCCATAAGGTCGTACTGTTACTGGGTTTTGTACCGGTTCCGTTGTTTCCTCACCGAGTTCTTCTTCGTGTAACTCCAGGACCTCACCGGATCGGTCAGAGGTCTGGAATTAGGGTATCTTTTATACACCTCCCTCGACTTCCAAACTCAATAGTTTACAGTCAGAGTTTTGGAATTACTGAACCTCTCCTAGACGTTTCTCCTCACCCTGTTTTAGGGAGGACTCTACACACGTTTGGTCACAGAGGTCAGACGTTTCTTGTAGTTGGCCACCAGGTTTGCACACATCTCAGGAGGGATTTTGTCCCACTCCTCTTTGCAGATCCTCTCCAAGTCATTAAGGTTTTGAGACTGACATTTGATAACTCAAACCTTCAGCTCCCTCCACATATTTTCTATGGGATTAAGGTCTGGAGACTGGCTAGGCCACTCCAGGACCTCAATGTGCTTCTTCTTGAGCCACTCCTTTGTTGCCTTGGCCATGTTTTGGGTCATTGTCATGCTGGAATACCCATCCAAGACCCATTTTCAATGCCCTGGCTGAGGGAAGGAGGTTCTTACCCAAGATTTGATGGTACATGGCCCTGTCCATCGCCCCTTTGATGCAGTGAAGTTGTCCTGTCCCCTTAGCACTAAAACACCCCTAAAGCATTATGCTCTTGGGGTCATAGGCAGCATTCCTCCTCCTCCAAACACGGTGAGTTGAGTTGATGCCAAAGACCTTGATTTTGGTCTCATCTGACCACAACACTTTCACCCAGTTCTCCTCTGAATCATTCAGATGCTGATTTGCAAAACTTCAGACGGGCCTGTACTTGTGCTTTGTTTAGCAGGGGGACATTTCGGGTGCTTCAGGATTTCAGTTATTCACGTCGTAGTGTGTTACCAATTGTTTTCTTGGTGACTATGGTCCCTTGGTTGCCTTGAGATCATTGACCAGATTCTCCCGTGTAGTTCTGGGCTGATTCCTCACTGTTCTTATGATCATCAAAACTCCACAAGGTGAGAACTTGCATGGAGCCCCAGACTGAGGGAGATTGAAAGTTATTTTGTGTTTCTTCCATTTGCGAATAATCGCACCAACTGTTGCTATCCTCTCACCAAGCTGCTTGGCGATGGCCTTGTAGCCCATTCCAGCCTTGTGTAGGTCTACAATCTTGTCCTTGACATCTTTGGACATCTTTTTGGTCATGGCCATGGTGGAGAGATTGGAATCTGATTGCTTCTGTAGACAGGTGTTTTTTTTTTTTTTACAAGTAACAAGCTGAGATTAGGAGCACTCCCTTTATGAGAGTGCTCCTAATCTCAGCTTGTTACCTGTATAGAAGACGCCTGGGAGCCAGAAATATTTGTGATTGATAGGGGATCAAATACTTATTTTACTCATTAAATTGCAAATCCATTTATAACTTTTTTTAAATTGCACTTTTCTGGATATTTTTGTTGTTATTCTGTCTCTCACTTAAAATGATAGACTGATCATTTCTTTGTCAGTGGGCAAACATACAAAATTAGCAGGGGATCAAATACTTTTTTCCTTCATGGTACTTGTAGGTAAAACTGAAGCTCTTTGTTTAGGTACATAGTGTTGAAGTTCTAGTCATTGATGACACTTATCTGTTGCTTCGGGTTGCAGATCTGGTTTCACATAGTCACGGCCACAACATATATCAGGAAAATACCTTTTGTATTGCTCTAGCTCTGCGGTTACAAGGTAATTTCAATGACAAGGTGCTTCTCTTTGGCAAAGTTTAGAGTTTTGACAACCAAAGAATAAAATACAACATTGATTATGCATGCTATTTAGAAAAAGATAACATTCAGTAGTATGCTATTACTGACAATAGGGTAGTGCATTTTTATTTATGTATATACAAGATGCAGGCATAGCCAGTGTTGCCAACCTCCAGCAGTGTTTTTTACTGGCAAAACATAAAAAATTTACTATTTGCGGAGCACATTTTTTACTGGCA
Organism: Glandirana rugosa; assembly: GCA_018402905.1. Taxonomy (NCBI): domain Eukaryota; kingdom Metazoa; phylum Chordata; class Amphibia; order Anura; family Ranidae; genus Glandirana; species Glandirana rugosa. Next base: position 1,189,339 of record BLSH010502800.1, read on the forward strand.
CCTTGAAAAATAATAGAACTCCTATTAAAAAAGAAGACATTTGATATTTAAACACAACATGGAAACACCGACAATACCCATATCAAGTAATTTGCCTGATTTACACTTAAAAAGTCAGCACAGCATGAGAAATGATCAGACCCTGATATTTATAGACAGTTGTAAAAATCACTGATTTTTACAAACTGTCAGTAAATTTACTGGCGGTTGGCAACGCTGGGCATAGCTTGCATGGCAAGAAGAGCTGCACTGTTATATACAATGATTGCTATCAAATTGTCCGTTATACAGGCGAATATTGATAATATTACAGTAGGTTATCTCTCTATAAAGATATACCCATGAGACACTTGGTATATGAGAATAGATCATATAGTTCCATTGAGTTAGACAACCCTTATGACCTTGAGTTATACATTTGTTATCTATCATCTGATACCTGCAGCATTGAGTCATATGTCAGATGGCTGCTTATGGAGAATAGCGTTTATCATATAGTCTCAAGACACCAATATCGTAGGAGAGCAGCACTGGCAAGGCTGAATATTTCTGGATGATCTTATTTTGATATTCCCCAATGGTTCAGAAATAAGTAGAATGCCATCAGTCACAACATATTAAAAGTCATAGGATATAATCATTTCCTAACAAAAAGATGCTTTGTAACATCCCTGGCTGGCTAAAAAAAAGGTAAAAAAAGGAAATCTTATATAAGATTTAAAGCCTCTGTTACGCAAGCAAATAGATAAGAGCAGCGGCCAAATCAGCAGAATATTGCGGCTGGACTGACTGGTGGTTGCTGACAGCTGTGAGCGCTCAGCCTGTAAAAAAAAGCAATGGCAGGTTGACAGAAGCTGCAGCTAGCTGCCAATATTTGCAAGCAGTTACCTGTGGTTAGAGACCGATGTCCTATGTGCGCATACATACGAAGATTGGTGGACAACTGCAGCTCCTGTTTGCCTGTCTTTGCTTTGTACATGCTGAGCTGTCCGTAACTAGCGGTCAGCCTATCTACAATTATCTGCTGATTTAAAATTTTAAAGAGCCGGTTCACATTACAGCGACTTGGGATCTGACTTGTGTCGCCCCAAATCGCTTGACAGAAGAAATCCCATTGAAATGAATGAGAGCCGTCTTAATGTACACTACTGAAGTCACTCAGACTTCAAAAAAGGTTTCTGTACTACTTCAAGGTGACTTCTATCCAACTTGTGCCCATAGAATTCAATGAAAGTCGCCTCCAAGTCGGATCCCCATCTATATTGAAGCGACTTTACAGGAAAATGAAAAGAATTTACCAAGGTAAAAGGAAGGATGTCAGAAGAGGTTTATTCTCTAGTTGGCCACTGGCAAAGTTGCTGGCATGAAGGTTGCTTTGAGTGGCGTTGTAAGTCGCCCAAAGTCACACTGAAGTCGCCTAAGAAGTCGTGCCTGAAGTCAGACCGCCCCTGTGTGAACCAAGTCTAAAGCTTTCTTTAAAAAAAAAAAAATACTAGTGATCCTGCCATGAAGTTCTTTGTTCAGACAGTTCCTTTTATGGGGTAACCGCATACTGTAGATTTCACATGGGAACTGATGGAGACTGCCAGTGGCAAATTAAACAATCATTGCACACAGGCATGGTCCAATGGTCACCATCAGGAAATCTATCCTGAGAAATGCCATGCATCCATATTTTATTGTGCACTCTAGTTAAAATGAAGCCTTTGGTTGCTTACAGGGAGCGTGGTCTCACCAGCTCAGTTTGCTACTGGTGATCTGAGAACAAAGGTTAAAAAAGTCAGTAATAAGATCTTTCTTGCAGGCAACTATCAGATCCAAACCTACTTTTTAAAGTTTGAATGTGATTGGTGATACAGGGAGCAGTGAGAGCAAAAGTTAGACAGCAAAGGCTTCAGGAAGTGCACTCCCAGTGACCCTGTACGTTTCTCTTAGGATTCTTCCTGCATTGGATTACAAAGAATTCAGATTATTTTAAGCTTGTAAAAGTGTGCCCATTCCAGAACAGGCAAGGTCGTGGTGGTGAGAATATCATGGGGGTGAGGGGGGAGAGGGTTTTCTGGCACAGTGGGGAGAGCAGGGAGAAGAGGATGAGGTTGAGGGGCATTGTGTCTCATATTGGGATGGAGGCAACGCAAGAGTGGGTGAAAGCAGTGGAGACATAGAGGCAAGGATTGGGACTGCATTCACACCCGAGCGTTTCAGGCAGAAAGTCGCACAATTTTGCCATGATTTTTAACACGATTTTGCCGTGATTTTGTACAGGTCAAAGGTCACCAATGTAAGCAGCAGAAAAACGCCCAAATCTGCCCGAAAAAAAAGCTCCAGAACTTGTTTGAGCTTCAGGTGTTTGGCTTCAGACGTTTTTGAGTGGAGATGTGAACCATCTCCATAGAGAATCAGCGTTTTGTAGCTTAAGGCTTCAAGCTACAAAACGCTCAGGTGTGAATGCACTCTGAGGGTGGGAGGAAGAGTGCATAGGCTAGGTGAGAGACAGGGTATGGGCATATTGATGAAGTGGTTGGTGCAGCAAAAGGGGTGAGGATGTGCATACATAGTGTTGGGGGGTATGGGTGCTTTGTGTAGGTGTGTAGTAATAGATGACCCTATGGGGAAGGTGATGATAGCAGTGGTGGAGACATGTTGGGCAGAGTAAGTTAAGGATGAGGGATAAACGTGCAGAGGGTGGTAAGGGCAAGAGTGTGGGAGGGTGTACAGGCACAGTATGGAGGGTGTTAGGGGTCGCCCTTTATACAGGCATAAAGTGAGAGTGGTGAGAAGCATCCACAGGTAAAAACGTGAGGAAGTAGAAGTGCAGTGATGAGAGCGGAGGGCTTCTGGTGGTGAAAGGGGAAATGGATGGGGAGTGCCATGCAGGTGCGGAGTTGAGGTTGGGAGAGGATGGGGGTCACAAGTGCAGTAGGGGTGAGAGAAAAAGGGAGCGCAGGTGTGGTTGGTGTTGGGAGAAGGGGGCTACAGCGCGTGTGGATGGAAGGGTGGTGCCGTAAGGGGGCTGCAGTGGGTGTAGATGGAAGGGTGGTGCGGTAAGGGGGCTGCAGTGGGTGTGGATGGAAGGATGATGCGATAAGGGGGTTGCAGTGGGTGTGGATGGTAGGGTGGTGCGGTAAGGCGGCTGCAGTGGGTGTGGATGGAAGGGTGATGCGGTAAGGGGGCTGCAGTGGGTGTGGATAGAAGGGTGGTGCGGTAAGGGGGCTGCAGTGGGTGTGGATGGAAGGGTGGTGCGGTAAGTGGGCTGCAGTGGGTGTGGATGGAAGGGTGGTGCGGTAAGTGGGCTGCAGTGGGTGTGGATGGAAGGGTGGTGCGGTAAGTGGGCTGCAGTGGGTGTGGATGGAAGGGTGGTGCGGTAAGGGGCTGCAGAGGGCATTTCAGTTTAGCATGCAAGGCCCCAAGGGGCTTCATATTTCAGAGACAAGGCCAGACATGACAGGAAGTGAAAGCGGGAGGCCTAACATATACACACACATGCAGAGCAGCCCGCACAGATCACCATGTTGCACCTGTCTCCCCCACCCGATCAGCCATTTATGTTTCATTGCATTGGATTCTTTTAGTTGCCACTGCTACTGCCTAGCTGGTCATCCCTACGTGAGCAGAAGCTGCCTGCTACATCACCACTGTCCCAGTCACACACCATAGATAGGTCGGAGCCGCTTGTAGATGGGGTCCATGATGCTGACAGTGCGGCTAACAACACACTCACTTATCCTATTCTATCAGGATAGAATCCTGACAGGACTATGGAACATCTCCTCCTCTTCTCGTTTCCATGACATAGAAGGGCAGGGTTCTGTAGTCTTAGATAATTGAAAACAGATAAATATGAAGACATATTGCACAGGAAGTTATCAGCTGACAAGATTTCTGGCATGATCATCGCTTATTGTTTTAAAGCTGGTTCAGACCAGAACACAGTGCGGGAAAGGTGCGTTCTGTGCTCATTTCCCCGCATTGCGCTCATAGCCCACTGCCTTCGCGATCTGCTGCGGGTGCCAAGGTAAAGCACAGATCGCAAAAGCAGTGTGTTTGCAGGCACCAGATCGCATGATATCACAGCGATTTGATGCTGCACATTTTTGAAAAGTAGCGCATGCAGTAGTTTTTTGCTATCCGGTGCGGTTTCCACCCATTCAAATGAATGGGATGAAAATGGCACCTCGCTGTGTCACACAGGAATCGCACAGGAACACGGACCAGGCTCCTGTGCGATTCAGGTGTGAACCCGGCCCTTAAAGTCCTTGATACCAGCCAACGTTTTTAAACAACATTGGTAGACAAATGTTTAAAATATAACACAATCCTTTATAAATATACCAAATTAATTTAAAATTACAAAATAGACATTCAGAAGATAAAATCCGCACTTCATGGGAACACGCAGTAAATTCACAGAAAAGCAGTTTGCGTTCCTGTGCAGTTCAGGTGTGAACCGGCCCTTACACTTATCAGACCAAAAAGGAAGTTAATAATAGGAAGGCTATTGTTGGGTACATAAACCTGAAGAATATATATCGGCCTAAACTGATGAATAAATTAGTTTTATTTTTTTTTTGGATATCTATTATAGCAAAAAGTAAGAATTATTGTTTTTTTTTTTCAAAATTGTTGTGCTTTGTTTATAGCGCAAAAAATAAAAACCGCAGAGGTGATCAATTACCAACAAAACAAAGCGCTATTTGTGGGGAACAAAATTTTGTTTGGGTACAACGTCGCACGACCGCGCAATTGTCCGTTAAAGCAACACAGTGCCGAATCGCAAAAAGTGCTCTGGTCAGGAAGGAGGTAAATCCTTCCGGGGCTGAAGTGGTTAATGAAGGTATAACATTTAGCAACTCACATGGTTGATGATTATATACTCTTTTATATTCTGTAGCTTCTGCTATATTTTGCTTCTAATCCCCCTGTGGAGGCTGCCATTTGTGGATGGACATTTTATGGTTACACAACCTATCACATTGCTATAATCTTTTTATATGGACTATAAACTAAAAGACCTATTAATAAATGGTTGTGGAACGAATCATCTGAGTTTCCATTATTTCTTATGGGGAAATTCGCTCTGATATAAGAGTGCTTTGGATTACACGCATGTTTCCGTAATGAATTATGTTCGCAATCCAAGGTTTGACTGTACAGTGGAAGCTTGAATTACGAGCATAATCCGCTCCAGGAGAATGCTTCTAATCCAAAGCACTCGTATATCAAAGCAAGTTTCCCCATAGGAAACAATGGATACTCAGTTAATTCGTTCCACAGTCACTGCTTGTCTATGCAGTACTGTATATCAGGGTTCCCCAACACTGGGGCCACGGGTCACTGCCGGGCCGTAGCCTGCTTGCAGCGCAAGGAGAGCAGAGAGATGCGATCGTCTCTCTCTGCCCGCCCGGATCACCGCTCTTCCGTCCACACAGCGGAGCTGCTACACTGCAGTGAGGCGGGGGAGCAGAGAGATGAGATCATCTCTCACCGCCACCTGGATCATTGCTCTTCCGCCCATACAGCGGGGCCGCTGCACTGCTGGAAGTGACAAACCGCACCTGATGATAGGTGGCAATCCACATCTGGTGGCAATCCACATCTGATGGCAGGTGGCAATCCACATCTGATGGCAATCCACATCGTGGTAAGTGGCAATCCACATCTGGTGGCAGGTGGCAATCCACATCTGATGGCAGGTGGCAATCCACATCTGATGGCAGGTGGCAATCCACATCTGGTGGCAATCCACATCTGGTGGCAGGTGGCAATTCACATCTGGTGGCAGGTGGCAATCCACATCTGGTGGCAGGTGACAAACCACATCTGGTGGCAATCCACATCTGGTGGCAGGTGGCTATCCACATCTGGTGGCAATCCACATCTGGTGGCAGGTGCCAATCCACATCTGGTGGCAGGTGGCAATCCACATTTGGTGGTAGGTGGCAATATACATCTGGTGGCAATCCACATCTGATGGCAGGTGGCAATCCACATCTGGTGGCAATCCACATCGTGGTAAGTGGCAATCCACATCTGGTGGCAGGTGCTAATCCACATCTGATGGCAGGTGGCAATCCACATCTGATGGCAGGTGGCAATCCACATCTGGTGGCAATCCACATTGTGGTAGGTGGCAATTCACATCTGGTGGCAGGTGGCAATCCACATCTGGTGGCAGGTGACAAACCAGATCTGGTGGCAATCCACATCTGGTGGCAGGTGGCTATCCACATCTGGTGGAAATCCACATCTGGTGGCAGGTGCCAATCCACATCTGGTGGCAGGTGGCAATCCACATTTGGTGGTAGGTGGCAATATACATCTGGTGGCAATCCACATCTGGTGGCAGGTGGCAATCTACATCTGGTGGCAGGTGGCAATCCACATCTGGTGGCAGGTGGCAATCCACATCTGGTGGCAGGTGACAAACCACATCTGGTGGCAATCCACATCTGGTGGCAGGTGGCAATCCACATCTGGTGGCAGGTGACCTGGCAAACCACAATCCGCATCTGGTGGCAGGCGACATGGCAAGTGACAAACCACCTCTGGTGGCAAGCGACATGGCAAGTGACACCCTGCATCTGGTGGCAGATACTGAATTATTGTGAGTTGAACCATTTCATTTTATATTACAATGTAATGACAGAAATAATGTGCTTCAATCATCCTGACACCATATCAGCCATGGTGCTGTGATGATTGAAGCACTAACACCAGCCATTTCCCTGACAAATTACCACCGAAAAGCCGCATAACATCTATTTTATTCCACAACACCAGTCCCCACAGTTCCAGGGGCTCCTGGTGTAGGCAATACCGCATGTGGCCAGATTTGCTGGGGCGCTGGTGAGCCTCTAAGACGTTGGAATCACTCGGCAATGCTCGGAAAGTGTTTACACTTTCGGTATTTCAAAGAATTTTGCAGCCACCTCCCAGGCTCACCAGCGCCCCCGCAAATCTGGCCACATGTGGTATTGCATGCAAAAAGGCTAAATTCTACTCGATATGCGAAGACACCACTTGCAAACTCAGAATTTAGAAGATGAAAAACTGCTCGTATTGCGAAACGCTCGTTAACTGCGTTACTCGCAATCCAAGGTTTTACTGTATATGTTTATGAAAGTACTCCTTTTGATGTGTTGGATGCTTTTTATAAATTAATTTGAGGGAAGTGGCAGAAATGAATGGTAAATATTTTAGTTGATGCGGAAAGAAAATGAATGCACAAATAGTAATTTGTGTGAGGAGTCATTTGGTAAAATAAAAAGCATAAGAATATTTGAAAGCGGAGTGGGCTTTTAAGCAGCATAATTAATGCTTGTAAATATCTAGTGGCCTGGAGGCTACAAAAAGTAGAGTTCCAACCAGAGGACAACCTGTAGCTTTTCCTTCATTAGTTCTAGAGAGAGAAGCCAAGGAACCTGTTCTCTTCTTTTTTGGAGCTGTGTGTGGGAGTTTAAAAAGATTCCACAGATAATGTGGCAGTTTCTAGTAACTGGCAGTATTTTATTTGTCATCGCTGTACTGCATAAAGCAGAACTGAAGGCAAGGCGTTATTTTAAAAGGATAGTTCACCTTTACAAAAAAACCTGCCTATGCAGGTAAAGGATGTTTGTAGATTAACCACTTCAGCCCTGGAAGGATTTACCCACTTCCTGACAAGGCCATTTTTTGCAATACGGCACTGCATCACTTTAACTGACAATTGCGCGGTCGTGCGACGTTGTACCCAAACAAAATTGATGTTTTTTTCCCCACAAATAGAGCTTTCTTTTCGTGTTACTTGATCACCTTTTTGCGCTGTAAACAAAAAAAATAGCGACATTTTAAAAAAAAATATATAAAAAACAAATGTATTCATCAGTTTAGGCCGATATGTATTCTACATAATCTTGGTAAAAAACATTGCAATAGGCGTATATTGATTGGTTTGTGCAAAAGTTATCGCGTTTACAAACTATGGGATAGATTTAGGGTCTTTCAATTTTTTAAATTTTTTTTATTGGTAATGGCGGCGATTTGCGATTTTAGCGGGACTGCAACATTGTGGCGAACAAATCTGATCCCAAAAGACACTTTTTGGGGACCAGTGATGGTATTACATTGATCAGTGTTATAAAAATACACTGATCAATGTATAAATGACACTGGCAGGGAAGGGGTTAACACTAGGGGGCGATCAAGGAGTTAACTGTGTTCCCTGGGTGTGTTCTAACTGTAGGGGCGGGTGGCTGCCTAGGACATGACAGATATTGCTGTTCCCGATCACTGGGAACAGCAGATCTCTGACATGCCCCCTGTCAGAACGGAGATCCGCCTTGTTTACAGATCCCCATTCTGCCTCTGTACACCGTGATCGTGGGTCGCCGGTGAACATCGAGTTCGCCGGACCTGCGGGCACGCTCCCACAATCACTCATGCATGGACCGCCGTACAACTATGGAGGTTCGCACAGGAGAGCCGACCTGCCTCTGTACAATGACGGCAGCTGGTCGGCAAGCGGTTAAAGGAAACTGTGCAGCTCTGATTGAAGATGAATATACACACCTTGCTATAGGTGTAGGCCATTTACATATCTTATGAAACCTGAATGGAATACCCCCAGGACATTGCTAAGCACTCCCAGGACATTGCTAAGTGAGGCCTAGTCATCACTGCTCACCTCTAACATTACAGGAGTGAGCTCATCCTCTGATTCAAACCCCCTCACATGACTCTTTCTCTCCCCTGATGCAGTAACCCTGAGCTCAGAATTTGAGAGCTCACTCCTGTGATGGTGGAGGTGAGCAGTGATGACTAGGCCTCATTTAGCAATGTCCTGGGAGTACTTGGCAGTGATGACTAGGCCTCACTTAGCAATGTCCTGGGAGTGCTTAGCAATGTATTGGGAGTACTTAGCAACATCCTGGGTGTACTTAGCAACGTCCTGGGTGTACTTAGCAACGTCCTGGGAGTACTTAGCAACGTCCTGGGAGTACTTAGCAACATCCTGGGTGTACTTAGCAACGTCCTGGGAGTACTTAGCAACGTCCTGGGAGTACTTAGCAACATCCTGGGAGTACTTAACACTGTCCTGGGAGTACTTAGCAACATCCTGAGAGTACTTAGCAACGTCTTGGGAGTACTTAGCAACATCCTGGGAGTACTTAGCAGCGTCCTGGGAGTACTTAGCAACATCCTGGGAGTACTTAGCAACATCCTGGGAGTACTTAGCAGCGTCCTGGGAGTACTCAGCAACATCCTGGGAGTACTTAGCAACATCCTGGGAGTACTTAGCAGCGTCCTGGGAGTACTTAGCAACATCCTGGGAGTACTTAGTAGCCTCCTGGGAGTACTTAGCAACATCCTGGGAGTACTTAGCAGCGTCCTGGGAGTACTTAGCAACATCCTGAGAGTACTTAGCAACGTCTTGGGAGTACTTAGCAACATCCTGGGAGTACTTAGCAACGTCCTGAGAGTACTTAGCAACATCCTGGGAGTACTTAGCAACGTCTTGGGAGTACTTAGCAACGTCTTGGGAGTACTTAGCAACGTCCTGGGAGTGCTTAGCAACGTCCTGGGAGTACTTAGCAACATCCTGGGAGTACTTAGCAACCTCCTGGGCGTACTTAGCAACATCCTGGGAGTACTTAGCAATGTCCTGGGAGTACTTAGCAACATCCTGGGAGTACTTAGCAACATCCTGGGAGTACTTGGCAACGTCCTGGGAGTACTTAGCAACGTCCTGGGAGTACTTAGCAACGTCCTGGGAGTACTTAGCAATGTCCTGGGAGTACTTAGCAACATCCTGGGAGTACTTAGTAGCCTCCTGGGAGTACTTAGCAACATCCTGGGAGTACTTAGCAGCGTCCTGGGAGTACTTAGCAACATCCTGGGAGTACTTAGCAACGTCCTGGGAGTACTTAGCAACGTCCTGGGAGTACTTAGCAATGTCCTGGGAGTACTTAGCAATGTCCTGGGAGTACTTAACATCGTCCTGGGAGTATTCCAGTCAGGCTTCATAAGGTATGTAAATGGATTACACCTATAGCAAGGGTATTATTCATCTTTAGTCAGAGCTGCACAGTTTGTTTTTATCTACAGATGCCCTTTATCTGCATAGGCAGTTTTGTGGTAAAGGTGAACTATCCCTTTAAGAATGGATAACTCAATTTGTAAAGGATATCTCTAATATGGAGTCTTTAGGACTTCACCTTATCCTTGATCCAGAGCTGCTGCGTGTGCCGTCAGAAGAACCGGGTTGGCAAGGGAAGGTCAGAATGACTTCTGCTTTGTCCTCTGTGCTAAATCAGATTTATTTTTCCAGATCTCATTGACAGCTACAGCACTCAGGAGAGGAAAAAACAGCATTGAGGGAAAGACTGCCACTGTACAGATAGCCGATCTCTATAGTTGTTGTGTATGTCCTTACACGTTGTACATCTTGTGCACAGCCAACACACGGAAATAAAAGAGCTTTCCTTTCCAAAACAGATGGAATAATAATATAGACTGATACCTGCAGAGACTCTAATGGTCTGTGACATCTATGCTGGCATCTGCTGAAAGTAGATCTAAATCTCATATAAACCAATAGAATCTCGTTGTCATTTTCAATCGTTTTGAAGGAGAAAGGTCGCTTTATAAAATGGAAATAATAGCTGGTGATCTGACCATGAAGGTTCGTGTTCCAGCACTTCCTGTTATAGGGTGACAACTCTTTGATCCTATTTCCCAATTGGTTACAGCCGTTCCTGGTGGAGATTATAAACCTCCATGCCTTTCATTCATTGGCAGCCATGTACTGCCATTGAATACTGGAGCGATATGTAGACTAGAAGTGGACGCACTGCCATGAAAAAAAGGTGAAATAAAAAGGTACACACAGTATTTTATGAACCACTTCAGCCCCAGAAGGATTTCCCCCTTTAGGACCAGAGCACTTTTTGCGATTCGGCGCTGCGTTGCTTTAACTGACAATTGCACGGTCGTGCGACGTTGTACCCAAACAAAATTTTTTTCATCATTGCGTCCATTTTTTCCCACAAATAGAGCTTTCTCTTGGTGGTATTTGATCACCTCTGCGTCATTTCTGATCACCGCTATAAACAAAAAAAGAGTGACAATTTTGCAAAAAAACCCATATTTCTTACTTTTTGCTAAAATACAAATCCAAAAAAAAAAATATAAACAAACATTTTTTTCATTGGTTTTGGCCGATTTATATTCTTCCTCATATTTTTGCTTAAAAAAAAAATCACAATCAGCGTTTATTGATTGGTTTGCGCAAAAGTTGCCGCATTTACGAATGATAATTCATTTATGGGGTTTTTATTATTTTTTTTATACTTTACTAGTAATGGCGGCGATCTGCGATTTTTAGCAGTACTGCGATAGTGCGGCAGACATGTCGGACCATTTTGACACCTTTTTGAGACCATTGGCATTTATACAGCGATCAGTGCTATGAAAATGCACTGATTATTATGTAAATGCCATTGGCAGTGAAGGGGTTAACCTGGAGGGGGCGCTTTAAGGGTTAACTGTGTTCCCTCAGTGTGTTCTAACTGTATGGGGGCTGGGCTGGCAGGGGGAGGGGAGTGATCACGGCTTCCATATACAGGAAGCCTATGATCACATCCCTTCCCCCTCTGTCAGAACGGAGATCCGTGTTTACATACACGGACCTCCGTTCTGTCACTGCGGGGGGGCCATCGCGGTTAGCCGATGGTGATCGAGTCCCCCCTACCCGCTCCCTGCCCCCCCCTGGAACACTGTGAGTATGCGAGCATGCCTCCAGTGGCGCGTGCGCACTCACAATACTAGTTATCACGGCCGCCATCAGGTGACGGCGTTTCGCAATAACGGACCACTTTGCTGCCGAAATTTTCATCCCGCATTACCGCGATTCTCAGTGCAGTCATAATGAAGACAGAGACACTAGAAAAAATGTCAGCTCAGGAGAAGATAAGAAGCTTCACACTGGAACACTTGGCTACACTGGGCGATCCGACTTGCGGGCGACTCAGTGCGACTTGCAAGCAACTTCTGTAATAATAGAAGTCAATGCAATGCGCCTTAAGTCTCCCCAGGAACCTTTTTCTAAGTCGGAGCAACTTGAGTCTCTCCTATCTGGACAGCCTGCTAAGTCTGAGAACATTGCTGATAAAAGAAGCAAAGAGATACAATGCTTCTACTTATCAAAGGAATGAACTCCGGTGTATAGAATAGCTCAGTTTAACCATTTAAAGACTAAATCTTTTCTGACATTTGTTGCTTTCAAGTAAAAATCCAGTATTTTCTGCTAGAAAATTACTTAGAACCCCCAAACATTATATATTTTTTTAGCAGAGACCCTAGAGAATAAAATGGCGGTTGTTGCAATATTTTATGTCACACAGTATTTGCTCAGCAGTTTTTCAAACGCAATTTTTTGGGGAAAATGGCACTTTCAAAAAAAAAACAGTGAAGTTAGCTCAATTTTTTGTGTAAGATGATGTTATGAGAATCGTGATCTTTATTCTAAGAAAAAAAATTTGTGATTCTCATTTTGGCCAGAATCGTGCAGCTCTTTCTTTATTTAATCGGCATCGACCGATTGTGCTGCAAATTAGGCCGATTGAGTTATGCACTTAGGCTGATTCACACAGGGGCGATCCGACTCGGGGTGGCTTGAAAGACAAAATTCGGGCAGCCTGCCAAGTCTGAGAACATCGCTGATAAACGAACCAAAGAGATACAATGTTTATGTGTATCAAAGAAATGAACGCCAGTGGGTAAATGAGCTCAGTTTAACCATTTAAAGGGGTAGTAAACCCCTAAGTACTATTTTTACCTACAGGTAAGCCTATAATAAGGCTTACCTGTAGGTAAAAGGAATATCTCCTAAACCTACATTGTTTAGGAGATATTCTCCCTGCATGCAGCCGCTGACATTAGCGGCGCATGCCCTCTGATGATCCAGCGGAGGCGGCCAGCAAATCAGAGCTGGCTGCCGGAACTAAGAGCTCCCGCGCGCACGCGCGGGAGTGACGTCACGCGGCTCCAGCCACTCACAGCGCCGGAGCCGCGTACCCAGAAGAAAGAAGAGGACCATCATGTCAGCTCCCTCAGCGCTGACCGACTCGGGCATCGAGGGCCTCGTTCTAAGGTAAGTATTTCATATTATGTTAGTATGCGATGCATACTAACATATTATGCTATTGTCTTGCAGGATTGCTTTTTTTTTTTCTGCCGGGTTTACTACCGCTTTAAAGACTGAATCTTTTCTGACATTTGTTGCTTACAAGTAAAAATTTGTATTTTGTGCTAGAAAATTACTTAAAACCCCCAAACATTGTTTTTTTTTTTTTTTTGCAGAGGCCCTAGAGAATAAAATGGTGGTTGTTGCAATATTTTATGACACATGGTGTTTGTACAGCAGTCTTTCAAACACAATGTTTTGGGAAAAAATACACTTTAATCAATTACAAAAATACTAAACAGTAAAGTTAGCCCATTTTTGTTTTTGTGTATTTAATATTTAAGATACATAGTTTTTTTTTATTATCGAAATAACACATATGTGCACTGATTAGAGGCTTGTTGTGTTGTTTAATAAATGTTTAATTTAAGCAATTTTCTGTATCACTTCTTATTACTTAACTAGATTTTATGGGATGAAGGGAAAGAAAAAAGAAAAATCGGCCTAACATATCGGCCCAAAAAAAATCGGCATCATATATCGGCCATCGGCCGCCCCGATTTCTAAATATCGGCATCGGCCAGAGAAAAACCCATATCGGTCTACCTCTAGTTAATTTTAGTGCACATAAACACACTATCTTTTTTATCTATCAATTTTTGGTAAACTATAGAAAATGGGCCCGGGTCAAGTAAATAGATACCTAACATGTCAAGCCTTAAAATTGCGCAGGCTAATGAAACGCTGACAAACTTTAGTACCCAATATGGTCCATCAATGACATTTTAAAGCCTTTACAGATGATCAATTTGGAGTTAACAGTGAATGATGGCCCCAGAATTATTGTTCTCACTTTGATGTTCATGGTGATATCCAATGTGTGGTGCAATTTTTGTTTCCATACTTAGGTGCACTGGCTGCATTTATGTTCATGTGGGGGTGGGGGGCTTTACATTTTTTTGGTTTATTTGTTACTTTCATTTTTTCAATTTTTTTTTAACGTAATTATTTCTATCACATAAGGAGCCAATGAAGCTGATTAAGCACAGATTGTGTTTGATCAGCTTCATCTCCAACCAGCTGGGGAATGACAACATTAAACCCCAAAGTGATGTCATATATGTTGCTTCTGTACATTCATTCACTGGAGGGGAGCTGGATGTTCACTGGGCTCCCTCCGCTCTACCCTACAACACCCATGTCAGTCCTGGACCTGCAGGAGGAACAGCAGAGCCTGGGGTACCTGGCAGGAAAGGAGAGGGGAGAGAAAGTGAGGAAAATACCCCGGTGCCGCACATCCATGCGAGTGATCGGTGGTGAAGTAACAACCTCAGCCTGGGCTCCTGGCAGGCCACGCTCCCAACGCGTTTCGCTCCGCCCCCCGGAGCATAGTCATGGAAAGGAGAGGAGGGTTGTCACATGGGGAGGGAAAACGGATACTTTGTAGTGTAAAAGTAACCGGGTGGCTGTGAATCATGTCCACCAGAAAGCCGACCGTTGGATTCACAAATGTAAGCACAGCTGGCAGTGTGTTTAAAGGCTCGGTTCACACTACTGCAATCTGATTTTGATCCGACTTTCAGTGTGATTATCCAGTGCAACTTAAATGCAACTGTGATGCTACTTTGAAGTGATTTGTGTGTTCTACGAGGCCAAAATCATGGTGGAATCCCACCAAAGGAGTACAGGAACCTTTTCTAAAATCTCACCGTGTCACATTGATCTGAATTGAAATTCTGTTGTGATGCGATTCTGTGGAGGGGCATTGAAAACAATGTGAATTCTATTGTCATGCGATTCTGTGCAACTCAAGTCTCATTAGAAATCGCACTAGTGTAAATGGAGCCTAAAAGCCCTTGCCATCAGCTGACATTTATAAACAATGCTGGTAGACAAGTGGGTAAAATATAGCACTAAATATAGCACATACAAATCTTTATAAATATAAAACAGAACGGGATCTGCCTGTGTAAAGAAGGCAGATCTTAATTCTGACAGGGGAGATCACACAGATCCTGTCTTTCTGCTATGCAGGAAGACGGATCTGTGTGTTTCCCCAGGAAGCCCATCCCCCATACTGTTAAGCCTCGTACACACGGGTCGACGATCGTATACAACAGGTCGTACGAACGACCGTTGTATGCTAAATCGACCGTTAGTACACGCGATTAGAACAGCCGACCGAATGAGCGGACTAGAAAACTTGGTAGTACCAACAAGCGGTCGTACCACCGTTGTATCGTGTGTATAGAGAAGTAGGTCCAACAACTTGTACTGTGCAAAACACGCATGCTCAGAAGACAGGAATGGCCGGATGCTAATTACATGCACCTGAACTTTCTCTTTATACGTTTATAACACGTCACTACATTCGGCTTGGTTGTACAATTGTTTAGTGCATGTCAGTACGCGAGATACAACAGCCAACATACGATTTGGGCCGTTCGGTCGGACGACCATTGCACAGTGTGTACGAGGCATTAGAACACACAGTGAGGGAACACATTTAACCCCATGATCACCCCTAGTGTTAACCCCTTTCCTGCCAGTGTCATTTATACAGTAATCAGTGCATTTTTATAGCATTGATCCTAAAAAAGAGTCAAAAGTGTCCAATCTGTCCGCCGCAATGTCGCAGTCCCACTAAAAATCGGTGATCGCCGCCATTACTAGTAAAAAAAAATGGCATAAATCTATTCCCTATTTTGTAGACACTATAACGTTTGTGCAAACCAATCAATATACGCTTATTGCAATTTTTTTACCAAAAATATGTAGAAGAATACACATTGGCCTAAACTGATGAATACATTTTTTTTATATTATATATTATATTTATTATAGCAAAAAGTAATTGTTTTTTTTGGTCACAACTGTCGCACTTTTTTTGTTTATAGCACTAAAAAAAAAAAAACGCAGAGGGGATCAAATACCACCAAAAGAAAGCTCTATTTGTGGGGGAAAAAAGGAAGTCAATTTTGTTTGGGTACAACGTCGCACGTCCGCGCAATTGTCAGTTAAAGCGTGGCAGTGCCATATCGGAAAAAATGGCCTGGTCATTAAGGGGGAAATCCTATCGGTCCTTAAGTCCTTATAAGTAAGGTGCCTGTGCATGTACCTTTTTATCTTCAAAAGCACCACAGCACCTCTCTGACCCCGGGGAGCTCAATATGTATACCACTACTTCCAGTTCCAATATTCGGCAGCGCTGGTAACAACTGTTTTATAAAGCATACGTTTTTGATTTTCTATCCCTTCTGTCTTGATAGCAATGATCGCCAGGTCAGATAAAGGGGTGACACTCCCCATCGGATACAGCAACAATAACATTGAGAGTGGGTACAACCCTTACCCACTCTGTGGCCAGTTCACACCAGATGCGGTGCAGTACATTTTTTTATGCATGAAAAACACAAGGAAAGTTGTTCACATTAATGTCAATGGCATAGTTCACACCACTGCAGTCCATTCCAGTGCGTTTCAGAAAGAAAAAATGGTCATGCTGCATTCAGTGTTCATTTTGGCAGCAAATTTCGATGTAGTTTTAGTCTTAAGCCTCGTTACACACGCACTGATTGTTGGACAACCGAACGTCCAATTTTTGTCCAAATTGGCTGTAATCGGCCAATAAAGCCGAACATAGTGACGTGTTACGACCATATAACGAGGAAGTTCAGATGAATGTGATTTGTGAATTAGGAACACAGGTTTACACAACCGAACACTTCCTGGTTTCCGAGCATGCGTGTTTGCACTTCCAACTTTTTGTAGGCCAACTTCTGTACACACGAGCCAACAATTGACCAACGCCTTGTTGGCCAATAAAACTTTTCTAGTCTTGTCAGCCAACTTCTGTTGGCCAACAATTGGAAATTGACTGTTGGATCGTTCGTACTAAAGGTCAGATTATCGGCCAACAGACTTTTGGACAACCATTGTTGGCCAATTGTTGTACCGTGTGTACGGGCCTTAAGTCTTAGGACTAAAATGGCATTTTAGTTTTAGTCCCATTTTAGTCTTCTGCAATTGTTTTAGTTTTAGTCGTATTTAGTCAACTAAATCTCCAGTACATTTTAGTCGACTAAAATCGAATGGGTGTAGTTAAAGCGGAGTTCCACCCAAAATTGGAATTTCCGCTTTAAGCACTCCTCACCCCCTTACATGCCACATTTGGCATGTAATTTTTTTTGGGGGGGAGTGTGTCCCCAGGTTTCAGAGGGACTTCCTGTCCCTCTTCCACCTTCCGCCTCTGGTCCGCCTAGGCGACTCCTCCTCTCCTCCTAGGCAGCCCCTCCCTCCTGGCAATCTTCTGGGACACGTCACAGGTCCCAGAAGATTGCCTGGCCACTGGCAACGCGCAGCGCGACTCGTGCATGCGCAGTGCGTGCCCAGCCGTGAAGCCACGGCCGGTGCCCACACCTGCAATGCCGGCGCCGCAGGGAGGAGGGGGGAGACGAGCGAGGCTTCGGGAGCAGCCGTCGCTGGACCTAGAGACAGGTAAGCTACTGTTTATTAAAAGTCAGCAGCTACACTTTTTGTAGCTGCTGACTTTTAATAAACAAAAAAAGCATGGAACTCCGCTTTAAGTTATAATGCATTATTTAAGCATTTCTCTACAATTTCCAAATTCATCATATACTGCTGGAGTGAAAAATCAAATATGATATTATTTATGGTATTGAGTTATGAACATGCACTACAGACCAGTGTTAATTTTGACGTCAAATTCAATTTAGTTTTAGTCTTAAGCCTTGTTACACACACACTGATTGTTGGACAACTGAACGTCCAACTTTTGTCCAAATTGGCTGTTGGCGGTTGTGTCTAGCGTACTGACGGTAGTCAAGTAATCGACCAATAAAGCCGAACGTAGTGATGCGTTATGAGCGTATAACAAGGAAGTTCAAGTGAATGTGATTTGTAAATTGAACACAGGTTTACACGACCGAACACTTAATGGATTCTGAGCATGCATGTTTTCACTTCCAACTTTTTGTTGGGCCAACGTCTGTACACACGAGCCAACAATTGGCCAACACCTTGTTGGAAATTGGCTGTTGGATTGTGTGTACTAACGGTTGGATTATCGGACAACAGGCTGTTGGACTACAGTTGTTGGCCAATTATTGTACAATTATTGTACAATGGACTTTTGTCTTGACTAAAATGGCATTTTAGTTTTAGTCCCATTTAAAGCCTCGTACACACGGCTCGATGGTCGTACGACCGAACGGACCAATTCGTATGTTGGCTGTTGTATCTTGCGTACTAACATGCACTACACGATCATACGACCAAGCCGAATGTAGTGACGTGTTATGAACGTATAAAGCAGTGGTTCTCAACTCCGATCCTCTGGACCCCCCAACAGGCCAGGTTTGCAGGATAACTGAAATACATCACAGGTGATATCATTTGCTGCTCAGTGATTGCAGTATTCTAGTCTGCATCTCCCCAAGGTAATACTTAAAATCTGGCCTGTTAGTGGGTCCCGAGGACTGGAGTTGAGAACCCCTGGTATACAGAGAAAGTTCAGGTGCATGTAATTTGTGTCTGGTCATTCCTGACTTCTGAGCGTGCGTGTTTTGCACAATACAACTTGTTGGACCAACTTCTCTGTACACACGATACAACGGTCGTATGACCGCTTGTTGGTACTACCAAGTTTTCTAGTCTGCTCATACAACTTCTGTTGTACGACCGTCGTACGTCGGCTGTTCTAATCGCGTGTACTAACGGTCGATTTAGCATACAACGGTCGTTCGAATGACTAATTGTTTTAGTTTTAGTTGACTAAAATGGTATTAAGTTAGTCAACTAAAATGTTTTAGTCGGTTTTAAGCAATGAAATTAACACTCGCTGCATTTTTTTATATACAGAACTTTACTGCTGCGCAGGAAAACGTATCAAAAACGCACCGGAACGTACCAAAAACCCACCAGAAAGCGTAAATATGCACTGAAACTGGACCTTAGGTTAAGAAAAAAGAAGGAACGCAGCAAAAACGCGTCCAAAACACGAATGCAGAAAAGCATCCGGAACGCATCCGGACTGCGTTTCTATGGTGTGAAAAAGTTTTACATTTACATTAACAGTACTTTAAATGACTGAGATCTGGCTGGTGGCTATGGATTCTAACAGTGCTTTACGCTACATCTGTCATCTTGGCTTTTCGTAGTTTGTAGAAGAAGAACGAGGTGCCAAAAACTGATAAAGTGCAGCATGGTAAGGCTTACACTGATTAATATGAATATGTGCTGTTCTTACGGGGGCTTTCGCACCGATATAAGATGCCACAGTAGACAATTTATCATGCCATATGACATTACGCTTACTTTTAATTAAGTTCAAAAACATATGGGCAAAGCATCTCATACATGAAATCACCTTTGTTTTATTTGCTAGGAGAAGATCTCTAAAACATCTGTTGTTCTAAATAATATCACATTTTAATGTACTTTTGATTTATCACTTTGACCGAATCATATTTTTTTTTTTGCCGTCTTCGGAGTGATATTTTAAGGCAGCGATTTGTCAGTGGTAAATAATTTTCAACAAAGTCTTGATATTGTTAAGTTCTTGTTTCATGGAGACAAATTCAATCTGAGTGCATATGCACTTGGCAGGACTAATATAGATCACAGGCTTATGCCTGCATTTGCCATGAGTCATTTGGTTTATGGCTTTCTGGCTCAAATTTGAAAAGCTGTCAACAGTGTTTTAAATTGGTCTTTGTTAATTAATGCAGCTTGAGGAGTTGTTCGTCAGGCATTTGTCCCTTTTATTGCCCTCCAACGTGTTCTACTCTGTGGGATGAAAAATGAATGAAGCCAATTATGATTCTTCATTTAGTGATCTCTAATAATCTGGGCACCATATTACAAATGTGAGCCTACCGCACTGTTCTGTATTTCCATATATATATATATATATATATATACATTAGAATATCATCATAAAGTGAATTTCAGTAATTCAATTCAAAAAGTGAAACTCATATATTACATAGATTCATTATGCAGAGTG
Source organism: Glandirana rugosa (assembly GCA_018402905.1). Lineage (NCBI taxonomy): Eukaryota > Metazoa > Chordata > Amphibia > Anura > Ranidae > Glandirana > Glandirana rugosa. Next base: position 1,209,528 of record BLSH010502800.1, read on the forward strand.
ATATATTTCAAACATTTCTTTCTTTTAATTTTGATTATTATGGCTTACAGCTAGTGAAAACCCAAGATTCAGTATCTCA
>BLSH010502800.1:1218467-1234896 GCA_018402905.1 Glandirana rugosa
GAATTTTATATATATATATATATATATATATATATATATATATATATATATATATATATTTATTTATTTAAGGTTATATGGTCCCTATTTTATATGAAGGAGATTTATGGCCTTATGGCAAGGAGGTTTTTTCTTGGTAAGTTTTTCTATATGTGGGCAGTTTTGTAGCTTTCTGTTAAGAATAATAGTTTAATTGAATATATTCCTTATTTTTCACTTTCCACTCTGTAGGTCTCACAAATCCAGGGTTATCTTTTTTGCCCTTCGGATGTAGTCCTTGCTGAATGGTACTTTATATAAATGAAATATGAATATGAGGATAGAGTTATGCACATGGAGTATAGGATGCACTTATGATTTCTTCCTTTTTTTTGATAGTTTTTCTCTTGAAGGAATTTCTCTATGGTACTATGTGGACCCTACAACTAGCATCTGTGAAAATCTTCCCTATAGGTAGTCGTGTCACCTGTGTATTCCAGGTTGGATATAAATCAATGATTTTTTTTTAAAAAATCCAAAAAAATCTGATTTTTTAAAATTTAAATCAGATTTTTTTTTATTTTTATCACATTTATTTTAATAAAATGCCTTTGGAATAAAAATATATCTAAAGATAGCTTTCTATTTAAGACAGATTAATAATTCTGTTTATTCATCATGAAATGGAGCTTAGTTAAGAAGCATGAGGCTGTATATTCTGCAATATTTATATTTTTTGTTAAAATCATTCAATGAATCCAAGCTCTGCAAGCTGAGATAAGATGCACTACATTGATGTATTCACACAATTTCACAGTAACCATGAGCTAAAACAATGTACCAATCAATCTGTGTGTGCTAAATTGATGCTTCCTGCGCTTGCTGGATAATATGTGCAGCAGCAATGATGTGTTTTCAAATTACATAAATTATGTGTGTATACTATTAAATGTATTATTTAAAGTGGCTGTCAACTCATGACAACCATTTTAACCTACAGGTAAGCCTATAATAAGGCTTACCTGTAGGTTTCTTGCATATCTCCTAAACCTGCATGGTTTAGGAGAAATGCAGTGTACTTCCGAAGTCATCAGGCACATGCGCAGTGAAGAAACTGCCTCCGTGCCGTTCCTTCACTGAGATCGTGCCGCGATTGGTGGCTCCCGTGCACATGCGCGGTAGTGACGTCATGCGGCTCTGGCAAATCAGAGAGCCGGAGTCCGCGGCCGCGGAAGGAAGAAGGGTGAAGGTGGACGCTTCCTACTGCAGGGACAGCACGGGCTTCCAATGCAGGTAAGTGTCACATAATAGGCTAGCATGCGATGCATACTAGCCTATTATGCTTTTACATTGCAGGGTAAAAAAGAGTGACGAGGAGGAAGTAAAACCCATCAGGGTTTACTTCCTCTTTAATATGGGTTGCTGCTTTCTGAAGGTGTCTGTGCCTTTAAATATGTGACTAGTATGAAATGCATTTGTTGTAATTTATCATTTCTAATCTGTCACTTGGGGTAGCGCTTTCATACTAGTCTCATGAAATAAAACAAAGTTCAGAAATATTCCTTTATCCCATTGTTTTGCAAATCTATGTACACTACAAACTGTATGATTGAATTGGTTCTGATATTGCTGTTTTACTAACCTCACAGATTATTATTCTAAATAGGAAACCTTAATTTTGTTTGCAAATATTAAAGATTCTAACTACCAGCAAGAAAATTCCTTACATTTAAAGAGCACCTGTCATTTCAGATCCATAATGGTAGCGCCTGTTAGCGGGCATCCACTTACCTGCTCCTGCCACGCCCCTCACCTTGTTGTGTCACTGCCGCATCACCAGCCGTCCCATTAAAGTGAATGGGACTGTCGGTGAGTCAACAGCGGGTCAGAGGAGGAGCCGCTGCAGGTCAGAGATGACAGTTGCTCTTTAAAAATTATGATTTAAATTGAGTTGATTTAAATCAAGCCTTTTTACTAGTGATTTAAATTGTGATTTTGGCCCCTTTTACGCTTATGCGACTTGTCCTGTGACTTGGGACTGCAAAGTTGCATGACAAGTCGTTCCCCATGATTTCCAATGAGTACCATTCATATTTGTACAACCTCAAGTCGCGCCAACTTCAAAGTAATCCCTGCATTACTTTGGCCCAACTTTGGTGCAACTTGAGGTCCATAGATCTTCAATGTTATACCCTCAAAGTCGCATGCAAATCGCATCTGAATAATAAAAATGCAACTTCTGTACTATTTCTGTACGACTTTGTAATATGTTTTCATTGTGCCCAAGTTGCAACAAAGTGGGACCAAACACCTACTGATCCCATGTCACATCGAAATCGTGGCAAAATTGCGGCAAAAAAGTGGCAAAATTGCGGTAAAATCGCGTCGCTCAAGTGTGAAAGGGGCCTTAAATCAACTTGATTTAAATGAAATCCACTCTGGTATATTCCTATGAAGAGTATATAAAGGAGACCCCAGTTAATTATATTGTAACCTATGTATTACTAAGGTTATCGGTCTTTGGTTGTGATCTGCCTCCTGAAGTCGTTTTGTGAATGGTCAAAAATTCCTCCTGAACATTGTGCAGGTCTGATCCAGAGCTGCCGAGAGTGCTTGCTTGACGTCATTGGTGCCTAAAGAGGTTTGACCAGCTATTAATGCCAAGGGTTCACCTACTTTTTCTTCTAATACTGTGAATGTTTAATGGGTGTGTTCAATAAACACATGAGAAATTAGAATGGTTTGTGTGTTATCAGCTTAAAGTGGAGTTCCGCCCACATAATTTTTATTTTTTTTGCTGGCATCCACCTAGTTAGTATTCATTACACAAATAAAGTAATTGATAGCTTTAAATCCGGGTAGTCTTACTATTTATTTTGTACTTACATTGCTGATTTTTTCTTTACTGGGAGTTCCCATCTTAGCTGTGGGCATGTGAAGCCCACTTGCACCCTCCTCGAGTCTCTTCCGGGATAAGGTGCATGCTGGGTAACCAGCATGCACCTCTCGATCTCCAGTGTATATCTTGTTGCCATAACAATGGGAAGCAACGGAGGAAGGTCCCGCCCCGTTGTTATGGCAACATAGAGAACATGTCTCTCCCCCACAAAATCGTGTAATTTCCTGTCTGGAAATAACATGATTTTACAGCTCAGGGATGCCCACTGACTCATGGGAAATTATATATCACATCTCCCATGAGCCCAGGCGAGGCAGGAAGTGTTGCGGATCAGGAAGTGGAAGATTACAGGGACCACATAGCAACAGGGCACTTAGGGTAAGTATACATTTTTTTTTCCAAAGGTGATTCATCATGCATAGAGGATTTGAAATATATAAAGATGTATTTGTGGGTGGAACTCCGCTTTAAGCACATTGTGTTTGTCTATTGTGATTTACATGAGGATCAGATCACATTTTATGCAAATTACTGCAGAAGCCAGTCAGTACACTCCCCCCACAGTTAGAAACACCTCCCTAGGGAGCATTCAACCCTTTGATCGCCCCTGGTGTTAACCCCTTCCCTGCCAGTGTCATTTATACAGTAATCAGTGCATTTTTATAGCACTGATCGCTGTATAAATGTCAGTGGTCCCAAAAAAGTGTCAAAAGTGACCGATCTGTCTGCTGCAATATGGCAGTCCTGCTAAAAATCGCAGATCACCGCCATTACTAGTAAAAAAAAAAATAATAATAATAATAGAAATGCCATAAATCTATCCCCTATTTTGTAGACGTGATAACTTTTGCGTAAACAAATCAATATACGCTAATTGGGATTTTTATTTTTCCAAAAATATGTAGAAGATTACCTAAACTGAGGAAGACATTTTTTTTCCTTTTTTTGGGATATTTATTATAGCAAAAAGTAAAAAAAAATATATTTTGTTTCAAAATTGTCGCTCTTTTTTGTTTATAGCGCAGAGATGATCAAATAGCACCAAATGAAAGCTCTATTTGTGGGGAAAATACGGGCATCAATTTTGTTTGGGTACAACGTCGCACGACTATGCAATTGTCTGTTAAAACGACGCAGTGCCGTATTGCAAAAAATGGCCTGGTCAGGAAGGGGGTAAATCCTTTCAGGGCTGAAGTGGTTAAAATGCCTGTTCTCCCTTCAGATATAACCAGTAGTTTTGAGGTTGATATGGGCTACAAAATAAAAATCAAACATTTTTTTAAATATTTGCACAAAAGCATATTTGTTAATTTAAAATGATCTTCTTCGTTCTATATACTATATTAATGTCCTTTAAACATTGGCTATGTGACAGGATGAAAAAAAATCTGTGTAATGACATTTTCATGACTTTCCCTGAAGCAGACTTAGCAGGGGTAATCTTTAGATTTATAGTGACAGGTTAGCTTTAACATGGCATGCCTCTCATTGCTAGCTTTTTCAATTTGGTACAGTTATATGTCCATAGTATTCAGCATACTTTATAGGAATTTAACCCTAACAAGACCTGACATGGTGTAAAACAGTGGGTCTTGCACGTACTGCAAATAATGTATAGTGACTTTTGCAAATAAATAATGTATAAAACAGATAAAGCTGAAGGGTTTAGTTATTTAAAATCCTAATGCATTGCTGGAAAATATTTACATGAAAGCAGGTTAGATTTGAGATAAGGCGACCCACCCCAGGTGGTATTCAAACACATTCAAAAAATGACTTTTATAAATATAGATCAGTGAAAAGAAGGTTGGGCAGCCACACTCCAAAACACAATCTGTTTATTGAAAACCAGTGGACAGTACAGGTGAACCAGTAGTACCAACTGACGCGTTTCACACTTGTTACTAGTGCTTACTCATAGCCTGACCAGTGTATAAACTCAAATGCACATATAAACACATATACCAATAAGCCGATAGGTCAATAAGCCAATAAGCACACATGGTTCAATTTAGCTCAGGGGCGTAGAAACCAACCAGTTGGGAATCCTACACAATTAATTGATTAATTGTGTAGGATTCCCTACTGGTTGGTTCCACACCCCTGAGCTAAATTGAACCCTATGTGCTTATTGGCTTATTGACCTATTGGCATATGTGGTATATATGTGCATTTGAGTTAATACACTGGTCAGGCTATGAGCAATCACTGGTAACAAGTGCGAAACGCGTCAGTGGTACTAGTGGTTCATCTATACTGTCCACTGGTTTTAAATAAAAAGATTGTGTTTTTGGAATGCGGCTATCCAACCTTCTTTCCACTGCTCTATGCTTACTGCAAACGTCAGCCAGCACCCAGCACTGTGCAGATCCAGCTGATCTCCATGGAGTAGTGATTGTCCTGGAGCGGGTGTTTCCCATATGACTTTTATAAAGCAGACACTTTCTCCAACTTACAAAAATTTACAGATAAAAGTACAAAAAATAAAGTATTTTTAATGCTTACTTGCAGTGTTTTTCCTTTCCATAAATTGTTTTTATTCACTTGCAATGTGCCTTTAAATCGTAAATTGTACTTACTGGTAAGCTTACAATAAGGCTTAACTGTAGATACAATGAATATCCCCTAAACATGCGTCATTTAGGAGATATCCACAATTTCACCAGACAGTTACGTCACCGGTGCATGTGCACTGCGCACTGTATTCAGGACACACTGAGTGTGGCGTTAATTCAGAGCACTCCGCCATGATAGTGATGGGAGTGACGCCATTGTGGCTCAGCCATTCAAATGGCTGGAGCATGCGAACCTGGAGCCTAGGTTCACACTAGTACAGTCTGGGGAACCACATGTGATTCGGACAAGAATCGAACCACATTCCTGATCAAATCAAATATGATTCTTGCAGTGCGATCTGAGCCCATTCATTTTGTATGGTTCAAATGGCACCGCACCCGCATGAAAAGGTGCATGCACTTTTTTTTCCCCACTTGAATGGGATCGCATGGGTGTTCACTCTGATTTGTCCAATCACACTGTGTTTTGCGAACCATTTTTGGGGTGTCGTTAACGTTGACACCCACAGTAGTTCGCATGAAGAGTGCGATTCTGATATGGTGCAGGAAATGCACAGGAATCACTGCGAATCCCACACTGCATCAGTGTGAACCTAGGCGAAAGGAAAACCGGGTGACCATGAAAGCTCCAGCAGCATTGACAGTGCCCCACTGGAGGGTTCGGTTTTTCCTGGCCTGCCAGGCTGCATGCTCCGATAAGGGTCTGGTATGAATTTTGAGAGGGAACCCACGCCATTTAAAAAAAAAAAAAATTGTCATGGGGGTTCCCCTTAAAACCCATATCAGACCTAAGGGTCTGGTATGGATTTGGGGAGGGACCCCATGCCATTTTTAAAAAAACTTTTGGTATGGGGGTTTCCCTTAAAACCCATATCAGACCTACAGGTCTGGTATGGATTTGGGGAGGGACCCCACGTCATTTAAAAAAAAAAATGGCATGGGGGTTCCCCTTAGAACCAATATCCGACCTAAGGGTCTGGATTTGGGGAGGGGGCACACGTTTTTTTTTTTTTTTTCAATTTTGGCTTGGGGATACCCTGAAAATCCATACTAGACCTGAAAGGGCTTGGCATGGATTGGGGGGTGACCCATGCGCCGTTTTTTTCACAATTTTTTATTTCCGGCAATGTTTTTCTTTTTACTTTCAGCTGTAGCACACAGCTGATGAGGCATCCTATTCTGAAGTCGGAGCGACTTCAGTAGTGTATATTAAGATGGCTCTCATTTACTTCAATGGGATTTCAGATGTCAAGTGACTTGGGGCGACACAAGTCGGAGCGCAAGTCGCCCCTGTGTGAACCGGCCCTAAGGCTTCTTTATCTATGTTATATTACTATATTCATTTTATATTCTGTTTATTTTTGTTTTATCCCTGACCCATTTTCAGTTATCAGCTTCCAATTTAACAAGTGGCGGTGAGCCACATTAATCCCACAGATTCAATAAAATGAAAATGTAATGCTAATATCGTATTAGCTCGCCATAAACACTTTTTGCAAATGGTAGTAATGGATGGTGGGGGTTGTGGGCACATTTATCAAGCTTAAGTGGAGACTTGGCAGGAATATCACTCGGCTTTGATTATATTTTGTTGTGGTAATTTTTTAAAGTGGAAAGTTTATGCTAAAAAAAGACAAAAAAAGTGTTCTGAATGGATACAGGTGCAAGAGTCCCTGTCCCCCATTCACTCATTACTTACTAAGATAACTTAATAACTAATAACTAATAGACTTATTGCTGCAATACTGGTGTTTTTTTCCCTAAGGCTAAGTTCATACTGGCATTAAAAACAAGTGTTTTGAAAGGCGTTTGAGGCCTATGCACAAGATACAATAGACAGCTTCAAAATGAAAGCCTTGTGTCGAGTTAGGAGGCGTTTGAAGCCTTTCAACACCTCCAATTCAAGTATGGGAACGCCTGGCAAATGCTTTGGCAGGCAGTTGCGGGGCATTAAGATTGTGACCATGAGTGAAAGAAAAGTTTTTGTGTTATCGTTCATATTCTCTGGAAAAATTGCTAAGAAATCATAAATTCAGCCAGGATATGTAAACTTATGAGCACAACTGTATATATGTGTGTATATATATATATATATATATATATACAGTATCTCACTAAAGTGAGTACACCCCTCACATTTTTGTAAATATTTTATTACATCTTTTCATGTGACAACACTGAAGAAATGCCACATTACTACAATGTAAAGTAGTGAGTGTACAGCTTGTATAACAGTGTAAATTTGCTGTCCCCTCAAAATAACTCAACACAGCCATTAATATCTAAACCGCCTGCAACAAAAGTGAGTGCACTCCTGAGTGAAAATGTCCAAATTGGGCCCAATTAGCCATTTTTCCTCTCCAGTGTCATGTGACTTGTTAGTGTTACAAGGTCTGAATGGGGAGCATGTGCTAAATTTGGTTTTATTGCTCTCACTCTCTCATACTGGTCACTGGAAGTTCAACATGGTACCTCATGGCCAAGAACTCTGAGGATCTGAAAAAAATAATTGTTGCTCTACATAAAGATGGCCTAGGCTGTAAGAAGATTGCCAAGACCCTGAAACTGAGCTGCAGCATGGTGGCCAAGATCATACAGTGGTTTAACAGGACAGGTTCCACTCAGAACAGGCCTCACCATAGTCGACCAAGGAAGTTGAGTGCACATGCTCAGCGCCATATCCAGAGGTTGTCTTTGGGAAATAGATGTATGAGTACTGCCAGCATTGCTGCAGAGGTTGAACGGGTGGGGGTCAGCCTGTCAGTGCTCAGACCATACGCCACACACTGCATCAAATTGGCCTGCATGACTGTCGTCCCAGAAGAAAACCTCTTCAAAAGATGATGCACAAGAAAGCACGCAAACAGTTTGCTGAAGACAAGCAGACTAAGTGCATGGATTACTGGAACCATGCCCTGTGGTCTGATGAGACCAAGATAAACTTTTTTGGTTCAGATGGTGTCAAGCGTGTGTGTCGGCAACCAGGTGAGGAGTACAAAGACAAGTGTGTCTTGTCTACAGTCAAGCATGGTAGTGGGAGTGTCATGGTCTGGGGCTGCATGAGTGCTGCTGGCACTGGGGAGCTACAGTTCATTGAGGGAACCATGAATGCCAACATGTACTGTGACATACTGAAGCAGAGCATGATCCCCTCCCTTCAGAGACTGGGCAATATTCCAACATGATAACGACCCTAAACACACCTCCGAGATGACCACTGGCTTGCAAAAGAAGCTGAGGGTAAAGGTGATGGACTGGCCAAGCATGTCTCCAGACCTAAACCCTATTGAGCATCTGTGGGTCAACCTCAAACAGAAGGTGGAGGAGCGCAAGGTCTCTAACATGCACCTGCTTTGTGATGTCGTCATGGAGGAGTGGAAGAGGACTCCAGTGGCAACCTGTGAAGCTCTGGTGAACTCCATGCCCAAGAGGGTAAAGACAGTGCTGGAAAATAATGATGGCCACACAAAATATTGACACTTTGGGCCCAATTTGAACATTTTCACTTAGGGGTGTACTCACTTTTGTTGGCAGCGGTTTAGACATTAATGGCTGTGTTTTGAGTTATTTTGAGAGGACAGCAAATTTACACTGTTATACAAGCTGTACACTCACTACTTTACATTGTGGCAAAGTGTCATTTCTTCAGTGTTGTCACATGAAAAGATAGTATAAAATATTAACAAAAATGTGAGGGGTGTACTCACTTTTGTGAGATACTGTGTGTGTGTATGTATTTATATATATATATATATATATATATATACATATATTTATATATTTTTTTATTTTTGGGTTAAGGACCACTTTAACCACCTCCACACCGCCTACCATTTATTCACGGCAGCAGTGTGGACGCTTATCGCAAATCGCCGTAAAAAAGCGGCGATTTGCTAGGGGCCGTACTCCTGAGAAGTGTGTGCCCGCGGCCCCGATGTCCGCCGGCGAGCCGCGATGAGCGGCCACAGCCAAAAACGGGGAACTGCCGATGTAAACACGGCGGTTCCCCGCTCTTTCAGTGCGGGCATAGGAGATCTACTGATCCCTGTCACTGGGATCAGTTAGATCTCTTATGCCCATGGTAGCCCAGTCCCCCCACAGTTAGAACACACCCAGGGAACACACTAGATCTCCCCCTGCAGGTTAACCCCTTCACTGCCAATTACATTTATACAGTAATCTGTGGACATTTAAATTTCTGATCATTGTATAAATGTTATTGGTCCAAAAAAGTGTCAAAATGGTCCGACATGTCTGTTGCAATATCGCAGTACCGCTAAAAATCGCAGATCACCGCTATTACTAGTTAAAAATAAAAAAAATAAAAACCCCAGAAATGAATTCTCATCATCCATAAACACAGCCACTTTTGCGCAAACCAATCAATAAAAGCCGATTGCGATTTTTTTTTACCAAAAATATGAGGAAGAATATAAATCGGCCAAAACCGATGAAAAATAATGTTTTTTTATATATTTTTTTGGATTTGTATTTTTAGCAAAAAGTAAGAAATTTGGTTTTTTTTTGCAAAATTGTCACTCTTCTTTTGTTTATAGCGGTGATCAGAAATGACGCAGAGGTGATCAAATACCACCAAAAGAAAGCTCTATTTGTGGGAAAAAAAGGACACAAATTTCGTTTGGGTACAACGTTGCACGACCACGCAATTGTCAGTTAAAGCGACGCAGTGCTGAATCGCAAAAAGTGTTCTGATCCTAACCTGGGAAATTCTTCCGGGGCTGAAATGGTTAATACCGATGTGTGGTGAAATAGTTCAAAGACCAAAGGATTCCTTTATTAATTCACTTTGTGAAGGGCACATTTTTTTCTTGAAGGATAAGTTCACCTTTAGTAACATGCTACATATTACACCCATATGTTGGGTGTAACATGTTACTAACTGAGCAGCCCCCCAAAAGCATTTATCATTCACAGAGTTCTTTGAATGGGAGAACTACAACTACCACCAGCCATTGCGGCTGACCTCTTGTAGTTCTTAATGAACTACCAGGGTGCTGATGAGCGCTCATGGTAGTTTATTGATCCCTCCTGTCAATCTTCTGATTGCGAGTGCAATGCTTTACAGGCTCCTAATTAAAAAAATAATAAATGTATATATTTTTTTACCTGCAAAAGGATGTGCGATTATTATTTTTTTTTTAAAAAGGTGAACTTGTCCTTTAATGTAGCCTCCTTAACGGTATTCCCGAGTGTGGCTCGGGGTGAGTTTTCACTGCAAATAGCGGTAACCCTGAGCCACACTCAGGATTGCATCGCTGCATCCAAGGCTGGGTTACTCACCTTGTCCCCTGGATCCAGCGATGTCCCCCCGCTGTGTCTGCGGGCTGCGTCTTCCGCCCGATGCCTCTTTGTGCCGGGCTCCGTTCCCTGCGAGTGTCGCGTTGCACGGGGGCAGAGCCTGGTGGGAAATTCAAAAAGTGAAACACGCAACACATACAGTACACTGTAATCTGTAACATTACATTACTGTATGAAATCATTTCACATCCCTTTTGTCCCTAGTGCTTTTTCCAGTGCCCTGCATGCACTTTTATATCATATACAGTGCCTTGCGAAAGTATTCGGCCCCCTTGAACTTTGCGACCTTTTGCCACATTTCAGGCTTCAAACATAAAGATATAAAACTGTAATTTTTTTGTGAAGAATCAACAACAAGTGGGACACAATCATGAAGTGGAACGAAATTTATTGGATATTTCAAACCTTTTTAACAAATAAAAAACTGAAAAATTGGGCGCGCAAAATTATTCAGCCCCCTTAAGTTAATACTTTGTAGCGCCACCTTTTGCTGCGATTACAGCTGTAAGTCGCTTGAGGTATGTCTCTATCAGTTTTGCACATCGAGAGACTGAAATTTTTGCCCATTCCTCCTTGCAAAACAGCTCGAGCTCAGTGAGGTTGGATGGAGAACGTTTGTGAACAGCAGTTTTCAGTTCTTTCCACAGATTCTCGATTGGATTCAGGTCTGGACTTTGACTTGGCCATTCTAACACCTGGATATGTTTATTTGTGAACCATTCCATTGTAAATTTTGCTTTATGTTTTGGATCATTGTCTTGTTGGAAGACAAATCTCCGTCCCAGTCTCAGGTCTTTTGCAGACTCCATCAGGTTTCCTTCCAGAATGGTCCTGTATTTGGCTCCATCCATCTTCCCATCAGTTTTAACCATCTTCCCTGTCCCTGCTGAAGAAAAGCAGGCCCAAACCATGATGCTGCCACCACCATGTTTGACAGTGGGGATGGTGTGTTCAGGGTGATGAGCTGTGTTGCTTTTACGCCAAACATAACGTTTTGCATTGTTGCCAAAAAGTTAGATTTTGGTTTCATCTGACCAGAGCACCTTCTTCCACATGTTTGTGTCTCCCAGGTGGCTTGTGGCAAACTTTAAACGACACTTTTTATGGATATCTTTAAGAAATGGCTTTCTTCTTGCCACTCTTCCATAAAGGGCAGATTTGTGCAGTATACGACTGATTGTTGTCCTATGGACAGAGTCTCCCACCTCAGCTGTAGATCTCTGCAGTTCATCCAGAGTGATCATGGGCCTCTTGGCTGCATCTCTGATTAGTCTTCTCCTTGTATGAGCTGAAAGTTTAGAGGGACGGCCAGGTCTTGGTAGACTATTGTTTAAAGCTTGGGAAATCTTTTTGTATCCAAATCCGGCTTTAAACTTCTCCACAACAGTGTCTCCACAACCTTGTTCTTCATGATGCTCTCTGCGCTTTAAACGGACCTCTGAGACTATCACAGTGCAGGTGCATTTATACGGAGACTTGATTACACACAGGTGGATTCTATTTATCATCATTAGTCATTGAGGTCAACATTGGATCATTCAGAGATCCTCACTGAACTTCTGGAGAGAGTTTGCTGCACTGAAAGTAAAGGGGCTGAATAATTTTGCACGCCCAATTTTTCAGTTTTTTATTTGTTAAAAAAGTTTGAAATATCCAATAAATTTCGTTCCACTTCATGATTGTGTCCCACTTGTTGCTGGTTCTTCACAAAGAATTACAGTTTTATATCTTTATGTTTGAAGCCTGAAATGTGGCAAAAGGTCGCAAAGTTCAAGGGGGCCGAATACTTTCGCAAGGCACTGTATGTCATTCTTTCTGCCTGGAAACTTGAGAATGTCCATGGCATAAAAAAGTGTCCCTTTACGTCAAAAGCGGTTTTTGATCAGCTAGAAAACACAGATAGTAAATAAGAATCATTTGCAGAATTGAGTGATACTGCTGTTTGGGGAAATTTATCATCAGACACTGAAAGTGACGACAGCGACAATTCTGCAACTGAGCAAATTTCAGTGTTTTTGACTAGATTACATTATTGAATACTTTTTTATTATTATATTATTATTTTTGATAATTATTTATAGTTATTTATTATATTATATATTTTTTCATATATATTATAATTTATGATTTAGTTATTTTAAACTTTATCATACCCGGGATGTCTACTAGACTCTTGTCTTAAGTGAGCTATTCCTAATAATTATAGGCCTACAATATAAATTTCTATGTGAAAAAATGTACCGCTTTGAGGCCCAAAAATCTGACATAATCATACCGCCAGGGAGGTTAATGAAGTTGTCAGTCACCAGCTTTTTAACTGTAACCATCTCCTACCATTTCAATTCATAGGAATAGTATTTAAAATATTTTACCTACAAAAGTTAAAAAAACAAAACAGAAAATGGTAGCTATTGTTACGGAAGAGCTCGGAAACATTTATTTTATAGATAGAAATTACTATTTAAAGCACCTTGACAAATTGCAGGAAGTGATTAAAAGCATATTTTTTGACTTGACTAGTGAAAACAAAATCTGTATATACTTGTATATTTAATTCATCAGCTCATTGCAAATCGTTTTTTTTTTTTACAGTGAAAATCTCAGAATTCACTGATTAGCTGCAGGTGGTTTATGGATCATTGAGTTATCAATGTTATAAAATAGCACATTGTGGCAAAAGATTGCAAATGTTCTCTTATTTCCTGGATAAGTGAGAAAAATGATAATGAAAACAAGCCCTTGTTAATGATAATGTTGAATAGTTTAATGAAATTATATACTTGGTGCCAAATGAGTAATGTAGTTTCCCATTTATGGTGAATTACATCACAAAGGGCTAAGCCAAGACTAGCTACTAATTGGTGTCCACTGAGCTAGTGGAAAACGAAAAATTTTCCATAAATTTGCTCATAGTTAAATAATATTAGAACAGATTTATTAAAATTGAACCAAAACAGAATCTGTTGCCGATACCACTGAATCAAGTTAATTCTTTTAACTAAAACCATAAGTGGTTGCTAGAGATAACAGTTCCACTATTGATCAGTGCTACAGCTTGTTCATTATTTATCAGACAATATGGCATGGCAATGATAATTTTGCAAACTGGTTATACATGGTGACATGGGATATCAATATGTGTTTTTAGTCACATCTTCCAGGTGTTCTTATTTAGATAAGGGAAACAAGCATAATAACTCAATTAATTTTGAGTTGTCAGACCTCTGACAACTTCTATCACACCTTATCACCTTTAACATATATAGATATACCAAGCAAGTTTTCAAATATTTACTTTCAACTTTTTACCTGCTGTTGCTATCCTAAGAGGTCTGAACTAGAATCTCCAGCAATTTCACTGGTTCTGACTGTTATGGTTCTGACAAAAGCCATTTGCGGACTTCTTCAGACACAGGGGTCCGCATACGTCATTATTTAAAAAATATACTTGTCACCTCTTTCAAGGGGACATTGCGTCTCAGTGGCAAGGCCTGCTATTTCAAGGTGCCCCCCTGGCTCTCGAGAATGCAGGATAAAAGGGCAAAAAACAAAAAACATAAAAAAAACATGTGGGGGGGGGGGGACCAGGAGAGTTTACCTTTCCTGGGCCTCCTTTCAGGGTGAGGCAAGGAGGACATTATCCGTTTTATGGCCAAATCTCTGAGAGCATTAAAGTTATTCTAAAGGTTGTTGTTGTTTTTCTTTTTAAATAACAAACATGCCATATTTACCTGCTCTGTGTAATTGTTTTGCACAGAGCAGCCCCGATCCTTTTTTTTCTCGAGTCCCCCGCTGGCTCCTCCCCCTTGACCAGTGCCCGCCATTAGCAAACCGCTTGCTATAGGCTATAGGGGCACTGTTGCATGCTCACGTCCCCGCTCTATGCATCCAAAGGACACATAGAGCCGTGGCTCGCCCCCGCTCTTTCCTCATTGTCTTACTGGCTGTGATTGACAGCAGTGGGAGCCAGTGTCTTAGCCAATGAGGAGAGAAAGACCCAGGACAGCCGAGGTTCCCTTGCAGATCGCTGGATTGAGAGGTTGCTCAGGTGAGTATTAGGGGGAGCTGTGGGGGGAGCAGCGCACAAAAGGTTGTTTCACCATCAGCCTTTACTACACATTAAGTAGTCCAGATCCCACAAGAAGATGTTCCTGCGCTGTCTTTTATGAGATTTGGACTACTTGGCATCCCCAGAGATCTTGTCGGATGGAATGTAACATCCATGCTACAGAAGTTGGCGAAAGGTGAGTATATTATCTTACTATTTTCTCCCCCACAGGTTCTTTTTTTTTTTTGCACTTTTGTGCAAATTTAATGGAATGGGGGCCTCATTGAACAAACAAATCTTGCCTAGAGTGCAATGTGTTGTACATGTTTCTGGCTTAAAGTCTGTCTCTATCAAATTGTACTGTATTAAATTACACTCCCTTCAAAACAATGTTTCATTAAAAAGCTTAGATAACATAAATGCATTTAGCATCCCAGAATGTGGGGATTTTATTATGTGGTCAGTGTTCCAAAACAAGGATATTTGTAGGGTCAAGTCTCTAAACACTGGGACTACCACTGGAAATCAGATACAGCTGGCAGCTATTGTTTTACGGACCTGTAGTGATAGGCGAAGTGCAAGGACATATTTGCAGTCCCTGAGGAAGCTTTTCATATAACCTCAGAATAGCAGACATCCTGTCCTTCCTCCCCCTCCCCTCAGAACTTCCCTTGCAATTGCTTGTTTAGTGCCTTTGATGAAAATGTACCCTTCCTCCTGGATTTTTTCATATTTTCAAGTGTTTTAACCTGGAAATAAAATGATTGTAAATTGGATTTTATGACACTGTGCTTCACAAAATAGTCCATCGTTTTTCAGCTGTCTGCATAGCTTTCCAAACTAATTTCAACAAGAACTGAACAATCTTTATTATTTAGGTATTATTCTAACTTTTGTCAGCAAACCAATAAATAAGCACTAGGGCAACCAATAATTTTTAGAAATCCCATAAATAGCTGAGTGCGATCCTCCAGTCTGAGGTTACTGTACAAGTTTCATCTCATCTTAAACATATTTCTAAAAAACCCAGTATTAAATATAAAAGGATATATACACTGTGTGCAGAATTATTAGGCAAATGAGTATTTTGACCACATCATCCTCTTTATGCATGTTGTCTTACTCCAAGCTGTATAGGCTCGAAAGCCTACTACCAATTAAGCATATTAGGTGATGTGCATCTCAGTAATGAGAAGGGGTGTGGTTTAATGACATCAACACCCTATATCAGGTGTGCATAATTATTAGGCAACTTCCTTTCCTTTGGCAAAATGGGTCAAAAGAAGGACTTGACAGGCTCCGAAAAGTCAAAAATAGTGAGATATCTTGCAGAGGGATGCAGCACTCTTAAAATTGCCAAGCTTCTGAAGCGTGATCATCGAACAATCAAGCGTTTCATTCAAAATAGCCAACAGGGTCGCAAGAAGCGTGTGGAAAAACCAAGGCGCAAAATAACTGCCCGTGAACTGAGAAAAGTCAAGCGTACAGCTGCCAAGATGCCACTTGCCACCAGTTTTGCCATATTTCAGAGCTGCAACATCACTGGAGTGCCCAAAAGCACAAGGTGTGCAATACTCAGAGACATGGCCAAGGTAAGAAAGGCTGAAA
>BLSH010502800.1:1235153-1245498 GCA_018402905.1 Glandirana rugosa
CTACTTTTCGAAAGGGTGTGTTTGGGTTTTGTCCTATTACAGTCCCAAACATGGTACGGAGAAAATATTTCGGACCCGATATTGACAGGGATCCCGTAAAAAAGGGGTAAATCCGACACTCGAAGACATCCGGGAAAGATAACTGAAGAACCAACCAAGAAACTGATTTCAGAAGGGGTGGATCCAAAACGACATGTTGGAATAAACCCATCTCCGCTAAAAACGGTATAAGAAATGAAAAACCTACTACATAAATGGCCACGAAGACTCCTACAAGTTTTAAACTTTGTAAAACATACCGGCTTGGGGCTATCAACTATCGAGGAATTAGCAATAGTAAGCCAAACAAGTATGTCCCTCACGTCTTAATAATCCGTTCAACATAAAAACTCCTTATTAAAATAATAACTTGTTGTTGGTACAAGTTTGATATTAATGAGTTTTTGGAATCATTGAGAACATGGTTGTTGTTCAATAATAAAATTATTCCTCAAAAATACAACTTGCCTAATAATTCTGCACTCCCTGTATGAACAAACCGAATGATAACGATTAAGGAGCTATCAACTATCGGGGTTCGGCCATACAAAATGTTTCAAATTTTGAACATCCTCAGAAGCACCGGTAAATACATCATCCAAAAAGTAAAGAATATGGCAAAAATCGCCTCTACCCAAATAAGGTTGTACAGCAAAACCTAGGTGGGGAAGACTTTAGTCAAAGAACCAACCAAGAAGTCAATAGAAAGGGCCTACAGAAGCTCACAGCCTAAATGGGGAAAAAATGCCCTAGGGACAGTTATAGCCCAGGCTTTATAAAAGAGGCATGGTACAAACCCTGACATTATCCTGTTTTGGGTTTGTGTGGGAAAGCTTTTCATCTGCAAGGACTGAAAAATTGATCAGGACTGAGGACATGATGCTTAGAGCCAAATCCAAGCAATTTCTAGTGGAAAACCTTTTTAGTCTGCAATAGATCTGAAACTGAAGTAGACATTCACATTGCAGCTGGACAGTGCACTTAACACACAGGAGTGATTTATCCATGAGAGCTTCCACACCTACTTACATCTGTGGACTACAGCAATTTGTGATGAGAATAGGAAAGGAGGAACCTAGAAAGGCAAAATCTAAACAGAATAAATTCCAAATTAAAAATTAGCATATGAATATTGGCTTAGGGGAGAATGAATTGGGCCTAATAAAGGTTTAATAAGAATATTTTTTTATTTCACTTGCAAGGTTACTGGAACCATTTTTTTCTGTGTAGATCAAAGGACACTACTTTGATCTGCACATAAAAGCATTAATCAATATATTCTGTAATACTATTGGTACAATGTATTATTAAATTAACCTGGAAAACAGTATATGTAGGCTTTGTTTGCACAAAAGCTGCCATCAGAGTTCCTAACACACTGAGAGTGAATTGGCTATCAAGAGCCGTGCCCTTGCAGTTTCATCAGGAGTACTTATGTTGATTGTGCGTTTAAAGAAAAACATTTATTGATTTAATTTTTAAAATAATCCATAACTGGATTAAATTGTGGCTTTTTTATGGTTCATTAATTTTTAATGAAAGCAGGGTTTTTCAAGTTTATAGTCAAACAAGTACATTCGGATTGCAAACAATAGTACACATGGCCATTTGCAATCAGCACTCCAGAGGTAAATATAGACAAAATGATTACAATTTAGGTTTTGTATGCATGCATTCAAATAATGTTGGTCCTTGCATTACCATCCTAATTGCTAGTTATCAATAGGCAATATAGGTTACATAGAGTTGCTTTTGTTTTTATACATTTTGGAATTCCAGCTTTAATGATCTTTTGCTTCATCATAAAACTCTATTTTACTTCTAGGTTATATGACCACAAGCTACAAGATGTAATTAGTTATTCGCTTATTCACTACTAACATGTTTCTAAACATATTTCTTTGAAGGAGTTAAATTGCAGCAGTCAGCACAAGAATAGTAAATGTTCCAACAATGCACTTATGTCAGTGTAGGAGGAAAATGGTAAATTAGAGGATTTCCTGTGATATGAATTACAGATGATTAAAACAAAGGGGCGATGTCTTCTCCTGCACTTTCAATATTCAAGGGCTAGCTTTTCCTTAAAACATGTTGGGTGGACCCATGCATTGATGTAGTACAAAGGTCATTGTTTGTTAATCTAGAGCCATTACAACAACTGATCTATAGTGAAAAATAAATACACTTGACATTCAATTTGCATGATAGCATGAAAAGATAAAGAAAAGTTTGAGAGCTGTATTGCTTTCTGTAATAAAGGTAATGTGACCTTCAACACCCAGTCACATGACCAGTGCCTTTGAATCAGTCATGTGGCCACTTCTGTTGTAGCGGTTACTGATATCATGTACCTGTCAAGGCAAAGCCAAAGACTGGGTAGCTAAGCCTAAATCTAAATACCCCCCCCAGGTTTATCAATACTGGTGATGTGAGCTGGCACTGAAGGAATGAAAAAATACCCTTACATACTAGTTATAGTCATATAGACCTTTTCTGTTCATTCATTCTTTTATTAGGCCTATTTCAGCTTGTAGACCCTAATCTGACAAGACTAGCTGCTACTACTGGTGGAACTCATGCCAAGGTTCAGCTTTAAACAAACTACCTAAAAAAACCCTAGATGAGACTCAACCTTCTCCATAAATAGGTGACATTTTTTTGGAAACCCTCAAATATCAATGTTCCACCCAGCAAATGCACATTACAAAAAGCTTTATTCAATGGATTAAAAGGCATACTATTAAACCCAAAAACACCAAGGTTGCCCCCCTCACTTGTTATATCACAGTACAGTATAAAAATCAGATAATAATATGTATTGCAAATATCTGTTCCATTTATTAAAATATTAAAAAAGTTCAGATTTCCTAAATGGACTATGACTTGCAGGACCCTGATCTATGAAGTGAGCCTGGAGTGTCAATGCTCAGTAAAATGAGTTTGATAATTTCTATTCTAGAGCATCTGATGGATGCTTCAAACCATCAATGTCCCTCCTAGTTTTGAAGCTTTAAAAAAAAAAAGAGCATTTTCTCAAGGTGATTGATAGCAAAATCTAGCAAATTGCACAGAAATAACATTAAACAAGGAAATAAATTATTAAAATGTTTAAATTAGATGAGGTCAGCAATGTCCTGTGCATTTATGTTATTGATGATATTTCAACATTAATTTAGGAAAAAAGTCAGATAACTGAATATAAAGAATTTTTTGTATTGTGAGCAAAAATTCTATTAGTATTCTGAAAAGGTTTGACTGATGTATTCTATAATGGATTATGAAGACGTACAGAAAACCATCTGCCAGTGCTTCTTTGTATCTTTAAGTGCTGTGCGGGCCAGCTAGATTTATTAAAAGCTTTCTATTGGCTTTTTTTTTTTTTTTAACGTGATTCTGATACATTTATAAGAACTATTTGTATTCATTTTCCAAAAGATTTTAATAAATACTTTGTGCAGATTTCTTGGGTCACCCAGTGTCATTCTTGCCTCTGCATAGTTCCCATTTCTCCTTTCATATGTATTCTGCTAAAGAAAAACTCCTCTCAATCAATTATAGATTGTAGAGGTGAGTATAGCATGTGAACTAAACTCCTACCAAAGTATCAGAACCTTTAAAATGTTGTGTGAAAGACCTCCTGTAAGTAACTTGGTGTAATGGCTGCAGTAAGGCTACATGTACACAAGACATTTTTCAACCTCCCCTGAATGACTCAACTTGACAGCTAAAGTTTAAACAAAATGCTCCTAGATGCGAGTTACCACATTTGGGCACATTTACAAGCTATTACAGGCATTTCAAATGCCTCTGAATATCTGTCCCGACCGCATTTTTTTGCTTTCCAACAAATGCCTCTAAACCCAACTGCCTAGAAATGACTATAAACGACCCTGTGTACATGTACTGATAGGATAACATAGAGGAGAGTTCAGGGGCAGCTGAAAAAAATGCCCAACTGCCCCTAAACATACGTTTAGCAGCAGCAGTGTACATGAGGCCTTACACATGATATTGCCCTGGGCACTTGTACATTATGATGCCTTTCTGTGTAGGCTTCACTTCTTTTGTCATAAATCATGCAGGTGGTTATTATTGTAAAAGTGAAAGGGGCAAGTGAAAGGGGCAAGTGAAACAGGCAAGTGAAATGGGCAAGTGAAGCAGGCAGACAGCAAATTACAGACTGATCTTGTTTACTGGGTTTCCGTTATACTGACACTGATGCAATAAACTGGCTGCCCTGAATTGTGCTAAATACATCTGAATGCAGATCAGTCTGCTAAAAAGCTTTTTTTGGAGTCAGTTAGAGCTAATTTTGAAGCCCTGGTGAAGGGGGTTTTTCTGGCCCACCAAAACGCCTAAGTTGTTTTATACTTTCCTGTCGTAAACTGATTTTGTTATTAAAAGATATTGGACTCTTAGAGAGTTGTTTGCCACTCTTATTTATCTGCCTACATATGGATTCTCAATCTGGGTGATCCCCTTTCCCAAGGAGCCCCCTGTAGAGAGTTTATGAACTGGACTCATTGGACCCAATGATCATTTAATTGCATATTGAAAACTTCTTTTGACAGTGCTTTGCTCAAAATTTTTTTGGGCCTTGTTCACGGCACTAGTAGTATACAGAAATGCACTTCAAATGAATTACTTGCACACCCATTAACTAACTAAAGTAGATGTAAACACAATTGCTAAAATATAATAAAAGCTTTAACGTGTAATGTAATTTAGAAATTAGTTTTCAATCATTTTAATCTACAGCTTTTATAAAAATAATAGCAGATGCAGGTGTAGAGCTCACAATGAAGAATGCACTCGCAAATCAAAAGAGGAGTCCAACAACGGGTGCTCTGGCTCAAATGGCCTCCAGCCATGATACATAATGCTTAACAAAAGAAGAAGCCGACAACTCCAAAATCCATATCAAAATCTTTATTGCTTCAAGGTATAAAGTGGTTTGGCAGTATAGCCTTGATCACAGCAGTGGATATGGATATATCGATATGGATTTTGGAGTTGCAGGCTTCTTCTCTTGTTAAAGTGGATATAAATCTGAAAATATATATTTTTTAATAAAGACTTCTACCTGGTACAGTAGAGCAGTGGTTCTCAACCCTGTCCTCAAGTACCCCCAATAGGCCATGTTTTGGGAATTAGCTGTCCAAAATACCAAGCCCTTGACTGTGATTTAAAGCACCTGTGCAAGATAAAGGAAAACTTGCAAACATGGCCTATTGGGGGTACTTGAGGACAGGGTTGAGAACCACTGCAGTAGAGGATATCAAGCTATCTGTGCCCAGTCCTGCCACGAAGAGTTAATCCAGCTCTGAGAAATCCTCTTGTCTTTTTATAGTAGGGTAAAAAACGACACATCCCCCCCTTTTTTCTCCAGCTCTCCCAGGATTGGCTGCTCCACGCCTCAGCATGATTGGGCATGCTGAAGTCATGTGGTGCCTTTCCTGAGTTTTGACTGGATGTTGCTCAAAACTAAGGATGGGCTCAGGCGTGTTCACAACTGCACGTGCCGGAGCCCACCGCACGTGCCTGAGCCCACCAGGAAGCTGACACTGCGCATCGCTAATCACAGGCAGTGAGACATTTCCGATCCGTGGCTGCACAGATCCGGAAATGTCTCACTGCCTGTGATTAGCATGGCACAGTGTCAGCTTCCTGGTGGGCTCGGGCACGTGCAGTTGCAAACACGCCCAAGCCCATCCTTACTCAAAACTCAGGAATAGGAGAGTATGAGAGTGTAGAGGTGGGTGGGGAGTCTTGTGACATCATGACTTCGCCCACCGAACTCTGGCAAAGAGACCCACCCACTGATTCCAGTATTTTGCAAGGTTGCTACTGCTGAGGCGGGTGACATTTGCAAGGTAGGGATACATGCAGGAGGCTGGCATGTATATATACATTAATACTGTGCCATTAGTTTATGCTGGGTGAGTGGTGGGTTTACATCCACTTTAAGTTTTATAAAAATAATACCTGGTGATCCTGCCATCCATGTCCATGGTCAGGCCCTTATTGTTATGGGGTGACAGCTGAGAACCAGGTATGCTCCAGCATAATCACCCTGTTGTATGTGCCCCTGGCAGAGAGTCCAAGCACCCATGCCGACACACATGCTCATATCAGGAAGCTGGTCCAGAGCAATGATTTGCAGCTGATGCTGAAGCAAGTGCTTGTACACCGAAAGAAGCTGAAAGACTTGGCCAATTAGGGTTTATATTCACATGCACAGACACAGCCGCATGTCAAAATCTGACAGCTGTTCAGGAGCAGCTGCTCATCCCCAAACGCACACTGCCTGCATTCAGGGCCTTAAAAGAATAATGGCAGCTTCACTTTTTATAGAGTTCATAACTACATTATTTGATGATTTTTATACCTAGTTTGAATTAATTTTTTATCTTTCAATGGCAAGCTTAACATTACCCATATATCTGTAGCCTAAGTGCGAGTAAGATCATGCCCTGTGTTTCATAAAACATGAGCAAGTAGGCAAATATGTATAGAAACCCCCCATTGCCTTTGTTGAACTCAGTGAAGGAATTTCATGAATTATGTTCTACCAAGTGTTCTCCAGTGTCGGGGCAATTAAGCAAAGAAAATCTTGCGGGTTAAGTACCTTTAATTCCAAAATATATCTTAAATTGAAGACTGAATTCAGTGTTTGTCTCTGTTGATTTAGGATGTTAACAGGTCAAATGTAATTTATTCTTTTTATTTACTCATTGGTGTGTGGTTGGGCAGGACTCCAACATAGTAATGTAGTGCTTGTTGAGTGCTCATTAGATTTATTGCATATGCAGTTTGGAGATCAGTGTGCTTGCTTGTTCACATTTCAGTTTACAATTGGATATCAGTGTTTCTAATGCTCTTACAACATTTTTCAAGCCTAAGCAGACTAAATCTGGTGTGACTTTTATCCAACCGTGAAACGTGTAATATTATTAAAAGATTAACTAAAATTAGAAAAAAGGACATTTAAAAAGAATCTAACTCTTGTCCAGCATTCTGCTTGAAAACAAAATGTAAAGGTGAGTACTTTCATTATCCTGCTCAAAGAATATACACTTACCTTCATTCTTTTTTTACTTTCATTCCTAACCTGTACCCAGATTTGACTGCTAAATTTCAAGGAAGGCTACCTACACACTTTAGTGATTAAAATGTAAGTAAAAGTGGAACTTCACTCAAAAGTCAAGTACTGCTCATTTTCTACCCCCCCCCCAGCCTGTAGCTTAGTAACAGGGGAGTTTTTTGAAGGTGGGGTGACAAACATGGGTCTGATTACTGCCCTTTTCACCAACTTGTGACAAATGACTGGTCAACCTCACACTGCGCTATCACTGATCTGCAACAACCCCTAATCCCTTAAACAGCCACCAACTACTTTTATCGAAAAATAGTATTCACAATGTTAGCAATAGCAATTATGATATTAAACAAACTTCTGTACACACACTATCACCACAGACCAGTATATCCAGAGATTTGCCATGTAGTAGCACTCTTTAAGAGACAGGGATTCTTCAAGTTTTGAATTAGTGCATTAGAGACCATTTTAATACTTTTCAAACACTTTTTACTTGACTTATCAAGTCCAAATTAATAAGCAAGATGGTAGATTGGCTCTCATAAAACTTGACCGATCTTCCTTCTTTTGATGGTACATGAGAGGTGTCAAATGTGGTTGCAGTCCCCTTTTCTGGACATCGAGGGGGTGTTGACAGAAATTACTTGACCAATCATCCGGTCTAAGGTGTGGCTGCTGGGATGTCACTGTATTTCTGAACATGTCCCAGATACAGTTTTCTTCTAGGTATTAATGTCTATGAACACCTACATGTTACAGTCTGCTAACTTGTATATTTTTGTCCAGCGTGCAATTCGTTTTTGAATATATATAAATATGACCGGTTTTGGGTGCCCAGTTCCCCTAGGAGAGGAATTGTGGCGCTTTTGCTCCCGGTACTCCTAGGGGAGTAATAACAGGTGTGCAGTGCTTCAACAGGGAACGAGCACTAGATCCAAAAGGTAGTCCCAAATCCACCTGGTGGGTGCACAGACCAAGACGTTCCTCAAACATCCAAATCATGAATATGTGCAGAAGGTCAGCACTCCAAAACTCCAATGCAGTACATTTATTAATAAGTGCAGAGATGATACAGGAATAGCAAAAGCAGACGTGTTTCGGCGGGACAAGCTGTGACCAAGGCGGCTTGTCCCGCCGAAACGCGTCTGCTGTTCCTGTATCATCTCTGCACTTATTAATAAATGTACTGCATTGGAGTTTTGGAGTGCTGACCTTCTCTACATACTCCTAGGGGAGTGGTGTTTGGGCTCAAAGCACTACTAATTAACTGATGGAGGTAAATATGTCCTTATTCTGCCTGTACCGTTATTATTTCAGAAGTTATGAAATACAGAGAGGTTTTTTATTCTACCAGGGGAGAGAGACAGAAATGGGTATTGCTAAAGACTCCAGCTAAGGTATTTACACTGGGGGTGATCTAGCAAGATAATTGGTTGTTTTTCTGACTGCTCAAGCTTGTGCTTGCAAGTGTGAGGGTTTGTATGAGGGCCCCTAGGCTGAAGTGTGGATTCAGGTATTAGGCATGAGAGAGTCTGCATGTGTCCGCTCAAGGAACTGATAAGAATGTTCTGGTTCTGGTATGCAGCTTAAATCTTGTGGAGTGTATCATATCACTTCCTGGGGGGACGTGCCCTGTACACACAACCATTACAGGGAGAGAAGCATTTTTTTGTTGGTACACACTCCACCTTCCTCAATCCTCACCTCTGTGTGGACAATGTCAGTCATCCCACCCACCCACAAGATGCCGGTGTCGGGAATGCACTGCTGGTGAGGATAATTGGCTGTGGGAAGACACTGAAAGGCACTGAAATCCTGCCGACTTTTCATTTTAAAACACTTGGTGAAGTTCCTAGTTAAGTTTTGCATAGAGTGAGGAAGGTTTAGACCCTCTGTCAAGTTTTTATTGTTTTCTGGTGGTCTATTTGTCCCTTGACCATTTCCACTAAGGCCAGTGTGCATTGGTGTGCTGTAGTTTGGCCGAAGCGCGGGTGTATGAACGATTTTGGTATGTTCTGCTTGCGGTTTTAGCCCAGGTCCCATAGACTTTCTTTTAGGTCGCTCGTTTTAGCCACAGTTTCTGAAAGCGCACCAAAGATGCAACATGCAGCGCTTTTTTTTTTTCAAATATAAATTTTATTAAGTTTTCACAAGTTGGGGAGATTCCCCGGCAAAACATAAGAAGAGAAGTAAAAATAAAAAAAAAAAAAAACAATCACAGAGCATACAGCAGTCAATTTACATTCAGATCCGGGCAAGGGTTACAGACAGAAGGGTAGAGAAAAACCCCATATTAGATGGAGCCGAAGTGCATAACATCCGTTACAACATAAAGGGTTTACATAGCTTAGTACATGTTGCAAACCTGCCCAGATTCCATGAGTATGCAGATTTCAAGCCAAGTACCCACTGCATGCCTCCCCTCTCCAAAAGCAACCACGCGTCTGCGCGGTCCCATTTCAGGAGGGGGCCTATAAGGCTCTAAAGTAGCCAAGAAGAGCTATGGTTTCTTTGCAACCAAGAAAGAGAAAGAAAAAAAAAAGCAGCAGAAGTGTAGGGGAGGGAGGGGGGAGGGGGTAAAGGACTAGGGTTCAGGAGCGGAGGGTGCGTATTGACCTTTAAGCCGACACTACCCAAACAGGTGGTATTGTGCCCCCATGTCAGATGGCTGTCGCAGCTTTGCCTTCATCGGAAAGGGAGAACATATTCCATTGACTCCATGTCTTGGAATATCGCTCATGTTTGTGTTGGGATGTGAGCACTAAGTCCTCCATTTTATTAATGTCCTCCACCTTACGCATCCACATCGCTATCGTCGGGGGGTCAGTGCTTTTCCATTTTAAGGGTATGCAGGCCTTTGCCGCGTTCACCAGATGTCTCACCACTGACTTTTTATACCTTTTGGGTGATATTTTGGATACATGGAGTAGGAAGAAAGCTGGGTCTGCCGGTATCTCATACTCTGTAAATTTTTGTATGATTAAGCGGATACCACTCCAATATTGGGCTAATATGGGGCATGACCAAAAAATATGCAATAGAGTCCCCTTCTCACTGCCACATCGCCAGCATAGGTCCGATGTGTTTGGGTAAAATTTTATTAAAATTTTATAACTGCTCTACCATGGAGTGTGGAAGTGTTGATGTATTTAAAATGGGTTTGTGTAGCCTGGATACGACCGCTACACCGTCACTCTTCCCCTGAGA
>BLSH010502800.1:1246886-1273701 GCA_018402905.1 Glandirana rugosa
TGTCATAAACCCTCTGTATCATGTGGATCTAGTTCACCCCAAGTAGGGCTGGGCACTCCGGTCCCTATTGTGGTGATCTCAGGAGTTAGAGGATGTGGAGCGTGTTTGGTTCGTCTGCGGCACACAGAAAGAGTCGTGTCTACGACTCTTCCGTAAGCTATCCCACTTAACCTCAAAGTAGGAAAGTTGTGACTTTGTATACCCATAAGTACCCTGTTACGAGTTAACCTATCGATGTAACATGAGATGGGGTAGTCGCGTCCACTTCCATTTACCCCAGGAGAGTCGTGGTAAGAGTTAATCTTTGCCCTGCTCTGTCCCTTAGGAGATTGAGGACTCTAGTGGTGTTATCCCTGGCCTCACGGGTCGGGATGAACCCCACTTGATCTAGGTGTACTATGTCTCCCAAATACTGTGCTAAACGTTTGGCCAGGATTTTAGTGAAAAGTTTTAAGTCCAGGTTCAGTAGCGAAATGGGTCTATAGCTGGCGCAGGAAGAGGGGTCCTTTCCCTCTTTATGGATCACCGAGATATGGGCTAGTAGTGTGTCCCTTGGGAAGGCTGAATCTGCTCCTACCCCATTAAAGAATTTGATCAAAAATGGACCCAGGGTTGGTAGAAAGGTCTTGTAGTATTGAAGTGTGAAGCCATCGGGCCCTGGGGCCTTCCCTGGCTTTGTGTTACCTACTGCGTTTTGTAGTTCCACCAGGGTGATGGGTAAATTGAGCTCCTCTTGAATATCGGGCGGGAGGACGGGCATTTGGGATGATGCTATGTATTCTTCTATTTCTGCCGCCGGGGCCTCAGGTCCCGGTAAATTATACAAGGAGGAATAAAATTCCCTAAAGCATTCAGTGATCTGGTCTGGGAAGACGGCCGTATGTCCCTGTGGTGTAACGATCTTTGGTATGTATGATGCAAGCCATTGCTCTCTGACTGACCTAGCCAATAATTTCCCACATTTGTCCCCTGCTTCGTAGGAAAACCTTCGACATTGCTGTAGGGCTGCTTTCGCTTTAAAGAGAAGCAGATCCGTGATTTGCTTTCTAGTAGATAGTAAGTCTATTTCTAAAGAGGGTGTGGCTGCGTGCTTATGTTTAGATTCTAGGTCATGTAGTTTTTCTAATAAGTGGGAGAGTTGTTTCCTGCGTTCATTTTTGACTCTAGCCCCGTGTTTGATAAGCACTCCCCGCATAACCGTCTTATGTGCCTCCCACAGGATACCTGGGTCACAGTCTTCTCGGTCGTTGGTTTGAAAATAGTACTGCAGTTCTTTGGTCACGTCCAACATGCAGCGCTTTTGGTGGGCTTTTAGTAAACATGGCAAAAACACATGACCAAAAAGAAAGTCTATGGGACCATGGCTAAAGCGCACAAAAAGCGCGGATACACTCACACTGAAGCCAACTGCAGCGCACCAGTGTGAAACCAACCTAAGATAGAAAGTAAAGGGAACAACAAGTCCTCCTACACTTTATTTCATTGGATTAGATTGTATCTGTCACATGAGAGGAGGCAATTGAAGCATAACATGTTATGCAAATAGAATTGGTAAATTTGGCTAAAATTAAACTTTTATAAATGTTTAATAATACAAAAAGTAACCTTTTGTAGACATATTGCTAAAAAGAAACAACACAATTATGTGTACACAATTATAAAAAAATGATATTTTTTGGCCTGGGTAGATGAGTTTTTTCCCTCCTGTGAATCAGTGGCTACAATAGTTGTCACATTGCACTGAAGAAAAAGGGCTCAAAGTACAGGAATGCTAGAGCAGAAGCCTAATTTCTTTTCATATCTCCTGAACTCTGTGACATCATTCTATAGGTCATTGAACTTATGGTTCAGGACTTTTCATTAACTGGGGTTATGGGTTTGTTTTGGACAAGAAAAGTTATATGGAAATGCATTATGCCTCCTCCACAGTCATTTATTCTAATTACACAGGATCCCACATTCAGTAATTACATTTTAATTTATAGTGCAGAATAAATTAAAGTGAATCTGAACCCAAGAAC
The DNA here is from genome assembly GCA_018402905.1 of Glandirana rugosa. Classification (NCBI taxonomy): domain Eukaryota; kingdom Metazoa; phylum Chordata; class Amphibia; order Anura; family Ranidae; genus Glandirana; species Glandirana rugosa. Next base: position 1,248,908 of record BLSH010502800.1, read on the forward strand.
AAAAATTAAATACTGTATATACTTCAGCTTACCAGGCCTTATGTATCTTGGCTGCATAGTTTATTTTTATTTTGGTTCTTTTTTTTTTTCATTTTAGTCTACTGATTCTGCCAGTAACATATTTCCTTTCCTTTAGGGTTGCACCGATATTGGTATCGGTGCAGATACTAAGCATTTGCGTGGGTATCGGTACTCGTGCAAATGCGCCGATACTCGAAGCCGATACCTTCTGGCTTCTTTCAGCTGTCAGTGGGATTTCCCCGCTAACAGCAGAAATGTAAAGAAAAGAATGCCAGCAGTTATTGGTTGTTAAGGAGCAGGGCCGCCACATCCTCAACAACCAATGGCATTTCAGCTGTCTGCGGGATTTCCTCCTCCCCTCCCGCTAGCTGTCACTTTTGTCCCACCTCCATCCCCACTGCTCATACCACACAAGCCTTTAGCCTTGTCCTGGCCCGACTCTGCAAACTCAGTGGGGGGCAGAGCTAGAGTGTACAGAGACTCCAAAATTCTGTGTACCAATGAGCTAATCAGCTGTTATGCAGCTGTCTTTAAAAAAAAACTTCTCCGGGTCCCCTATGTTTATTGGGTGGCGGGGGACAAAAAGTGGACTATTTAACCACTGTTCAGATAGACTTTAGTTGAGGGACCATTTACTCTATATTGCCATTGTGGTAACAGACAGTATAACGTGTGTTCCTGCAATATGCGCTAGTGGACAAAAACAAAAATAGAATGACCTGGACCTTGAAACGCTATTCAGGACTGAAGGCCAACAGCACAGGACAACTTTAGCAAAAAGTGACAGCAGTACTTTATTTACCTTGTTTCCACAAAAGCAGTCGACCGAGAACTTCACAAAGCCAACATCCATGGACAAGCCAAGATCTATGAAACCAGCAATATATTTCAGTCTTGTTTTTTTGTCTGATGAAGCCTTGCAATGAAGGCCATTGCTCTTGAAACACCAAACCATTTTGTTATAGTTACACACGCACCAGCTAAAAAGGCACTGACAATTTGTCTTCTTTAGAAGTCTGACAAGTCACCTTTTTTAATGACTACTTATAGAAACCACAGAACAAAATGTGTATTTTGGCTTACAACCTAAAGAGCATAGACAAATGAAAGATAAACAAAATAGCACAACTTTTGTTTTTTTTGGGTGTAGTCTACACAAAAATTTTTTTTTTGTCTGCACCAGAATCAAACTCATGAGATCCAATTCTGCAAATTGCACTGCGTTTTGCAAACTGATTTCGGGGTGTTGTCAACTTAACATACACTCTGCAGTTGGTTCGCATTACGGGTTGCGTTTTTGATCCACAGCGAGTGTACACCGCATCTAGTGTGAATCGAGGCTGATACAGGTGATTAATTTTTAGCAAATGGCAGTTGGTGTTGCTGAGAGGCAAGACCTGCTTTAAATCAGCATTTCATAGATTAGACTTAAGCTAGATTTAGAGTTCCAGTAGAATTTTTTTTTTCTTTTCTTTTGAAGCTTCTTACAATTTTCTAATGGTTAGTGGAGTCAAATCTTTGGTGTTTTTTAACCATAGTGATGGGAAAATTCAAAGGAGCAGCCTGGAAATGTTTTCTCGATTGAATTAAGACTAATGTGGTTTTGTTCAGTAAAAATGTTATATATTGTAATGTGCATGTTCTAGGCACAAAAGAAATCTGTTTAATATGTCTGGAATATCATTCAAATAGCAACAAATAGCACATTTTAAGGGCTTTTGATCAAAATTAGTTGGCTCAATGTTGACAAGATCCTCTGATTAAGGGCCGGCCATAGACAGAGCGAAGTTCTTTCCTGCAATTTTGGGTTGCAGGAAAGAAATCTATTTGATTCCCCATCAACACAGATAGTGTTGATGAAGGAATCCCTCCTGCTGAGGCATTGTCAAGACAGTCATTATTCGCATGTAAAATCCGGCAGGCTGGTTGTACCCAAGTTGATGAATCAATCAACTTTGGTACATTCAGCCTGCCCATACATGGTTCAAATCTCATCCGGTTCCTGCTGAACCAGCTGAGATTTGAACTGCCTATGGCTGGTTTTAGGCCTCATGCACACTGGATGTTTTACCAACTCTCCTAGACACCTTTCCTCTTGGCAGCAGCATTTTGGCAGAAAAAAAAAAGCTTGACGGTTGTAAACTCATGTAATAAGATTAGGTGCATTTAGGTGCCCTTAAGCACTTGGGCTTTAATTCATTTCATTGGTCATAATGAAAATTTATTCTGACCATTGAAACGAGTGAGCTCTCTAGCGATAAACTTGTCTAGCGTTAACACGCGTTTAGACACATCAAGCACTTTTTCTGCCAAAACGCTGCTGCTCCTGAACATGCTGGCAGTGGGTTTTTTTTCTACCCGTAAACACCCTTGCCTCTAAATGCCTATGTGTGCATGGGCACATAGGCTAACATGCAGGAGCATTTAGAGGCAGAAAAAAAAGATGCCCCTAGCAGCCATGCTAAAAATGTCCAGTGTGCAAAAGGCCTTATCATTTTTCAGAATTTCCATATGAGTGCTTGAACAAAATTCTACTGGTGTATGGCCAGCTGTGGGTATAAGACTTTACATAGGGACCTTGGCGAGGCAGTGTGGCTTCCACATATATTTTTTTAACAGTCTGTGTTTTTTTGCCTTAACTTAACCAGCACCCCCCGCCCGCTCACTGTCTGCTGGTCTGTCCGGCACTTACCCCATCTAGGTGGCGGGTGATGGGCTGCAGGTCAGGCAGCAGGTGACAGGCAGTGAGCTTTGGGGTGGTGAGCTCAGGGTTGGGCAGCGGCTCCTGTGTCCTCTCCTAGATCACAGCGGCTTCTGCCATGCGTCTGTTATCTCCTCCTGCTAGACGTTCAATAGGGTCGCCTGTCCTTTCAGCCAATCTGGTCACGGGTCTTTCAACCCGCTTCCTGATTGGCTGGGAGGAGGACTGAGAATAGCGAATATGCATTGCATTCTCTATCGTCACACAACTGGAGGCGGGCTTAGGGCGCAGTGCTCTGCACCCTTGTTTGAAGCCAATTAGAGCCTCTGGCTCTAATCACATGCTTAACACCCCCCCACCATTGGAATCCATGCATCCGGCGTCCCTGTATGTAGATCAGGGGGCCCGACGCATGGATAGGGGAGGCGGTGCCTGTGCGCCCCTAATGCAAGGGTCGCCACTGTTTTTTTAATGTGTGTAAATTTTTGTTTTGTGTGTGTTCAGCATTTTCTAGCTTTGTTTTATAGGCATACTATAAGTGACCATCATTGGCAATAATTGGAATGATAAAATATTGGAAAATGAATTGTGTGCTGACATACTTATAATATGTAAATAGACATTTATGCATTCACTATGGGAAAGCATTCATAAAACAACTTACATAGGTGGCTGTGGAGCCGTATTCCCCAGCGTGTGTTGTGATTCTGATTTGAGTGGTATGGACATTGCTTTTATAACTCTCTGCATTGATTTGGCATAGTTCACTCTGACCATTGTGTAACCTTGAGTGCAGGAAGGACATTCAGTTTATCCTGATCCAGCAAATTAGAAATGAATGGCATGCTTATTTGTTTAAGATTGAGTAATTTAACCCTCCCCTCTAGGCATTTGCCTAGCTATTTAGTGATTTCTGATTTAAATGGGTTAGCATATACGTAATAGTAGAACACATGCTGTATTTTATTTATATATATATATATACTGTATATAAATATATGTTCTATAAATACAGCATGTGCTCCACTTATATAATCTATATGATGTTTATATTCTTAGAACAGGTATGTGTAGCTTGGCCCTGTGTGACCTGCAGTGTAATTACATAACTTACTAGACATTCATTGATGTACTGTTTTTTCCCTATAAACATATATTTTCCAGACAGGAAATTACATGATTTTGTGGGGGGAGAGATATGTTATCTATGTTGTCATAACAACGGGGCTGGACCTTCCTCCTTCGCCGCCCATTGTTATGGCAACAAGACATACACTCGAGATTGAGAGGTACATGCTGGTTACCCAGCATGCACCTTATCCAGGAAGAGACTCGATGAGGGTGCGAGTGGGCTTCACATGCCCACAGCTAAGATGGGAACTCCCAATAAAGAAAACATCAGCAATGTAAGTACAAAATAAATAGGAAGACTCCCCGGATTTAAAGCTATCAGTTACTTTATTTGTGTAATAAATACTAACTAGGTGGATGCCAGCAAAAAAAAAAAAAAAATATGTGGGCGGAACTCAGCTTTAATGTGACGAAACAGAGCAGGTTTATATAGGTCAGTGTAATGAACTTTAAAGTGAACCTGTTATGCAGCATTCAAAGATTAATGCAATACTCATTGGTAGAACCAGTGTGCAGTTTGTCCTGATTCTTACACCTTTCATGAGAACTGGCTAAAGCCCATGTCACACTAGCAATCGTGACATTGATGGCAACTCGCCATTGACAAGATAGCTAAAAGGACAAAGAATAACACTTGCAGCTATAGGATTACATTAAATCACAGTGAATTTATTTTTAAAAGCATATCTAAACTCAAAAACAAAACCATAAAGTAGCTTACCAGTTCTTAGATGTGGGTATTAGTTTCATTATTGTACAGTACAGGATACAGGCTTCCCTAAATTATTAAAGGGTAACTTCACTTTCGTGGGGAAAATAAACAGCAAATAAAGAAAAAATAATATAGCGCATATAATTGCGACACGAGTCATATTGTAATTGAATGTTATTAAAAATGACCTTTCCTTTTCAATCTGCAGCCGCTGTCATTTTCTGAAAATGCCATGCAATATGGCTACCTGGAGGTGTTCTGTACACAGAATGTGTACTGACCACTCCCCAGATACATCATTTCCTGCTTTTGTGATTGGCTCACTGATTTTCACAGAAGTCTGCCTAAGATACAAGTCAGATTTCAGGCATCCCCTGCAACAAAAACTTCATTTTTTGGAGAGATACATTCACGGCAGCTGCACACCTGATTGACAATTGTGAAATTTACAAAATCACTCCCTCAGAGAGATTTCTTCAGAATAACAAAAGGTAGGGATCTGCATAATCCCTGCAATGTACATAGATCATACAGAGGGGGATGTTTTTTTTCAACACAAGTGGAGTTAGTCTTTAAGGCTGGATTATATGCAGCTACCTTCAGGTGACTGGACAGTCAATAAAAAAAAGACAGCTGGCAAATGTTATCACAACATTACTCTGATGAGAGGTAAAAAGAAACATTGTATCATTTGGTTCTTTTAGATCAAAGGGATGAACTTCAGTCTGCAAATGAGGGCAGTTTAAGCATTTAAAGAGGAAGTAAACTCTTCTGTGATGTCATCATGGCTCCAGCCACTTACAGCACTGGAGCCTGCGAACCCAGAAGAAACACCAAGGAAGATATCAGCCCTGTCAGTGGTATGCGGGCGCCGCTGCAGGGCTTTGTTCTAAGGTAAGTATTTCATAATGAGCTAATATGCGGTGCATACTAGCTCATTATACCTTTGACTTACAGGTTTTTTTTTTTTAAATGGGTTTACAAACTCTTTAAAGATCAAGCCTTTTTCTGACTCTTGTTGCTTACAAGTTAAAATCAGTATTTTTTGCTAGAAAATTACTTAAAACCCCCAAACACACACACACACACACACACACACATATATATATATATATATATATATATATATATATATATATATAATATATAATATTTATTTATATATATATTTAGCAGAGACCCTGGAGAATAAAATGGCGGTTGTTGCAGTATTCTATGTCACACTGTATTTGCGCAAAGGTCTTTCAAAGGCATTTTTTTGAGAAAAAAAAATACACTTCAGTGAATTAAAGAAACTAAACAGTAAAGTTAGCCCATTTTTTTGTATAATGTGAAAGATGATGTTACGCCGAGAATTGTGGTCTTTATTCTAAGCAAAAAAATTGTGATTCTCATTTTATCCAGAATCGTGCAGCTCTAGTTCATAGTTGATAAACCTCTTTTCTTTACTCAGAGAAGCTTACCTTCTTACATGGAGGTTTTTCCTCTCTTTCACACTCTGAATGACTTCTTTAAACATGAAGAGGTGTGAAGTTAGATGTGGGGTGCTTTTCAGGACCAGAGCCATCATTTGCCTGGTGTGGAGCCCTGTTTCTGAACACCTGGGCAGGGTTATGCCCACCATGGAGAATGAAGGCAGGATAGGGTTACATTCCTGTTATTCCTGCTACTGAATTTGGTTAGTACAGAGTGGGTCTCCCAGGATACTCTATCTTTTGTGAATCTGTACTGGGCAGGCAGGGGTATGTCCACCATGGAGTATCATGGCAGTATAGGGTTATATTCCTGTTACAGCCGCCTACAAGTGTTTGCACCTAGACATACCCTTTGCAGGCTCAGCCTTTAGGTCTTTTGGGCGTTGTCTTACATAATTTCTGGGCCCTGGTTCCCTCTCATCTGATGAATGCCCCATTCTGATTCTCTGCCTTACTCTGGTCATTCAACCCGGACGTTTGGCCATGTCTGTCTCCTCCTTCCTGCCACAGTGTCATAGTTTGTGAGGCCTTAGACTACAGGTTTCACTACTGTCCAATTCTGTCTTCCCTCTGATTTCAATCTTTGATTTTGCCCTTGATCCAAACGCATTAAGCTCTTAAATTTTGAAGGCCTATTTGGTCTGCCCTTGGATAAATACATCAGGGAGATAATGGGGGGATAACAGTTGGTCAATTAATCGACAATCTGTAATACTTTATACTAGTATTTAAACTTGATATATCAATAAAGAGTTTTTGCATATTCTCTAAATAACGCAGTTGGTTCTCATTTCACAACTACTTGGCTTAGTGGTCTCTTTTTGACCCTCGGGTTTTTTGGCGTGGGATAAAAGTACTCTCCTGCCGCAGAAGAAATAAGCTTAGGTCAGTAGGTCTACTGCTCCTGAGGTTAGAAAGAGTTCTTTTTATCCCTTCTAGTCTTCCAATATTACATCTCATACAGAAACATACCTTGGCAAGAAGACATACCCTTCCGAACCGGCCAAGACTGGAGGCAAGACAAAGCCTCTGCACAGTGATGGAGCATCTCCACTTTTCAAAGCAGGGGACATTTCTTTACCTTCTCAGGCCCTCTGGTCCCAAAACATCTTGGTTGCCTGAGTTCAGAGGGTTGTGCCAAGAGGCTGCAAACTGTAGTTTCATACCCTATCTCCTCTATGCTTTATGCTCTCAAATTGAATTGTTACTGCTTTCGGTTTGGAGATTGGGCGGTCAGAAGACTTTAAACTTGTTGCTACAGGATTAAAGGTTTTTCATGTAAAATTGGAGACCAGTCACTGCCTCCCTCCTTTCTGGGGGGGGGGGGGGGTCCTGACTTCAGTAGACATCCAAGATGCCTATCCACACATTCTCATATTTCTGCTTCATCAATGCCATCTGTGTGTTGCAATGGGCAATCAGCATTGTCAGTTTGCCAGCCTTCCCTTTGGCTTTTCCATAGCCGCTGGTCTTCACAAAGGTGCTTGCCTTGGATTTTGCTGTACTCTGTTCTCCTTGTCGTGGCTTACCTGGATGATTTCCTTTTAAAGGATCAGTGCTGTTTGTTCCTGTCAGCCAACATCTAGTGGATGGTACAGGTTCTTCAGAGCTTTGGTTGGATCCTCAATCTAGAGAAGTTGATGTTTGACTCATTTTACGGATTGGAGTACCTGGGTCTGATGCTGGACACAAATTTGTCCAGAACCTTTCTTCCTCATGCTAAACGTCTGTCTCTTCTCATGTCAGGGTCCTTCAGGCCCAGAGGAAGCTCTTAGTTTGTGCATGTATGAGTGTCTTGGGTCTAATATGCCCAGTTTCACTTCAGACCATTTCAGCTCCACATTATGGCCACATTGGACAAATGGTCTCAGTTTGAATGTCAGATGCATCTGAACCTCAAGGCCAGGCTCTCCCTGATGTGGTGGATTTCTGATCTGGCTCTGGAATTGGGAAACTCTTTCCGTTACGGTCAAGGACGGTTCACACATTGAATGCCAGCTTTCGGGCTGGAGAACAATCCTAAACACCTTCTTATACTACGCTGTATAATATAGGATATACTATATATATATATATATATATATATATATATATATATATAAATATCAATAGAGTGGTACCTTGGATTGCTGCGAGTAACATGGTTAACAAGCATTTCGCAATGCGAGCAGTTTAAAAAAAAAAAAAAAGTGTATGCGAGCGATGGAGGAGGATTAAGCCTCTGTGCATGCAATACCGCATGTGGCCAGAGGTGCTGGGGCGCTGGTGAAGCTCAGAGATGCTCTGAAGCATTCAGAAATACTCGGAAATACCGAAAGTGTAAAGAGTTCCTGAGCGTTTCCGAGTGTCCGCGAGCCTCACCAACGCCACCACACCTCTGGCCACATACGGTATTGCATACACCAGCGCCCCAGGACCTCTAGCCACATACAGTATTGCATTGACAAGCAGTCACTGTGGAACAAATTATCTCAGTTTCCATTGTTCCCTATGGGGAAACTTGCTTTGATATACAAGTGATTTGGATTACAAGCATTCTCTTGGAATGGTTTATGCTTGTAATCCAAGTTTCCACTGTATCTATCTATATATATATATTTTAATTCTGAAAATGGTGGCTGCCTGGCTGACCCTCTTAAATCAAACTTGTATCTGACACGGAACAATTTGCCGACAAAGACCAAAGACCTTGTTTCAGATGAGTTGCTCAAAGGGGCTCATTTTTTGTGGAGAGGGGATATCACTATCCGCTTTCCATTGTGTACACCACACACCATGTCCCATTCTATTCATAAAAATTTGGGATGCCACATGTAGCTAGAAAAGCCAAGAGAACTCTCTAATTGGAAGAGAGCCTATCATTTGACTTTTATGGGTTCCGACTTTGACTTTGATCGGTGATGAGTCCCAAAGCCAGCAGGGTGCAGAGCACATTTGTAAAGCACCTTGCTGTGCTTTATAAGTGGTGTTTGCTTATTTTTCAGTAAAGTCGCACCACTGCATTGTAAATGAGCACCATAACAACCAGTGAACAAGCATTTTCTTTTAAGGGTAAATGTATTAGAAACAGTTTTACTGCATTGGATCTTCAACTCAACTAAAGAGATGAGAGATACCATATTACCTACAACAGATGGCACATTGTTTGTCCAAAGGCTATGTGCATAATGCTGCAAAAGAGGAAGCAATCCAATTACATGATTCTGGTAATACCTGACTGCAAACTTTTGTCTGTCAGTAGTACAGTATAAACTAAGTTGTTGTAAGGTCACACAAAGCAAATTACCTGATTTGTATAGTAGACATCATCTTCTGTCACGTAATGATTTTAGTGTGGCTTGCCACAATCTGCATCTGCTGTGGTAGCCCCCACATAATGCCTCACACACCTCCAGAGTGCAGTACTCTGTGCTTACATTATTATGTACCTTGGTGGCCTGCCTAGAAGTAAGCAAACACATACTTTCACAGAAGTACTTGTGTAGCATCTTTGGAGGATTTGCTACAGTAGTGCACCTGGACAGTGTTCAGGCACCCCAAAGGTACTGTGTGGCACCGGGTCACTTTGGCTTGCGCCATACCACAACAAGTATGCTTCAAGTGTAAATTTGTTTGTTTTTGAAAACTAGATGGTTACAGAATAAGGGAAAGAAAATGATCATAACTAAGCTCCAGTCAACACTAAAATATGTAATGCTCCCCTTTGAACAGCAAGAGTTATGCGCTTGTTTAGCCAAGGGGGGTTGGAATAAGCTGAAATTAATTTTTCTTCATTCTCGTGACTGCTGGCAATTCCCACTGCTCCATTGTGGATGGGCCTTTAGCATCCTCACATACAATATACATGTTGGAGGCAGAGAGACCATGACTGCAGAACCAGACTAAAAGAGTAGTCTTGTGGTGGGAAGGAAACCTGCATGAGCAAGGAATGAGGTAACTATTTCTGTTTATTGCATTCCCCCTAGACTAAACAAGGAGAAGTGGGGTTGGGAATTACTGCATACTAATTTTTTAGTGCTGATTGGGTTTAGATTTGACTTGTATGGCATACAAGAGGTCATGGCCGACACTACAAGTATTAGCAGGTGACTTGTATGGCAATTCTATACCTTCAACTTTAACCTAACCAGTTACAATTGTAATGCCATTTTAGTTTGGATATACTTCCATGATAAGGCAAAGAAAGTCATAAATATTTTCCCTAAGGTATGATGATAATGTAATAAATGCTATAGTTTGAAATCAACGCCTGAAGAGTGACATTTATAAAAACTGTATATCCTTTTAAATTGATGGCCAGTAAGAGTTTCAAGATGGCCTTGAACAAAAAGGTCTGCACTATCTGATGACACTATTGCCAAGCAATTATAGCTTCTATTTCAAGAAAGATTTTAAATGCAGTTGATCTAATAAAATTAAAATTAGTTGTGACCTTCTTCGGCTGATCTGTAATAATCACCTGCAATTTCCGTCGCTGAAAGGCTTGAATAATGTGTAATATAGACATAATGAGGAAATGAATGTTTAATTCCATCACTTGAAATACAGAAACTTCTGGCAGAGGTATTTTGCTAGCCCAGGGTTTTAAAGATATTTAAAAAAAATCAAAAATCAAATATCTATTGTACCTGACAGTGAAATGAACTACGTCGCTAGCCAAAATGGCTTCACAACAACTTATGAATATATTAGAAACTGACATAGAATTTTATAGATAGGCAACTCCTATCCTCATATTGATTAGTGGTTCCAAATTAATAATGACTACTGTAGTAGGGAACGGACACAAAAGATACACTCAGCATCTTTCCAAATACCTGTTCTGCTTTATTATGAAGGTTTTTATACCCATTATTACGTAGGTATAACATTAATATTACAGTTGTACTTGTATGGTAACAAGGGGCATAACAGGCTAATTCTAATCAGAACTCGAAAAAATGCAAACGTAATGAAAACATTTAGTGTCGTGTGCACAATGAGTGCAGTGTGTAATTCATACAAAATAGAATACAATTATATATAGAACTTACAAATTTCCTTTACAATCTCCCCTCTTTTGAATAATATTTTGATCACTAACCGTACCTGCTATCACCTTTAACCTGGAACCTCCACACGCCTAGGTGGAGGTAGTCCTGGCCAAAGAGGCAAAACTCCATTGTGGAGAATATAATAGCTGAGCAGATTTTTCATTACAAAATGACTTTTCATTGTGAAAAACAAATGATTGGTAAGAAATATTTACAGAGTAATTGGCTGTACACTCCTGTGGCCAGAATGGCCTTCTAGCTTAATTGTTGGCATGCTGTCTTATCAGCATATGTAAACACAGGCAATGCTACATAAAATGCAAGACGTACAAAAGACAAATATGACTTCAACATGGCTGAACTACTTTTCAGATCATATTAAATATATTTATATACCTTACGATTAAAGCACTTGAATAAATTGTACCCTAAACTGTGATTCCAAGAGGGAAACAAATCAAACACAGAGATACTTTAATTTTGTCATTTTTGCAGTGTGGATCCAGGTGACTTTTCCTTCAAGTTTCGCAGAACTGTACATGAATAGACGCTGTATTGCGTCTCCAAACATTTCCTTATGTATAAATGTCTCTTAACAATTCACAAATCATCTGGCTTTAGTTTTAGACCCTACCAAACTGTTAGGATCTGGAATTGGGGGTAAAATACATAAATGAGTTTGTCAAAAACCTTAAAAGATCAGCAACATTCTCTGTGAGATCCGAATGGAGGGTCAGCTGCTGAGAGCAATTATAAGCAAGCGAGCCACACACTCCCAAACAAAATTTTATAGGGAGAGAGTCCAATTTCCCCTTAGGGGTTTAATAAAATATAGGAAAACTTTCAGGCAATCATTTCCTAGTTTCTTACTCTACTTTTTCCACTACATTGTAAACAGTAGTGGGTGCAAAATAAAACCTCAAAACCTCTAGTAAGGACTCTCCCAGAAAGATAGTTCCTCTGTTACTCTCTGAAGATTCTGACACTCTGTACTTACAAACTACTTCTGATAACACTTTTCACTGTGGCCTTTGCAGTAGCATTTGCCACTGGACATCTAGAAAACCTGCCCATACAGACAAAATGCATACTTGTAGGATCCTGACTTGGACATCTGGATATATCTTCTTGTAATCTCTGGAAGGGATGTTCAGTTTTTGGTAACACCTTTGGTAACAGGTAAAACAAGAAGTGGTATGTTATAAAAACAACGGTGGTGAACCCTGGCACTATCCCACGCTCATTTACTAAGGGATAACTGCTTGTGACTGATGATATGGTCCATGTGTCAAGCTGGAGGGAAAAGAGTGGCTGGCAGACATAAAAGATTACATTTTTCCAAAGTCTTATTTAATTAGAAGTTGACCACTTGTTCTTCTCGTTCTGGGGTCCTTAAAGTTGAATTATTAATCCCAGCTATAATGGGCCAGAACTAGGGTGGAATCTGTGAGTTGCACAGACCCAGCAAGCGTCCGGGGCTGTAATGCAGCATCCTTAGTCACCTGGTCTGCTTCCATGTGTGAGATTTAATAGTATGGCTACCTCAGCAAGAAGCTGGAAGGCTGAAGACAGCCAATCGATTAACTTAGCATGCTTGATTGGTTTACCTGCCGAACTAAAAAACAAACTTCTGGCCCTACAAATGGAACCAAAAGCTCTCCAATTCTCTACTATCTATATAAATATATACTCTTTTGATAGCTCACAGGCTTTGCTAAATCGTGCAGCTCTGCTTCTTGAGCTGGGGAAAAAGGATTCAATGACTCTGAATACAGAGTGTCCTTCTGGGTGATAAACTGTATACTCAGTATGGGCATTGTCATCCTCAGTATAAAATCTGGATCAAATCTACAGAAAATCATATATCTGGGTCTTCAGGGAGTGTGTCCTGCACTGGGCTCACAGCAGCTAATTCCTACATCATCAATTTAAAACATGTGGGTTTCTTTGTCTCCAGCCTCCTCCAATAGAGGCAATAAAGCGGCTGGATTCAAATGTACACATTTTTCATTGTTAGAGTTGTACATAAACAACAATACAAATTCATATTTTGAATCTTTCATTAGGCAAACATTTAGTTAGCCGTTTGCAATATTTGTGGGACCCCTAAAATTAAATATTTGACCAAAATAATGTCTATAACTTTGTCCAGTAGCACCTTGCTAACTACTACTCTGATATATTGGGGTGAACCCTTCATTACTGGGTCCAACTTGCGTAAATATATTACAATGGCTTGTTTTTTTCTATCTTGCTGTTTGTGTAAGAACTCGAGTTTAATGTTTCAAAAAGATAACTTATTCCTAGCAATATTATAATTTCTCTTTGCTTGCTCTGTTGTTAGTTTTAGCTAAATAACACAAGTCTTTAGTTTCCAGCTGACATTATTTTCCTGATGTCATAACATAATAAATGATAACAGTACTGTGCGCTCATGCAGAGATGTCCATAAATCTAAAGTATTCTTCTGCTTATACCACAGCACTTACAAGGAATAATTTCACAATCCACACATTCTGCTTTGGATTTCAAAATAAAAATAAATAAAAATAAAAGAACCAACAATCTGTATATGACAGAACAAAAAGCTCTCAGCCAGATCAACAACTATAAAACAGCTGGCTGCAGGTGGCATCTATCCTAACAAGTGTGTGGACTTGATGTGATGGGTCTGTTATATTTAAATCTTATTTAGTATTACTCTCACATCATGGACCGCACATCAAGTTATTATCAGATTTATTTTTGTAGAAAAACTTCTTATGTATCCCATGCATCTTGGCTTAGTTAAATATTATGGCAGCTGTATTCCACTTAACAACCTCATCTTATTTTTTTCCTCTCAATAAGGGTTTATTGTATAAATGTAAAATTACAAAATTGTTATCTTAATCTAAACTAACCCCATATTACAAATTTCCCCAATAACCTGGATTTCATTTCTAACCAAAGGTTGTCTAAACCAATTACAATATATGTAAATTATTATTATTAAAATTGTTAACCTCATATCAGACATGAACACTCAAGTGATAATCACAATATCACACTTTAATTCGAATATATATCCACAGATATTTTTCCTTAAAGGAGAAGATTTTTCTTAGTTTCCCCTTTTTAAATGCACTGTTTCCACTATCAAAGAATATTTAATTTGTGTCATTCTATACTTTGTGCACTTTTCTATGTATGCGTTTAAATGTAACCTTCAGTTTGGAAAACCGTTTAAAAAATAATTGTTTTTCATTAGATTAATTAACTCAGCACCTTTTCTTATTAATGTTTTGTCATTATGATTTAAAAAGAGTAAACACAGTTGATTGATGATAAATGGCTTCAGCCAAACACTAACCATGAGTGAAATAAAATGTTTTTGTGTTATCATTCATATTCTCTGAAAAATGGCCAAAAAATCATAAGTTCTGCCAGGGTATGTAAACTTATGAGCACAACTGTATCCCTTATTTCTATGTTTAGGTGCCCCTGAACTTGAAGTGCCCCGGGCCCCCCAAGGTCAAAAAACTACACTGAGTGTGGAAACCTTTTGATCAACAAAGACTATATGACTGGAGGTTGCCTAGATGGGCAGGCAACCTTCAGTTCATTTTGTGTTTTTTGTCCTCCTCATTTTTATGTGGCACTTATTAGACCTATTAGGTTACCGAAGTATTACATGCCGAATTGTTAGAGGCAGAAAAAATGTCACGTTTCCTCATACTGTACAGTACTAGGTTTTATTGGGGAGATGAAACCAGAAAGTTTGGCAAAGAAGCATGGACAAGTTAAAGCAGGAACTACATGGGTTATCTTTAAAGCTTTGGGCTACTTAAAATTAATTTTTGTATCTGGTGTGACATTTATCAGAGTGGTCCATAACATTGTAAAACTACTCCTATTTATATTCAGTTTGGTAGTGTGTTTTACATTTAATAAGCTGTGGACTGAGAAGAAATACAGGTTTATGTAGGACATAATGTCTCAAATAATTTCACATTGTCACATTTGTATGTATACCTTGAGGAAAATGTATTATGTAAGAGACTTTCTTTCTTATTTCTCTAGGAAAACAGCAAATATTGTAGATACGGTTCAGTGATGTGGATATAGTAAATTGGCATTTTCTCAACCACAGTCCTGTGGAACCCCAGGGTTCCCCTGAGATGGCTAGGGGTTTCTTGAGCTGTGGCTGATTGACTTCTCATCTGATGGTGCCTGCATAGTTTTGAGGCCAGTTGGCAGAGCCAGTAGCATAACACCAATGTTCTTTTTTAGCTGTCTGTTAAGCTTACCATACACCATACAATCTGATAGCACAACCTTCTTTATCTTTCAATCGTTTTTATTCAGATTATGAACAATTGACAGTAACAGTACAAGAATACATATCGTTAACGATAATGAATAGGCAGAAAGGTCTCATTACAACTATTACATTTCAATATTAGACCTGTACGAGGATTAGTGGTTAAACATTCTTATTGGAGCTCAATAAAGCTAAACATTCGCTTTGATCTAAACGTCCTTAGCCAGCCAGACCCTCCCTGGTTGTCCGGGACTCAATGTTTTCAGCTTAGTCTAGTGGGTGATAGGCTGACCCACACCGCCGACACCCCTTTGGGAGCATACTGTGTCTTGGCGGAGTGGACCGCCCATCCCCTATGCTTGAGAATATTCTATGGTCTCGTCATAAATTTGGTGCTGATTAAGGAGGGTCTGCCTGCCCAGGACTTACACTATATAATTCGTATATCATTAGTAACATAGCCAACTAATGCCTTTCTGAAACTTGTAACTAGGCTTTGCCTTTTAACACTTGGAGTGCTAGTTTGAGCACAACCTTCTTTAGATCTACCAACAATGATGTAGTACAAAGGCCTTCCTGATTGGATTAAAGTGTAATGGATAGATTAGGTAGGTCCTCATGTTAGGTTTGGTAGATCCAAGGTGGATTGTACAGGAATTGTATGGTGGTCCCAAGTGTGGCATTGTGGTTGCCTCTGTAAAGGGGCATTTTCCCAGGGGGCATAAAAGGGGGCATTTTTCCCACTGACTGACACTGTGATGGTTCTTCTTTCCTTCTAACCACCAATGTAAGGAGCATTATTCCCACTGACCAACACAGTAAAGGGGGCATTGTTTCCACTGACTGACACTGTGATGTTTCTTCCTTCCTATTGACCACCAATGTAAGGAGCATTCTTTCCACTGACCAACACTGTAAATGGGGACATTCTTATCACTGGCTGCCACTGTGATGGTTTTTCCTTCCCCTGACCACCAATGTAGGGATCATTCTTCCCACTGACCAACACTGTAAAGGGTGGCCTGGAGGTTAAAAAATGCAGGAGCTTGCGCATTGCATAAGCAATGCGCTGATTGTGGTTGCAATGCTCTGCAGGCTTGAGTTTACATGTATTTATTACATTTTAAAAAAGGAGGACCATGTGTTTAAACTCTGCCATTTGTTCACAAGTAATATACTTTGATAGAACCATTGTGGCATTATTTGTTTTCCAACATAATGAACCAGCGGTGATATGGTAAATTGAAGAATGAGGGCATAAGAAAACAAATAATGTGTAAAGTTTGCTTTTTGGGCATAAACCTGTTCACTTACTGTTGATTGACTCACAGCATCTGCTGGAAAGTTGTTCCAAGCCTCCACACCTTTTGTAGAATATTATATATAAGGTTTTACGTTTTGAAGTTTTCATCTACTAGGTTGAGGACCTGTGTTCTTGATCTTAAGCCGTATGTTGAAAATTCTGACTTTCTAAACCTTATTCACACCTTTTATAATTTCAATTCATTTTTAAGAACATAAGTTCTGATTGAGTTATTAGTAATTCCGAGAAAGTCTCAAGTTCTTATCTCTTAATAAGAGCCACAGTGTTGCAGTGTGATGCTCATTACCCATGTTGTTGAGTACGGTATAGATTTGGTGGCTTGAAGTGTTAGTGATGCATATGGAGGGGGTATCAAGTACTACAGTGATGTTTCCAATTAGTCTTGCAGGTGGTGAGCTGTGTTATTTTATCGTGGGGATGCTTAGGGATTTAAAGCAGTACCAGATGAAGTGCTTCTGCAGAGCATTCGAGCCCAGGCTAAGTTCATAACATAATCAACCCTTCCTATTGCTGGGAATTAATGCAACCTCTCTTCTACTGAATAACTAAGAAATTGGAGAGGAAACGGTAATAATGCTTTTTGTGTGAGTGCCAATCACCTCTCAATCACCACCTAGACCTAAGGTCTTCATCACCCAGTGAAAAGACATACAGGCTAGCCAAAGATAGTATGAAATCTACGGAAGTCTGATTGGGTTCAATTTGTCACCGTTTTTTTATCCATGAATTGCATAGGTTTTTTTTTTTCCTTTTTGTTGATTGCAGTATTTCAAAAGTTCCAAAAGCTTTGGGTGTCTCTGGTTGCTACCAGAAAACAACTGCTTTAAAGCAAACCTGTGTTTTTCCCATGCGGGCAAAAAACAAAACAAAATGTTTGCTTCAATGCCTTCTTCCTCAGCAACACATACTCAACTTTTCCTTTGGTCCCTCACCACTCTTCCAGAAAAGAAAGAACTGGTACTTCCACGTATCCAAGAGCATGTGACTTCCCTTCTTATCATGTGACAGTGCTGGTGCTTGGCAATTGGTCCATTGCCGTCACTTTACATGGAAGCAGAGCGATAGTTACCCCTATGTAACCTGGTAGCCTGTGCCTTCCCATCCTATGGTGACAGCAATCTCCCTACTGTAAAATAAACAAAGGGAAAACAATTAAGATCTCAAAGTAGCGCATGTGCAAAATAAAAGTATATAAGCATATGAATCTATAAATATAGTGTCCACAAATTAATATTGCATAAAAGTCTCTTGTGCGATGTCAAGTGCTTGCAATAATTAAGTGACACTCAAACAAAGTGAAATCCTCCACCAGTGCTTCAGTGAAATTATTCACCCTTATGGAAAGAGGCTTACCAGATGGCAAGTAATACACAGCATGGATCTCAATACATATAGCGGTTTCTGCTCCATTCCCAGCCGACAATCACAGAACGCCGCGTCAGCAATGGCACCACATGGAAGAGAAATGTCACATGGCTTTCCTCTCTGTAGTGGCTGATGAGGGAAGCCGCGGGCTCAGTCAGGCAGAGCGGACTGCTGGGAGCTGCTTCCTCCGACTCCCCCACCCCTGGCTCCGAGCTCCCAGCCAGGATTGGCTTCTCCTCCTCTGTCACAATGAAACAAGTGCACAGTATACCTACTGGATCTATGGAGGAGCAGTGTTATTACCCTAGGACAGAAAGTGTTTTAGGACTACAAAACACCTATCCCTCCTCATCTCTATAACCTCTTGTCATGCACATATCAAATGTACAGCGACAAAGAGGGTGGACTTTAATGCCCACATGCTGCACATATGCATCCATGGATGAAAGAGGTTTCTGTGCTAAGAGCGTGCCCACTGCGTGCGCCCAGCACAGTGACTGGGCTGTCATAGACAATTTTGCTTGTTCTCCACTATATTTTATACTGCTAATATTTTTGATTTTATTTTTAACTTAAAGTGGTTCCAAAGTCTAAAGTTTTTGTTTTTTTTACCTTAAAGTGGATGTAAAGTTAACTAACAAAGAAAAAAATTCTCCTGCAAGGTAAAGTCATAATGTGCTAGTATGCATCGCATATCGTATGCATGAAAAACTTACCTTGAAACAAAGCAACACACGGTCATCGCTGACAGGGCTTCCATCTTCATCCAGTCTTCCTTCTGGGTTTGCGGGCTCTGGCCACTTGAATGGCCGAGCCGCAATGACATCATTACCGCGCATGCGCCAGTGACGTCACCGGCTGGAGAGACACTGAATATCTCCTAAACTATGCACGTTTAGGAGATATTCCTTGTACCTACTGGTAAGCTTTATTATAAGCTTACCTGTAGGTACAAGTGTCCAATGGGACTTTACTACCACTTTAATGCATTCTCTGCATTAGAGTAAAAAACACCCCACTACCTGTCTCACCCACCCCCATCCCTAAACACTCACCTGTCACCACTCCAGCTCTGTCTCAGCTGTAGCACCGCTCTCCTCACTTCCTGGTCTCACACAATACATTGTTGGCAGCAAAGCCATAGGCTCTTGCTGCTGTCAGTCCAACTGCTGTGAGAAAGGCGTGAGGGTGTGGCTTACTTGCTTTGTGTATATCTGTCTGTGGATGCGCACAGCCCGGCTCAGGATCCTGTATGCACAGGTTCCTCCTTAGCTTCTGGCTTACCAAGGAAGCACCCGAGGTAGGGGAAGCTGACAGTGCCAGCTCAGTACTGCCAGAAAAGAAGGTAAGGGACATTTCTGTGCAATAACCTTAGACTAATTAAGTATGGTCTCATTTTATTAAAAAAAAAAAACTGTAGCCGTTAGTATCACTTTAATGCATGGGATCTTCTGTAGCTAGATAGTTGTATTTGAAGAATTTTTTGTTCTATCATTTGGTTTTTACAAGTTATGTTCCAATCTTTTATTTAGTGAAAATCACAGTGGGGTTGATTTACTGAAAGCAATCAGACTGTGCACTTTGCAAGTGCAAGTGCTGCACAGCTTTGTAAATGATGGGAAGCTCCGCTGACTTCCATCATCCAATAATGTGCAAGCAAAAATGCTGTTTTCTTTTCCTTGCATGAAGCTTTACCTCATTTACCAAGCTCTGGGGCAACTGCATTTGTAGAGTGATACTTCACTTGCAGAAGGTACAGTTTATTTGCCTTTGTTAAATCAACCACAATATGCATAGTCAGCACTAAAGCAACCCTATATTCTATCTCTAGGTTCAAATAAAGCCGCTCCCTGTAAAGAAGAATGTAACTACTTACCTCTCCTGCTGCAACTGAAGCAGACCAATATAGGCTGTTCCTGCACATACCCACCTAACCTGCACTCCCTATAACAACAATGCTGCAGATGTTTCTAGCTGTGATTAGGTTGCATGAAAGAGGCTGTTCACTTTAGAAATTCCTATTCAGTTTGTGGATTTCATATTCATAGGATAATTAATTTACAGCACTTAGTATTATGTTGATATCTCATGCTTTCATATGGTGGGTAGACTTACAGGATTAACATTCATTTATGAGATTATATATTAATTTGCACCGAATTACATTCATTCAAGAGATTAATTTTCATTGAGAGGTTGCAATAATTTGGGAGATTTTGCATTATTGCAGGGTGTTATTGTTGTTCGCTGTCAAATTCTGTTAATTGATTACAATGACATGTAATGTGGGAAGGAATTTATACGCCTTGCCACTCCTTGACTTAGAATGCCTCCTAAGAGATATATTACTTACTATATTACGTGGGTGATCATAATGGTTGATTGGAATGTTTCTAGTGTGTGACCTTGTGTGTCTAAACCCAAGAACAAAAATGTAATATATTTCCACTTATTCATTTGTAGATGTGGTGACGTTAGTTTTTACTTTTCCCTTGATTTTCCCCAGTTGATCCTACAAGTAAACAGCTTTGTTCCTAAAGTGACAAGACTTGCTCGCAGTATGGAACAGCTTTGTCACCCTGAACTGATGGTACGTAATTTGGACTGAAAAATGCCCCCTCCTTATTTCCATAACATAGAGGATGGTGTTCTTTAGTCCACATAGGTGAATTACTAAGGGCTAGTAAACCCTTGAGATTTCAGCACAGGTAGCGTTCAGATTACAAGTTCACTGAATTTCACTGAATTTCTGGTAGGATCAACAGATATTAATATGCACTTATCAAAGAGATGTAACAAAATGCTTTCCATAGTAAAATATTTGTGAACAGTCTAAACTGAAGGCTATCACAGTGTAGCTCTGGACAGTACTTATACCTTGTTGGGTGCCGCTCATGCCAGACATTTTGCCAAGAATGTCAACAGAAGCAAATTAATCTCTTCCATGTACATGAAATGAAAAACCCAGTTCAGTATAAGTTGAATGTCCCACTGAAGTCTACTGTAATTTGGTTTTTATGAGGAAGGAGATGAATTCTTCCTTTTCTCAACCGAAGAAACCAACCCGTTGGAGCATTCTGCATCCCTTCTGCAAGTTCCAGTGACTTTTTTACAGAAAGTGGAAAACCCTTACCAGGGCATGTAAACCCAATTACTAAAGTTTCATATCATGCTCATGTCAAAGCCAAAGTCTTTTTAAAATCTACAGCTTTCATTTAAATATTACATGGTGATCCATCCACAAAAGCCCTGGTCCAGTTATAGGCCCCTTTACATGGCCACTCAGTTCAGATCTGTTGTCAGTGATTTTGGTGAAGAAGAACTGCTGAACAGAGGCTCAATAATCCATCTATGGGCAGGAAAATTTAAACACCTGCCTGTAGACCTAACATGGGTCAGTTAAGCTCAAGAAGGGGCAAGAAACTGAATGGACAAACATCCATTATGTTCTGCTCTGATTCAGCAAGAGATCTGTTCATGGATGGCCTGGTGATTGGAAAGGACACCTCTCATGTGAAAGAGACCATGGGGTGATAATGCTTTGTCTCTGGCTTTCACTTTCACTGAGTTTTATTAGAAATTGTTAATGAAGTTACAAAAATCACATATTCATGTTATCCACCTTTGATAGGTTTACGATTAAGTGAAAAAGCTAATATAAGACCATATGCTTACCTTTATTAGTAGAGACTCCGAGAAACAATGTTGACCAATGTTGAGGATGGTTAGTCCGCAATACACTCTCTGGAAATGGAGAAAAGAGAAAAAAATGAGGGAAAGGGAGGAAATGGAAATAGGAAAAGAACAAGAGAACATGGGGAAGAAGGGGCCCTGAAGAAAAGCAAGAAGGGTGGAGTGGAGAAAGGAGGCTCTGTAATCTTTGATATGTTCCTACCCATATAAGTGTTTATAAAGAAGTATAGCTATGTCTATGTTCTGAATGGAGCCGGCTCTAGAGGAAGCATGGCTGCTGATGTCACAGGTGAAGTGATACCAGTGGCACTTTGCCTGAGACA
The DNA here is from genome assembly GCA_018402905.1 of Glandirana rugosa. NCBI lineage: Eukaryota > Metazoa > Chordata > Amphibia > Anura > Ranidae > Glandirana > Glandirana rugosa. The sequence goes on from BLSH010502800.1 coordinate 1,270,989, forward strand.
GCAACAGCCTGCAATACCTGTAACAAGGGATATTCCTAAATGGAAGATTATTATTAAAGGTCAGTTTATATTCTACAATCACAGTGAATATATGGGCATATCTCTTCTGCAGTGGTTACTGGACTGCTTTCAAACTGATCTGCAGGTGCACCTGCGGGTTACCTGCACTGAGACGGAGATTTCTGTCATTACCTGTGGGTTTGGTGCGCTTTCTGAAAGCACGACAAAACTCGCGCTTTCAGAAAGAGCACCACACCTGCCAGTCTATGGCAAAGTGCAGCTAACCCGCAGGAAAGCCACAGGTGCACTGCGGTGCACCCGCGGTGCGGGCTAACCACAGTGCATCAGTGTGAAAGCAGCCTTAGGCCCCTTTCATGCAATCTGTCCGATCGGGTCAGCCTGTCCGTAATTCAGACGGACCTGACGAACCCTCCATTCACCTCTATGGAGCGGCAGATGTAAACAGACTTGTGTCTGTTTACACCCACCTACCTCCAATCCGCTAAAAACAAAACAGGAGGGGATCCGTCCCCTTCCATATTAGCGGACCTGATTGGAGGGCCCATAAAGTAGAGTGGTCCGTGTCCACTCTGTATATGCAGAATGGACACAGACCCGTCATCTGCCCTCTCCATTCATTGTGGCCTGGGACCGGTTACCAAGTGGCTTAAGTGGCCTTCGCTCTTAAAAAGGTTGAGCACCCCTACCCTAGATCTAAACGGGCAATTAACCCATGCTGTGCAGGTACAGCCCCACCACACACGATCATTTTTTAGTTGCCCAGAGTTGTGCATTACCCATTATGTAAAGTAAATAAAAATTATATAGATAAACCATCATCAATAGGCAGAGCTCCTGGTAATGGCAGCAAGAAATCCAGAACTGGGTAGCCAGGTGGTGAGCTCTTTCTCCCCTAGCCTGTGGGTGATTTTTCCAGTTCTGGCGTGTTTCCGTGAGCTGACCCCTTGGAGATAGACTACCTGATGATTATAGAACAGGCATAAAAACACATATTTACCAGCTGTACATGATTATTATTATCTTACAGTTCAACATGTCATTTTTCTTATGTCAAATGTCATTCTGAGAAGGAAGAGGACTGAATCAAAAGGTGAGGCTGACACTGTGTATCAAGATGATGTGCAGAAAATTAAAGTAAATTACATTCTCAGAATTGTAATGCAAATTACAGTCGTGTCAGGTACTTGTTCTGGTCATTTGCTTAATAGATCTTGTCACACTGTTGTCCAGGGCAGTCTATTCCGATTACACAAACACCGTATAATCTCTCTCTTGCTGGCTCTCCCCCCTCCATCATTTGGAAATAGACAAATAATGAATATGGAAGGGTGGTAAAGTTGTGTATTCTGCAGTGACATGAACAAGATAAGGTTAGAGGTTATCAAACAGAACTTTGAAATGGAAAAAGAAAATATTGGCAATAATATACAGATTTGCTAGAACACAGTACGAGCACAGCATTAAAAATAAGGCAAGAGTGCCGTTAAATGCTAACATCAGCTTGTATATGCTCTGATCAAACATGTTAGTTCAAAAAACATAAAAAGAAACATTTTCTTTAATAAGGAAATGTTAAAAACAGCTTTACAATAGGCCGACATCCCAACATGCTGTGTGTCTTGAAAACAAAAACTTGAATAGTGTAAGTGTTGGATGTCGCAAAAAAAAAGAAAAATAAACGATTGGCATGTGCCTTTTTTATCTTTTTTTTTTTTAGTGTCCCATTGGGGACATTTGCAGTTTCTTCCCGTCTATTAAAGGGAAATCCCCTTTTAGACAGTTGTCACTGGAAAAAGTGTTCCACTGGTTGAAAAAAAGAACATGACTAATGTATGGACTTACTTTGCTAATCTAACTTCCTTTAGTCCTTTAGTTAATTGACACCAAGTTCTGTTTACAGGAAGATTTTTATGGAACATTGTAGATTATTTTAGAGTATCTCTATGCAGAACTAAAATTAAATTTTTCAAAAACTAAAGACTGCAAATGCTGTGTAGCAATGTATAATTCCTGCCACTGAAAATTTAATGCACAGTATTTGTTGTTTTTTTTCACTTTGGTACATTTTCTCTTAAGGCCTGTACACACGGTACAATGGTTGAACAACAACGGCCGTACAACAGCTTGTTGTACGATTATCCGACCGTTAGAACGTGCGATTACAACAGAGGTTGGATGAGCAGACTAGAAAACTTTTGTTGTACAACAAGCGGTTGTACAACCATTTAATATGTGGATTCAAACAGCGCAGTAAAATGAAAATAATGAATAAAAAACAGCTGCTGAACACTAAAGGTAATTTATCTAAATCCTTCAATGAAATAGTCCAAATGTATAACAGTGCAGCGCTTCAGAACAGTCTCTTTCCAGTGCGTGATACACCCAAATGTGCTTCTAAGTTCCAAACCAGAAAAGGTGATATAGTGTCAGATATCCTCCACCAGCCACACTAAAAGCTCACCTTCCTGAGTGGGCTCTTATTACAGGAGCCAAGACCCGCATAATAAAAAGATTCCAAGATGAGAAGATGGTCACACTTTTCCTTTCTCTCAGATTCCTTCATAAATCAAAACCTTGCTCATATAAAGCAGTTCCTGACGGGCTTTGTATATCTCAGCTCCCCGGCACATGGAACAAGAAATACCACATCTAGTGCTCACTGCTTACTGGTATAAATTTATTAGATAAAAAC
>BLSH010502800.1:1274137-1286118 GCA_018402905.1 Glandirana rugosa
TATAATGTTAAACCAAAATTGACGGATTTCGGAGCATGTGTGCCACGCCACGAGCATGCTGGCCTGCAGGTTTTAGGATACAACCGACAACACAGAGCGCATGACTGTACGTGATTCGCTAGCATGTTGGTTCGTATTGCACCACTACACGATGCTCGCATATTTCTCCTTCAAGTCCACGTACACTAAACACTTAATCCTTGCATCCAAATGTGTTTGTCTGTGAAGACCCGAAAGGACTGAAGACTCGTACGCACAAAACGTGCATGTCTAAACAACCTGGTTGAAGAGACATATGTGCTCAGTTACCAACATGTTGGGAGGATATCTGACACTATATCACCTTTTCTGGTTTGGAACTTAGAAGCACATTTGGGTGTATCACGCACTGGAAAGAGACTGTTCTGAAGCGCTGCACTGTTATACATTTGGGTTGTACAACCATTGACTCGTGTATACAGAGAAGTTGGTCCAACAAATCTGTACGTGCAAAACACGCATGCTCAGAAGTCAGGAAAGCCCAGAAGTGTCTGTTTGTGTAAACCTACGTTCCTAATTCACAAATCACATGCACCTGAACTTCCTCTTTATACGCTCGTAGCACATCACCACGTTATGCTTGGTTGTACGATCGCTTAGTGCATGTCAGTACGCGAGACACAACAGCCAACATAGGATTTTGGACGTCCGGTCGTACGAGCACCGCACCGTGTGTACGAGGCTTTAGGCAGTTAAAACCAAATTGTAATATACAGTATTTAATTCTATTTATAATTAAAAATGCATACAAACGCCAGTGCCGCCAAATCACATTATTGGAGATGGAGTCTAAATGAGAATTTTCATGTATGCGTGATTATCAGATGTTTGATTCTTATTTATCTGAGTGCCTTTGGCCCAGCAGTTTTGTGTTCTGAAATTCTTCTGGTGGGATCTGTAGGCTGGCCATAGATGGGTTGAAATTTGTCCGGTTCAGGGAGCAGTTGAATTTTAATCCATGTATGGACATTCCTGCTCGAGACAAGTCGGCTGCTCTTGAACAGGAATGTTGGAAAATTTTAATTCAGCCAGTCAACTGCAGCGCTGGTCAGTGTATATTGACAGCGGAGGGCTCCCCGCTATCAGAGTACAATAGCACAGCAGAGAGGATTCCTCTATCGGCCTCACTTTTTTTTGCGATTTTTTTTTTTGTTGATCAGTCCGCTGACTCATCAAAAGAAGAAACATTTTTTTTAAACTTTATGCATTAGACTTCATGTCTCTTGGATTGCTGTATCTTCTTTCTTTTTTTGGCTAACTTGCTCCAGATATTATCTATCACTGTGTTATGAAGGCAAGGTGCTCACTGACTAATAAACCGCTATATCTTTTTTTACCTTAAGCTGGAAATACACAAGTGGTTTTCCAAACAAACATTCATACGAACATTTGTATGCAAACTCTCATTGCATTCAGTGACTTGATGAATGTTGTCAAAAGTACTTCAAAATTAAATTTGCTTTTAACATTCATTTTTAGGATAAATGGATTTTCCCAAAAAAAACTACTTGCACTGTTGGAAATTCATTTGTTCAAGCAAAATTTTCCATCCTGCTTCTTTGAATTTTATATAGTTATAGACAAAAACAAATGCCGATTTGGCCACACGAACTATTAGAAAATCAAAGAACGTTCCTAAAATGAAAAATTTTAAGTTAAATTCTACTAGTATTTTACTAGTACAGGTGCATCTCAAAATTTCAATTTAAAAAGTGAAATGCATATATTTTATATAGATGTGTTACATACAGAGTGATATATTTCAAGCATTTCTTTGTTTTAATTTTGATTATGGCTTACAGCTTGTGAAAACCAAAGATTCAGTATCTCAGAAAATTAGTATAATACATAAGACCAATAAAAACAAAAAGACAAAAAAAAAAGGATTTTTAATAGATAAATGTTGACTTACTGAAAAGTATGTCCATGTACAGTATAGTATGCACTCAATACTTGGTCGGGGCTCCTTTTGCATGAATTACTGCATCAATGTGGCGTGGCATGGAGGCGATCAGTCTGTGGCACTGCTGAGGTGTTATGGAAGCCCAGGTTGCTTTGATAGCGGCTTTCAGCTCATCTGCATTGTTGGGTCTGGTGCCGCTCATCTTCCTCTTAACAATACCCCACAGATTCTCTATGGGGTTTAGGCCACACAAGTTTGCTGGCCAATCAATCAACTTTTGGCAGTGTGGGCAGGTTAGGTTTCAAGTTCTGCTGGAAAATGAAATCAGCATTTCCATAAAGCTGGTCAACAGCTTTTCAGTAAGCCAACATTTCTGTATTAAAAATCCTTTTTTGTATTGGTCTTATGTAACATTTTACGTTTTTGAGATACTGAATGTTGGGTTTTCACTAGCTGTTAGTCATAATCCTCAAAATTAAAAGAAATAAATGCTTGAAATATATCACTCTGTGTGTAATGCATCTATATAAAATATGAGTTTCACTTTTTGAATTGAATTACTGAAATAAATGAACTTTTTTATGATATATTTTTTTTGAGATGAACCTGTATATGGCCAGCTTCAGACTCTCTCTCAGCTGGGGCTAGTTCCACACAGCTGGCATACAGCAGATATACAATTATTTAAGGCTATAAAGCTAGAATGGGGTAATTATAGACAAGTAAGCTTGACTTCTGTTGCGTGTGAGTTATTTGAAAGTATTCTAAGGCACAACACTTTAAAATATGTAGTAGCAAACAATCTAGAGATTCACTATGGATTTTAGATTTTGTAATAGAGTAGCGGGTGTTACCTTTGCAGAGTGAATGGTAAAGCAAAACTAAAGTCTTCATGAAAAAAAACCTGTGAGCTGGCAGGCTTTATATTGCAGAAAACTAATGCAATGTCTCTTCTGCAATACAATAAAGTTACCCCTCTGTTTGCAGTTATCTGTAGAATATACACTGAGATGTGAAGCTCTGTTTACATTCCACTAAGTACCTGCATGCTGGGATCACTGTGTTCTTGCACATACGTGGGAAAGACGATTCTACCCCGGTCGAAGACTGGGACCTGAAAGAAGTCAAAGAGAGGTTGCTGGGGCCGACGAGGGACCGAAGCATTGGGACTTTAGTTCCCTTTTAATACATTAACTAATGCAAACCTGTGTTCACTTGGAATACCCATTCATGTGTGAGGGAAAACAAAAAAACAGGCAAGGTATTTATCTTGGTCATGGGAGTAGCATTGTTATACATATAAAGGAGTACATTTTGTCGAAACAGATCTCTTGGGGTTTTCTCTTGAACAAGACCTAGCTGCCTGTCTTTTGCATCTCAGCTTGCTTTCTAATTGAAAACATCATCATTTTTTGGCGAGACATCTCTTTAATGCGGCCAGGGCTTGTATCCCGGTTCAATGGGAATCCACCTTGCCTCCCACAGTAAGTCAGTGGATTTTGTCTGTGAACCTCTCTGAAGGAGCAAGAGGCCCACTTCTGTAAGACATGGTTTTACTGGACTCAGTTTACCTTTTCCCATAAATACAAAGGACTGCTTGAGCCTACCCATATATAGGCGGAGATGTATAGGGCCTGAGAAATGTCTTTCCCTCTTCAACCCCCTTTTTTTTCTCTATTTTCCCTTCTCTACTCCTCTTTTTCTTCTTTACCTCTTTTTCTGCTTTCCCAAGAAAAAGAAAGCTTTTTGGCAGGGTGTTTGATTTCCCCCTGCTGGCAGCTTATGTCCTACTGCTCTTTATATCCCTCATAGACTTTTCACCATTTTTATTGCCTGCAGTCCTGCTCTGAGCAATCTTTTATCCATCATTGTGGCTCTTTATTTTACCTCCTTACAATGTTCACCATTCCCTGTAATGTGCTAATATTGTATCAGCAATGATGGTCGAAGGCCTGTACTTTGTAATAATAGCTCTTATTGTCGCTATTAATAAAGAATAACAAAAAACAGAGACAAAGAAGGTAATTGATGTTTATCAGCACCGTTTGGTGCCAAGCAATAACTGCAAAAGCAAGGGATATATAAAACAGGAGATTAAAACATGTAGGGCTAATATAGTGTTACCCATGTATAAAAAAGCTGGTATGGCCACAGCTATACTATGTCTACAAATGAGACCCACCATCATAGAATTTAAGGGTTTTAGAGGAAAAAAATTAACCATAATAAAAAAGCTTACTTGGAGGGCATGTGGCTTAATCTCAAGCCTTGGCCTAGTATCCAGAGGGGATCAACAGCAAAGTGGATTTGATTAAACCACAATTTAAATCATGATTTAAATCACTAGTAAAAAGGCTTGATCTAAATCAACTTGATTTAAATAATCATTTTTAAAGAGCAACTGTCATCTCTCCCGCAGCGGCTTCTCTTCTGACCCGCTGTTGACTCACCGACAGTCCTATTCACTTTAATGGGACAGCTGGTGATGTGGCAGTGACACAACAAGGTGAGGGACATGGCGACAGCAGGTGAGTGGATGCCCGCTAACAGGCGCTGCCATGATGGATCTGAAATGAAAGGGGTTCTTTAAATGTAAGGGCTTATTCTTGCTGGTAGTTACAATCTTTAATATTTGAAGACAAAATTACAGTTTTCTATTTAGAATAATAAGCTGTCAGGTTAGTAAAACCGCGATATCAGAACCGATTCAATCATACAGTTTGTAGTGTACATAGATTTGCAAAACAATGGGATAAAGGAATATTCCTGAACTTTGTTTTATCTCATGCTTACTGTGAAATTGTGTGAATGCATCAATGCAGTGCATGTTATCTCAGCTTGCAGAGCTTGGATTCATTGAATGAGTTTACCAAAAATGGAAATATTGCATAATATACAGCCTCGTGCTACATAACTAACCTCCATTTCATGCTGAATAGACTAAATTATTGATGTATCTTTTTTTTTTTTAATCAGAAAAAAGATTTTATTGTACTAAATTGTCAAATGGTACAGACAACCAAAGGTTGTGCTCTCATTGCTTCGACTTGTGATCCTTGCCACCCTCAATGTACAATGTTCACATTGTTCTACTTCCTAAGTCTGACAAGGACTCGAAGCATTGCGCCTCTTATCGCCCTATCTCTCTGCTTAACTGCAACCTTAAAATTCTGGCTAAGGTCCTGGCTAACGGACTGGTGGTAGTGCTGCCTGCTCTGATAGATATAGATCAAACGGGCTTTATGCCAGGTAAATCCACTGATATTAGTCTTCACCCATCTGCAACTTCCCCCCCCCTTCCCCTTCCCAATCCTGTGTCTTAGTTGCTTCTGACATAAAAAAAAAAATGTTTGATATGGTGAAATGGGGATTTATGCAAGCAACCTTGAGAGCCTTTGGTTTTGGCCCATCCTTTTGCAAATGGATAAGCATTCTATACAAGTCCCCAACCGTGCAGGTCAAGTTGGGTGGACACCTCTCTGCTCCCTTCTCAGTCGAGAGGGGCACCAGACAGGGTTGCCCCCTGTCCCCGTTCCTGTTCACTCTGGCCATGGAACCCTTGGCCATGGCCTTATGGCGTTCAGAGGCGATGACAGGCATTAAGGTGGGCTCAATTACTGAAAAGTTGGCTTTGTATGCCGACGACCTCTTACTGTTTCTCAGCGACCCCGGACCCTCTCTGTCAGCGGCTCTGGAGATTATTTCCGATTTTTCTGTACAGTCAGGCCTGAGAGTCAATTGGAGTAAATCCCAAATCATGCCCATAGACCAACAGGCTCTTGGACAAGCAGTACCCTCAGTTCCCCTTCAATGGGCATCTTCCATTCGCTATTTAGGAAGAACCATCTCTCACAAAATTTCAGACTTTATTTCTTTAAACCTTCTTCACTTATTCACACAGCTTAAACAGTGGCTCAGAGCCTGGGACAATCTACCTCTCTACTTTATAGGAAGAATCAATTTGGAGATTCTCCCAGTTATTTTGTATGCCTTGAGACATGCCCCATTATGGATCCCCAAGTCTTTCTTTCGCCATTTTGATTCCGTTGTTTTTCCCTTTCTATGGAGGGCTAGACCCCCCCAGATTAAATAAAGCCATTCTTAAATGCCCTTGGCTGGAGGGGGGCATTGCTTGCCCTGATTTCCAGAAATATTTCTTTGCGGCCCTACTTAATCACGCTTATAACTGGGCAATATCAGACGGCTCCAATGCGGCTGTGGTCTGAGGCGGCGCATATGGGGTCATATGAGTCTCTGAGAAAAAGCTTATATAAGGGTGTCAATTCACAACTCCCCTTTACAATATCAATGAAGGTAGTGATTAAAGCTTGGCAGCTTCTGGTATGTAAGAAACTTTCTGACTCCCAAATGTGGTCTCCGGAGGCCCCCCTGTGGCTCAATCCGCAGCTCCCTGAATTTCTCACAGTATCGGACCCAGGCTTCTGGGCAGCGAAGGGGGTCAAGAGGCTGGACCACTTAATTGTGGCTGGCCACTTCCCTACCTTTGACTCTTTTAAGGAACGCTTTGGGCTCCTAAATCATCACTTTTTTAAATATCTACAGATCCGCCACGCATTCAAATCACAGTTCGGCCCTCGTCCTCCGACCCTGCTCTGGTCAAACTTGGAAGCCGCTCTACAGGATGACTCGATGATAAAACCCACATCTTCAATTTATAAGGCCCTCCAGCCTTCAGTCCACTTTGGTTTGGAGACTTTTTTCAATAAATGGATGAGCAAGTGTCCGGGGCTGGAATCGGAGGACTGGAAAGATATCTGGGAATACCCATTCTTACAGCTTATCTCAGTAAGTTATTACACCGTGTGTACATGACACCACATAAACTATCAAGAATTTACCCCAACTCATCTATGGCCTGCTCTAAATGTGGGAGTGCTGGGGCTGACTTTATCCATATGTTCAGGTCATGCCCTGAAATTCACTGAAATTCATAGTTTTTGGGAGGAGGTTCATATTCCATTGAAAGTAGAGGTCTGCTTGCTGGGGTTGGTGGGCGACTTGGCCCATCGCTGAGCAACCAGGACTCTTATTGGATTGCTTCTCTTCTACCCTGAAAAGCCATGCTCCTAAGATGGAGGCAGGCTTTGGCCCCCTCCCTTAATTCCTGGAAAGCGCTGGTTAACTCCATAATTCCTTTGTATAAAGCTACATATGCTGCTAGGGGTTGTCCAACTAAATTTGAAAAGATCTGGCATATCTGGCTTGAGTCTGGTTCATCTAATGCATCCCGATAACTATCTCCGGACAGTCTGGGGGTCTCTTATGTGTCTAGGTATTGGTTAAGCATAGTTGTATCTTTTTCCTTACCCTCACTTGGCATATTTATGAAACTGTTTAGCATGGTATTGTAGGATCACTCTCAATCTGCATATACCATCCTATGAGTCCAGGAAGGCAGGAGGTTGTGAGCTTTTTCAGTTAAGGGTATTCGTTTTAGGCTAGTAACTAACTAGTGGTCTTTGTTAATTTCACAAGCCTGGGTATGCCCAAAAGGCTTTGTTTTGTACTTAATTCAAAAACTTTCCAATAAACTGAATTTTCAAAAAAAGGTACAGACAACCAGAGTAAAAAGTAGCAGCAAAACTCTTGACAGTGTAGACAATGTACAATTACAGAAATCGAACCGACGTACAGTGTCTATATATAACATCTATATATATATATTCTATTTGTACAATAAAGGATTCACTGTTGTCATATTCCGAAATAGTGAACAAGAAAAACAACAATAAAGAACCAAACTAATTTATATAATGTGTCTCATTTTGTCAGACAAGTTTTGCAAGTGTGTAACACTACTAGCCATCTTATCACAGGGATCCACTGTTATCATCTGTATATGATACAGTCGGTTTTTATAGTTTTGCAGTTAAAGTTCTCCCTGTCCATCCCTCTACATCTGGAGCAGTCTATCGTGGACTAACAGGGGCGGAGCTACCGCTCCAGCCATTCCTGCCATATTTTGGTGGATTTGCTATTTGCACGCCTATGTTGATAGGTATTCTTCTCTCTAATCAAAATGTCATTGACCTGTTGAATCCATTGGCCTAATTTAGGTGCTTGAGGAGACAGCCAATATCTCGCTAATAGTTTCCTAGCTATGTAAAACAGCCTGACCAATGCAATGTATGTATTGGGGGAATAAAGTACCTCCTCCAGACCCTCAAGTAAACAAATAGTTGGGTCCATCTGTAGTTGTAGTTGATATATGCTGTTAATAGTTCTGACTACCCCTTGCCAATATCTTACTAGTTTTTGGTATTTCCATAGTAAGTGAAGCAGGGTGCCCGGGTGTAATTTACATTTTGGGCATAGGGGGGAGTCCTTTCTATCACATTTATGTAATTGCACAGGGGTTCTGTACACTCGGTGGAGTACAAAGAGATGTGATAATCTTTGTGCTGCGGACACAGACACAAGTGGACCGGTCGCCATCTATCCCCCTCTATAGGGCCAATTTCTGATTCCCATTTTTCTCTACATGGTAAAAGATCTGGGCCCTGTACATGTGATAAGAAGCATGCATAAATACGGGAGATTATACCTTTTTTGTCTGATGTAGCCAAGACCGAGTCAAGAAAGTCATCCATCTTAAATATTGTGTTTCTACCCTGTATTCCTATGGTGTGTCTCAGTTGTAAATACCTGTAGTGATTGTTGTGTACATATGGGAATTCTAGTCTCAGTTGGTCTAGAGTTTTCAAGGTTGACCCCTCAAACAACTGTGAAAGATACTTAATGCCAGCCTCCTGCCATAATGAATGACCAGGAATTTTCGCTAATTCAGGGTATGACCTATTGCGCTAGATAGGGGTACATTTTAGGAAACCAGTTATGCCCATTCTTTTCATAGTCTCCTTCCACAGTAACAATCAGCCGCACAGTTGGGCAGTCCAGCGAGACCTCCGTCAGCCCCATCTCCAACTGGGATATTGCTGAATACTCCCAGAGGGACTTAATCAGCAGGGTTCTGGAAGGGTCCAACATCCCCGGTAGGTCCCATCCAGAAAGCTGTAGCTGGGCTGCCAGAAAGTATGTAAAGGAGTGGAAGACAGCCAGCCCCCCCTGCTCTTTGGGGTACTGTAGTGTGGTCAGTTTGATACGGGCCACTCCATTTTTCCAGATCAGTGCTCTGTATTGGGAGTCTATACGGGCAAACCAATAGTGTGGTATCCAGACTGGAGCTTTATGCAGAATATTATAGGAGCTGGGGAGCCCATGTAATTTTAATGAGATTTGCCCGACCTGTAACTGACATGGGCAATTTGCACCAGCTTGTGGATTTGTTTTTAAATTTCTGTAGTAGGAGTTTGAGACTTAAATTTATATAGTCACTAGTATTCCCCGTCACTATAATGCCTAAGTATTTGAAGGAGCGGACTATTTTCACCTGGGAAGCTGATTCTGGGAGACCAGCCTCCAGGAGATCTAGTAGCAGGAGGGACGACTTGTGCCAGTTACAGGCAGTCCCCGAGTTATTAACAGGTTAGGGACTGTAGGTTCATTCTTAAATCTGTTTGTAAGTCGGAACTGTACATTTTTTAGTGCTTCACAACTTCTGCAGTGATGTGGGATGTTCCAGGTGCTGCTATGTGTGCAGTTGTGTTATTTGAGGCTCTTGTGACCTTGTTATACAGCACTGTGGGATGTGTCTGGTGCTTCAAGATGGCTGCTCGGCCATATCCGGGACCAGTGTAGAGCGCAAGTGGCCGGCAGTGACCTCACACCACCTCCGTTCATAAGTAGGAGTCCTTTGTAACTCGGATGTTCGTAACTCGGTGACTGCCTATAATGGTAAATCCCAAATATAACCCAAACTGGGTAATAAGTGTCATTGCTGCTTCCAAAGAGAAGTATCCCCCAAGTATATAAGGGTGTTGTCCTCTTACAAAGAGAGCTTGTCCTCTCTCCTACCTCTACGGAGCCCAACAATCTCTGGGGAGGCCCTGATCCTGGCTGCCAATGGCTCCAGCGCTAGAGCAAAGTGCAGGAGTGAGAGAGGGCACACCTGTCTAGTTCCCCTAAATAATGAAAAAGCGTTTGAAAGTCCATTTACTCTGACTCTCGCTTCAGAGTCTGCATAAAGTAGCTGTACCCAGGATATGAAGGACTCCCCAAGTTGGAACTTACGCAACACCACCCAAAGGTACTTCCACTCAACGCTGTCAAAAGCTTTGGCAGCATCGAGAAAGAATACTGCCCTGCTACCCGGGTTATCAACTGGAAGCTGGATATTCAAAAATAGTCTACGGGTGTTTAGGGCCGTGGACCTGGCTAGTATAAAACCAGACTGGTCTAAATGCACCAAGTTGGACACCACACTTGCTAGTCTAGTTGAGAGTACCCTAGCCAGTATCTTAATATCAGTATTAATAAGGGAGATGGGCCTCTAGGAATCAGATAATAATGGGTCCTTGCCAGATCATGGACCGAGGGAGACATCCACATTTAATTAATGTATCTTAAATCGAAAGCTCTCTTTTAGATTTTTACTCCAAAAGCATTTTATTTAAATACATTTTATAAAAATAAAAAATCAACTTTAAATAAAAAAAAATCAGATTTAAATAAAAAAATAATCAGTGTTTCGTAAAGCTACAGAAACAGGCAGTAGGGATTTTTAATTTGACACAGGCCATTTTAAAGGGCCTAACTGCCAGAAAAATTTGCTATATATTGAATTCCTCAGTATGACTTTTCTCCGTATCTCATTACACAAGACTCTCCATAAAAAATTCAATGCAGAGTGGAGTAACTGGACATTGATTGCATACAGGTTTTTTTTTATGACACATGCATTGTGAGAAAACATAATGCACCATGCTACATTATTCAAACAGAACATGCATAATTAACTATTCCTTATTTTACGACTGGAATAATGGGTTTATGGCACCTGCTGTACTAGGTTAAGACAAAAGAAAATTAACAAAGCTTAAGAAGTTAAGAACATTCTACAATTTCAGTTGAGAATGTTACTATGGTGCTTTTTGCAAACAACCCATGAAATAGAAATTAGGAAAAAAAAAGATGCATAAAGTTAAAAGGAGTATTTTATTTCTTTTCTACATGTATATATGAACTAGGCCAAAATCTGGTGCAGCTGTGCATGGTAGTCAATCAGCGTCTAAGGTCAGCTTGTTCAATTAAGCTTTGCCAAAAAAAAAAACTGGAAGCTGATTGGTTTCTATGCACAGCTGCGCCAGATATTGTACTCTCCAGTTTTGGTAAATCAACCCCTTTGTGTCAATATTTTTAGAAGATATTAATTTCTATTGTGCGTAGTTATATATGCAGGTTCTATAGCTCATTGGAAGTCTAGCAGGCAGTCTAAATATTTGAAACTTGAGACTCTAAGCCCACATTCACACTCAGCCTCGGTTCACATTGATGCGATTTGGCTTGCAATTTGACATGTCAAATTGCATGCCAAATCGGCGGCAATTGCCGGCAATGGCACCTTCCGAATCGGTAGGATGCCGCATTTGAGGCGTCGCACTGATTCCCAAAGGTAGTTTCTGTATTACTTTTGGTGACTTTGGGGTGCGATTTCCATAGACATTCGTGCAGATACCCACACAGATGTCTCTGAAATCGTCCCCAAACCCCCCCGAAGTCAGGACTGACATGCGGGTATCAAATCGTGCGAGTTCAGCCGAACTTGCTCAATTTCAAACCGGCAATGCTGTCCAACTTCGAGGGCGATTTAACAGACATCTGTGCGGGTTCATGCACAGATTCTAATCAAATTGCCCCAGAAGTTGCCGAAAGTAGTGCAGGAGCTACTTTTGGGATTCGTTGTGGCACCGCAAAGTCAGTGTCGCACCGATTCAGACATTGCCATTGCCGGCAATAGCCACTGATTGGGCATGAGATTTGACATGTCAAATTGCATGCCAAAGCAGCCCAATGTGAATGTGCGCTAAGGGCTTGTTCACACCAGAACGCGGTGTCCTGTGAGCGTTCCCTGCACTGTGTTCAAAAATGACCTGGGTGTGTGATCTACTGGGGTGTCAGT
>BLSH010502800.1:1288984-1306046 GCA_018402905.1 Glandirana rugosa
GTACGGATACACGGTCCGACGTGGGGTAAGGACGAGTGGGACGGTCGGTCGGTACGAGTGGGTGGGTCGGTGGGTACGATTGGGTCGGTAGGAAGGTACGAGTGGGTCGGTCGGTAGGTACGAGTGGGTGGGTCGGTAGGAGTGGGTCGGTCGGTAGGTAGGTGTGGGTCGGTAGGTAGGTACGAGTGGGTCGGTCGCAGGTACGAGTGGGTGGGTCGGTAGGCACGAGTGGGTGGGTCGGTACGAGTGGGTCGATAGGTACGAGTGGGTGGGTAGGAGTGGGTCGATAGGTACGAGTGGGTGGGTCGGTAGGTACGAGTAGGTGGGTTAGTACGAGTGGGTAAGTAGGTAGGGTGCTCATCCTGGGGGGGGGGGGGGGTAACTGAGCACGGATGGGAATGGGTGAGCATGGATGGATGAATGGGTGAGCATGATTGGGTGGATGAGCATGGATGGCTGGGTGGGTGAGCATGGATAGCTGGGTGAGGATGGGTGGGTGAGCATGGATAGCTGGGTGAGCATGGCTGGGTGGGTGAGCACGGATGGCTGGGTGGGTGAGCATGGACGCTGGCTGGGTGAGCATGGATGGATGGCTGGGTGTGGATGGATGGCTGGCTGGGTGAGGATGGCTGGGTGGGTGAGCATGGATGGCTGGCTGGGTGAGCATGGAAGGATGGCTGGGTTAGCATGGGTGGCTGGGTGGGTGAGCATGGCTGGCTGGCAGGGTGAGCAGGAATGGGGTGCAGCCTGGCACATAGGCATGGCTAATCAATTGGCTATGGAGTGGTTGTTAAATGGTTAAAGCTAGCGTGGAAAAACTCAAATTGATGCCAATGCAAGACAGTGATAAAATTGCGTTTTTAATGCAGCTTTTTCCCTGGCATCGGTACTAGTTTTACAGCTCATTTTTCATAACACCCCTGTGTATGTAGCCTAATGGTGTCAGTGGGAAGAATAGTGCCCCATCAGTGGTGTCAGCAGAAGAGATAGTGCCCCATCATTGCTGTCAGTGAGAGTAATAGTGCCCTATCAATGGTGTCAGTGAGAGAAATACTGCCTCATCTTTGGTGTCAGTGAGAAGAATAGTGCCCCATCAATGGTATCAGTGAGAAGAATAGTGCCCCATCAATGGTATCAGTGAGAAGAATAGTGCCCCATCAATGGTATCAGTGAGAAGAATAGTGCCCCATCAATGGTATCAATGAGTGGAATAGTGCCCTATCAATGGTGTCAGTGGGAAGAAAAGTGCCCCATCAATGGTATCAGTGAGAAGAATAGTGCCCCATCAATGGTATCGGTGAGTGGAATAGTGCCCCATCAATGGTATCAGTGAGTGGAATAGTGCCCCATCAATGGTATCGGTGAGTGGAATAGTGCCCCATCAATGGTATCAGCGAGTGGAATAGTGCCCCATCAATGGTATCAGTGAGTGGAATAGTGCCCTATCATTGGTGTTAGTGAGAAGAATAGTGCCCCATCAATAGTATCAGTGAGTGGAATAGTGCCCCATCAATGGTGTCAGTGAGAAGAATAGTGCCCCATCAATGGTATCAGTGAGTGGAATAGTGCCCCATTGTTGATGTCAGTGAATGGAATAGTGTATCATATCAGTGGGAGGAATAGTGTCCCAGGGGCCGGATAAAGGCAAGCAAAGGGTCGCAGCTGGCTCACAGTGCATTGTCTTATATGAAAGAATTGCACTGCTGTTTTTCAGGAGGAGTTCCAAAAAAAAGGTTCAATTTTTCATGGTACTGCAACGGCACAAATAAAATTTCTATATTTTCCCTAAAACTGAGCAAATGTTTACTTTTTGAGTTCAGGTCCATTTATTTCATTTTTACATTGCTGGATGCATTCAATGTGAGCAAAAAGGTCATTTCATCAACAGTGAGAACCATCCTTACAGTTCTGCTTTTATTCAGAAAGCACTGAAACCCTTTCCCAGAGAAATTTACCATCACACATCACTGGTTATTTGTGGATTCTAGTATACAGTATTAAGTGCTATAGGGCTTATTCAGAAGATCAATCAGTAGCTATTATGCTAGACGAATGGACACGGCGCTGCCTTTCACTGAGTTTTGTTAGCTAGTTTTCATTCATTATAACCAATGTTTTTTCTTCTCCTTTTTGCAAACATTGAGCTCCAGTAACTTATATCCAGTATCTCTATTGTCCCCAACACTAATGTGCTCTTCTCTATTCCTTTTTATTATATTCAGTTTTCTATTGTTTTCTATTTTGGATTTTTTTAATAAAATGTGGTATTCTTACTTAATCTACTTTAGATGTTTGTTGGGTGCCATAAATTGCATTTCAATAACCAACCTAATTGACAAATATTGTATCTCTGGAAGCCAATAGAGCGACTAATGACAGCGGTGGTTTAACTTCATGTTAGAAGGTTTTTAAAATAGCTAAAAACATTAAAACAGATACTTTATCATTGGCATGGCCAGAGTAAGTCATGATGGGGACCAGAGCTGTGCCTGCATATATACACGTGCTTAAATACCCATAAACACATGCATGGGTGTAAATACCTGGGCACACAGAAGCCGCATTCTGGGATGCATATTTATGAAAACCCGGCATATAGCCACTATGACAGTTCTCGGCTTTGCCATTGTGATTAAAGCAGGGTAGATAAAAATCAGATTTTTTTGATTTTATCAAATTTATTTTAATAAATTACTTTTGGAGTAAAAATCTATTGGTTTATCTCACAATTGCGCAGTCATGCAACGTTGTACCCAAACAAAATTGATGTCCTTTTTTTCCCACAAATAGAGCTTTCTTTTAGTGGTATTTGATCACCTTTGTGGTTTTTAATTTTTTGCGTTATAGACAAATAAAGGCCGATAATTTTGAAAAGAAAAACACATTTTTTTAATTTCTGCTATAAAACATTTCCAAAAAAATGTAAAAAAACAAACTTATTCATCAGTTTAGGCCAATATGTATTCTGCTACATATTTTTGGTAAAAAAAATTGCAATAAGAGTATATTGATTGTTTTGCGCAAGAGTTATACCGTCTACAAAATAGGGGATAGATTTATGGCATTTTTAGTATTATTTTTTTTTTTTACTAGTAATGGCGGCAATCAGTGATTT
Organism: Glandirana rugosa; assembly: GCA_018402905.1. Classification (NCBI taxonomy): domain Eukaryota; kingdom Metazoa; phylum Chordata; class Amphibia; order Anura; family Ranidae; genus Glandirana; species Glandirana rugosa. The sequence goes on from BLSH010502800.1 coordinate 1,292,100, forward strand.
TTTAGCGGAACTGCGACATTGCGGCAGACAGATCGGACACCTAACTGACATTTTTTACACTTTTTTGGGAACCAGTGGCATTATTACTGTAATCAGTGCTAAAAATATGCACTGTAATTGTACTAATGGCACTGGCAGGGAAGGGGTTAACATTGGGGCAAACAAGGGGTTAAATGTGTTCCCTGGGAGGTGTTTCTAACTGTCTGGGGAACTGTGTGACTGGGGAAACACACAGATCCATCTTCTTGCATAGCAGGAAGACGGATCTGTGTAATCACCCCTGTCAGAACAGAGATCTGCCTAGTTTACACAGGCAGATCCCCGTTCTGTCACTGCAGGGAACGATTGCGGATGGCCGGCAGACATCGAGTCCGCCCCACCTGCTGATTAGCTACCCCACTGGCCAATGGGAGCGTGCACGCACCCACGATGGCTCGTTCCCACACCAACGTACAATAACGGCAATTCACGGGAACGAACCACAGTAGAACTACGGCTGTTCGGCAAGTGGTTAAAGGGCCCCTGTCATTTCAGATACATCATGGCAGCGTCTGTTAGCAGACATCCATTCACCTGCTGGTGCCACGTCCCTCACCTTGTGGTGTCACTTCTGCATAACCAGCTATCCCATTAAAGTGAATGGGACTGTTGGTGAGTCAACAGCGGGTCAGAGGTGAAGCCACTTCGGGACAGAGAAGACAGTTGCTCTTTAAAAATTATGATTTAAATTGAGTTGATTCAAATCAAGCCTTTTTACTAGTGATTTAAATCAGCTTGATTTAAGTCAAATCCACCCTTTTTAAAGGGTTTTGTGTCACCCAGGATTTTGATCCAGGCAGGCTGAGGATGTGATCAAGCACTTCTCTGTGTGAAATGCATTAACATTCCTGTGTGCCTGTGCTGTTTATCCTGTCAGTTTGCAATAAATCATTATCCTCCTACGGAGTGCGGCTGCCTTCTTTTTCCTGGATTGCCGCAGTAGCGAGCCGGGCCGGCACCTGTCAGGAGTGATTGCTGGTACATTTGACTTCTAGCTTTCACCTGGAGCGGTGCCCCTCTTCATATTGTATCCAGGGTTCTTGTCCCACGAAAAGGAAACTGCTTTTTCAGTTTCCCCACTTGTTGGTAAAACCGGTCCGAGACCCAGAGTCCAGAGACTTTGTAGAGCTTTAGGTTTAATAAAGTGTCCAATCTTGGGACTGAGTTTTTCCTGACAACTGGCACACTGGTTGTGCAGGTGTGTGCAGAGCTTTTAGTTGAGTCATGACCAATGTTCAGGGCTCCATCTTGGCAGACAGAGGAGGCCTCTGCCCAGGAGTCAGGAGGGTTCCACCTAGGAGACAGCATGTGTAAGCCAGGAGGCTAATGTTTATTTGGTTTGTGGTTGAGGAATGCTGAAAAAAACCCTATGAGGGACTACTTGCTTTCCTAGGGTGACAATACTCACTCACTGTATTGCATCTATGGAGTAGCAGCTTTGGCAACCTAAGCTTATCACTTCAGATTTGGAACCAAAGACACCTCCTCCTCTCGTCGGCCCCATAACATTTGGGGTGGGTGTGTTCTGTAGCGCACCAAGGTTATTTGGGAAGGGCTGACTACTCAGGACGCAGGACCTTTGACAGTATTTTTTGCACTTATCGGATGTTAACTGATATTATTATTATTATACAGGATTTATATAGCGGCAACAGTCTATGCAGTGCTTTACAGTCTGAGGCAGGGGCGTAACTACAGGGGTTGCAATTGCAACTGGGCCCCATGCTCCTGGGGGCCCGTGTGCCTCCTTTGTACACCTGAATAGGAGGGATGGCAGCATTTAGAGGAACCAAACTCCTCCAATTTCCCCCTAATGGAGGAGATTGGTTACTCTATATGCTGCCCCTGTCGCCCTCCTATCCAGTTTAGTTGTCTTGTGCTGTTCCCAGGGTCCCTGTGTGCTTTCCTGGTCCCCCCACAGAGCTGCTGTCTTCCCCCCTCCTCTCTCCTGCCAGCTGCTGTAGGAGATGTGTCATGATGGAGAGATGGGAACGGGTCAGTCAATTTTTCATTTACCGGCTCCTTCCTTTTCTGAATGGACAGAGCCAGTGATTGGTACTAATTGGTTCATTCATAACTGAAGCATAGTAAACTGTTTTTTACTATACTTCCATTTCTGAATGAATGGGAGGCTCGGTTCCTGTCCATTCATTCTGTGCAGCTGAGGCTACACAGATGGAGATTGGGGGCTGACGTTTGTTTAGACCCCTGATATCTCATCAAAGCTCCCCAACAGAGCTCCTAAAAAAAAAAAATGTAAAAGAAATAAAATTAAATGATAAAAAAAAATAAAATTTAAATAAAAATTAAAAACTACTGACACTAGTGAGGGAACTATTGCAAAGGTCTCAATGTGACCGGACCCTTGCATTTCACCACCATGGGGAGGCCCGAAGATGGCAGAAAGGGGGCCCGCTGCGGTACTGTAATAAAGGGATCCCCGATAGGAGTAAAGGGCCCCAGGATTAGTGGGAAGAGGGAAGGGCCCTGGCCAGGGGTTAGGGGGGACCTTCATAATTTCTTGCACCGGGGCCCTGAAGGTTCTAGTTACGCCTCTGGTCTGAGGGCAGACAGTACAGTTACAATATGATTCAATACAGGAGGAATCCGAGGGCCCTATATATAACAGAGTTAATTTTTAATTTGAAAAAAAGTGACTGAACGGATGATGCTCATATAAAAGAGACCGTAGAGGCTATTCGCTCTTGCCTGTTTTGATGAAGCAAAACTCTTACATTTTGCTCCTGGAAAAATCCAATTTTTTTCTTATGTTGCCAATTCACATTTATGAGCTGCCATTTAGTGTGAAAGACAAAAGAAAACTCTATGGGCTCATTCACACCTACATGTGTGTTCTGTATATCTATGGAACGGTATAAATCCAGCCTATTGAACAGAAATAACAAAATGCTTTGAAACGTCTATTTAACTGACTAAAAAGGAGAAAATAAAATACATACATTTTTTGTTATTTTCGTACACTTTAAGTGGCATTCTATTATGATGATTCTGTAACAGAACTGAAAAGAAATTAGCATTGTGATTGGAGTGTGGTGGATGAGGACTCTTCAAACACACATATAGACCCCTTTCACACTGAGCCGCGGGTCCGTTCACGCTAAAGTGATGCTCGTTTTAGCGGCGCTTTAGTGTTGTTTAAGAAGCGTTTTTGCGATGCTTTTCAGCCACTAGTGGGGCACTTTTAAGCCCTAAAAAGGTGTTAAAAACTCCTGCATTGTGACCCTTAGGAAACGCTTTTCAGGTGCTTCGGAAGCGCTGCCTATTCATTGCAATGGGCAGGGGCGTTTTGAGAGCACTGTGTACAGCACACCCAACCCGCCCCAAAGATGCTGAATGCTGGACTTTTCTGAACGTCCCGCAAGCGCACTGCCAAGGTGTACAAGCACCCATTGCACTGAATGGGAGGCAGTTTTCAGGCGCTTTATAGGCGCTATTTCTAGCACTAAAATGCCTAAAACTGTGAAGGGGGTCTTATAGAAGTTTTATTATTGTCCAAAAGGGTTTGCTACGACAATTGATAACATTACTAGTGTAGATGAGTAGAGAAGCTTGCAGGCTTGCAGGTTGAATTTTCACTAACAACATTCAGCTCGATTTACAATACCCATTAGACAAAAAAAAAAAACAGAACTGTAAAAAAAGGAAAGAAAAAAGGACAGCAAACAAGGATAAGAATGGGGTAATAGAAGGGAGGAGGGAGGATGCTACCTGTGATGGTTTCTGTGTTCCTTTTATATTCTATTTGTCCTATTGAGAATCCCAATGTGAAATAGCATTTTTTAATCAAATATTCGGGTTGATTTACTAAAACTGGAGAATGCAAAATCTGGTGCAGCTCTGCATAGAAACCAATCTGCTTCCAAGTTTTTTGTCAAAGCTTTATTGAACAAGCTGAAGTTAGAAGCTGATTGGTTACTATGCAGAGCTGCACAAGATTTTGCACTTTCCAGTTTTAGTAACTCAACCCCAAAATGATTTAAAGCGGTTGTAAACTGCTGCAGTAAAAAAAAAAAACTTCCCCTATAAGACAATTGCATAAAGTGCTAATATACATGGCATACTAGCACATTGTGAAATACTTACCTTAGAACAAAGCACTCCAGCGGCATGCTGTCACCATCCATCTTCCCCCGGTCTTCCTTCCGGGTTTGCTGACTCCAGCTGTGTGAGTGGCCAGAGCCACGATGACATCATCCCTGCGCATACATGCAGGAGCGCTCGGTTCCGGAACAGTGCTGGACCTTCAGAGTGCATGCGCCAGTGACATCACTGGCTGCATCCAGTATGAATATCTCCTAAATGGAGCCCGGACTTTATTAGCACTTTAAATAGACAATGTACTGAATAACACCTTGTGTATATTATTCTGAGATTTTTTTTTTTAATGATTTTACTTTTGTAAAATTGATGTATATACTTTTGCTGACATTTGTAGTCTAATGAGCACAGCTTTTCTGTATTATTTTCTTACCTTTCCTACTATCTGTCACTTTTTTTTTTGCAAGCGTACTAATGCAGCTATGACCACATCAACCCTTTTTCCTTGTAATGTGATAGAATATCATAGATAAGTATTAATTGTTTTGTCACTAGTAGGTGTGGGCTGTCATCGGGTGTAGTGCCTAGGACAGCCATTTTTAACCAGACATCCATAGAATCCTAATGCTCTTTCAGAGGCTGCTAGGGGTCCCTTGAGCTGTACCTGATCGATTTTCCTTTTTGATTTTGTCTACATGACCAACACCATTTGGAGTCAGCTCCATGACATCTTTTTAGGGGAGCATCCTTCACACTGACCACCACTATAAGAAGGGCATTTTTCCCACTGATCAGCACTGTAGGAGGCATTTTTCCCACTGACCCCCAGTGAATTGGTTTTAGCAGGGGATCTAAAAATTATTTCAAGGGTTCCTCTGGGACAAAAAAAAAAAGGTTGAGAAAGGCTGGTTTAAGAAGAACTTGGTCTTCACCCTGGTATACTTTGCAGTGATTTAATGCAGCCATTCTCAACAAGGGTTCTGTCGAACCCTAAGGGTTTCTAAAGGGGTTTCCTTGAGCTGTGGCTGATTGACCTATTTAATGGTGCCTGTATAGTACCCTTGGCAAAGCCAGCAGCATAACACCAATGATCTTTTTAGCTACCTGTACAAGCGGCATTCTGACCACCGATGTATACATTTTATTTGTCCTACAATATATATATAAGACATTTTTTCCCATTTCCCCCAGATGAATTGATTTCAGTAAGGGTTCCCTAAGACCAGAAAATTATTTTTGGGGTCCCTCTGGGGTAAAAAGGCTGATTTAAACTATGCTATGTAAAATTTACATGTCATGGCTCTTTGTGTTTTCCCCACTGGGGCCAGCAGATAGGCCAATGGGAGTGAAGCAAAGGATCTTCAGAGCATAATCCAAAACTGCAGTGAGGATCATGGCAGTCAGAGTTCAGACATGTTTATAAGACGGACAAGAGGTGGAAGCAGTCAGCAGACAGACGTACTCAGGTACTAGATGTTCTCATAGCAGGTGAATATAGGAACTAAGAGCAGATCGTGTTGTAAACCACGGTGACAAACACAGGGTAGCATAAAGGTGAGACACACTGTTGCAAAACCACAGGGCAGATGACAGGTGTAAATATGCAGAAGATACATAGACTAATCCAGATAATGTTAAGGGGCCAATGTACAGGCACTTTGCTTTTAAACTGGGAACTTGCTGACGTCAGAATGCTCACAGTGCATTTAGACTTGTCCTAGGGAAGGGCAGTCAAATGCCCATGTTTGATATGAAGAAAGTATCAGTTAAAAGCGCTATTTGTGAGGATCACTAAAAGACAAGAGAAAGTTTTGCAGTTTTTTTTAGCAGACCCAAAATGTTAATTACATTACTGCTGTATTGTAATTATTGTCATACGACTACTAGATCAGTCAGAATGTGTCCATGGGGTGTAATGGACTTCATCAGGTCTTATTTAGAAGATTAATTTTAGTATAATATCCGCAACATTTTAAAATCTTCCCGTATTGATAAACTGCAAAAAAGGAGAAAAGAAAATTGAAGGAAAATACGAATGATGTGATTCCCAGTTTGATCATTGTGTCATTATGTCTGATGTTTATTATCCACTTCAGCCCCCTTCATGACCAGAGCACTTTTTACGATTCGGCACTGCTTCGCTTTAATTGACAACTGCGCGGTCGTGCGACGTTGTACCCAAACAAAATTGACGTCCTTTTTTCCCACAAATAGAGCTTTCTTGGTATCACCTCTGCTAACTTCTGATCACCGATATAAACAAAAAAAGAGCAGCAATTTTGAAAAAAAAACAATATTTTTTACTTTTTGTTATAACACATGTCCAAAAAGAAATAAAATAAAACGGTGATTCGCAGGAATGTGCCACTTTGCCGCCATCTTTCTATGCGAGGCAAGTAGTAGCAACGGGCCCTGTAGGAACACAAGTTTATACCGATATTTTCTTTACCTTTTTTTTTTAATTCAGAAAGGATTGTTTATTCTTAGCACACATATTTTATCCCTGTTCTTTTGTTTTATCTCTCCAGGCCACATTGAACTTATGCGGACATGATATTTTAAGGTGAAGAACTGACTAAGGTAAGGTAATTCCGAACGTTATAGTTGTCATACCTAAACAGTAAGATACAGCATAAAGCTAGCTACGGTATAATGATTTGGTTTTAGTAAGGCTGTTCGGTACTTGGAAAATAGATACCATGTTTATGTTGTTGGAAGATGTGCTTTGCTTTGTAGGAGAATATTCGTACATACATTTATGCAGTTCTATCTTTGAATATTTTGTGAATATTACGTAACGTATATATTTTTCACTTTTAGTACTTGTACTGTTATCACATTTGTCATAAAGCTGTAAATAGTTGCCATTTAAAAGTCAAATGTAAAGAAAACAGTTTTACCATATAAGATTATGACAATTTCTGTTCTTACTGCAATGTCAAACCTTTTTTTTCTCCTTTTTAAATGTTGCCTTTGTGAGTAGAGAAGCGTAGGATGAGGAACTTGGTCTTCTGGATCCAGCACCAGCCTTCTAAGGATGAGCTCACATTTGGATTGCTGGTATTTTGAGCTGCAGAAATCTGTTAGATAATATGCTGCTCAGAACAGACCAGAAAACCAGCTTCTCTCCATTGCTAATAATGATCTCTGAAGCTCTTACAAGGTGCGATCTTTCTAGAAACGCATTGTTGCTTTACAGCTGTGTTGACAGCTAATATGCTATACATAGATTGGATCATTTTCCCAGATGCAATGATAGAATAAGTTGTGTCATGTCAGAATAAGGAAAACACAAACATCACACACCAAATACATATACAGTTATGACTACTTGTGGTGAGCAAGCAATAGTCATAGTGACAAATTCCCAGAATAATGACTTGCCCATTAAAATGAGAACACCAAAATAAAACAGGTTGACCACTGAATCATGTCAACGAGAAAAAACATCCAAATATTATTTCCCCTTTCAAAATCTGTTATTTAATGCTAATGTGCTGATATATATATATATATATATATATATATATATATTATGATAGTGAGAGACCCTGCCCCAGGAATTAAAGGCTTAAAAAAGACAGAGTTTGCATATCTGCTGACTGCGGGGCTACAGAGCAGTTATTTTGAGAGGAGAATCTGCACTGGTAGCTTTCTCCGGATTTTGCTATTTCCGGATGGGGCTCTAAAGTTTAGGGATTCCTATAAGAGTCTTGGGCGGGACAGAATCTCCAATCCTGTGTCCGGGTGCTGTAGACAGTCGGCAGGGCCCTTTTAACGATTCAGAGCCCTGTCAGAGAACCTGGTTGTCTCTGTCTGAGACTACATCCCTGATGAGGGGGTACTTCTTGTCTGAAGGGCTGAGAAGGTCAGGACGGCTATACATGCCTGGGAGACCAGAAAAGTGTCTGGGAGGCTGGGAGAGACGAGGCGACTAGCAAGTCAAAGGGGGCAGGAGGAAGTCCTGAAGTATTGGGGACAGTGAGCAAACCCAGGGTGGGCTGTAGAATCCTGTTAAGACTGGTAGTAGCCTGGATAGCAAGGAGCTGCAAATTGAGGCATAGTAAGCCTAAGAGCCAGGCGGCTCGGCATTGTTTTCATTTGTTGGAGAAGAACCCCTTTGTGGGCAATCTTGTGTATAAACTCTTGTTTCTTTTAATAAAAATGGGCAGCCACACCCTTAAACCTGATAGCTGACTGCCATGGACTCACTGAAAAAATGCATCTATCACTGAGCAACCCCCCCCCTCCCCCCACAATATTACAATATATTTATTTATTTATCTTGGGATAAAATAAATTTTATTAGTATCGAAATAGGCATAGAGTAACAACATTGATGTAACACACATGCACCTACATTACACAGATTTTGTCAAAGGAATAGATAAGGCAAGGTCTCTGCCTTATAGCATACATAGAATGAATGTATTACATAGAAAGTTGGCAAAAGACTATGAAATCCAAAATGGTCATGTGCCGTCTCAATTACCGTATCTCACAAAAGTGAGTACACCCCTCACTTTTTTGTAAATATTTCATGTGACAACACTGAAGAAATGACACTTTGCTACAATGTAAAGTAGTGAGTGTACAGCTTGTATAACAGTGTAAATTTACTGTCTCCTGAAAATAACTAAACACACAGCCATTAATGTCTAAACCACTGGCAACAAAAGTGAGTATACCGCTAAGTGAAAATGTCCAAATTGGGCACAAAGTGTCAATATTTTGTGTGGCCACCATTATTTTCCAGCATTGCCTTAAGCCTCTTGGGCATGGAGTGCACCAGAGCTTCACAGGTTGCCACTGGAGTCCTCTTCCACTCCTCCATGACGACATCACGGAGCTTGTGGATGTTAGGGACCTTACGCTCCTCCACCTTCCATTTGAGGATGCCCAACAGATGCTCAATAGGGTTTGGGTCTGGAGATATGCTTGGCCAGTCCATCACCTTTACCCTCGGTTTCTATAATAAGGCAGTGGTTGTCTTGGAGGTGTGTTTGGGTCATTATCATGTTGGAATACTTCCCTGTGGCCCAGTCTCTGAAGGGAGGGGATCATGCGCTGCTTCAGTACGTCACAGTACATGTTGGCATTTACGGTTCCCTCAATGAACTGTAGCTCCCCAGTGCCGGCAGCACTCATGCAGCCCCAGACCATGACTGTCAGGATCTGTGTCCTTGCTTGGGTCACCTGCTGGTGGCAGTGTTTGGAAAACCAAATGGTGTAGTTCTGGTGGCCACCAGCGGGTGTCTCCCAGGAGATTGAGCTTACAGGTCATTAAGCTGCACCTGATGGGTCTGCTGGGTCCATATAAGCCCACCTTGTTCCCTGTCCCAATGCTTCGGTATTTTCCCTGCAAGCTGTGACTGTCAGGATCTGTGTCCTTGCTTGGGTCACCTGCTGGTGGCAGTGTTTGGAAAACCAAATGGTGTAGTTCTGGTGGCCACCAGCGGGTGTCTCCCAGCTTAATGACCTGTAAGCTCAATCTCCTGGGAGACACCCGCTGGTGGCCACCAGAACTACACCATTTGGTTTTCCAAACACTGCCACCAGCAGGTGACCCAAGCAAGGACACAGATCCTGACAATGACAGTCCCACCACCATGCTTGACTGTAAGAAAGACACACTTGTCTTTGTACTCCTCATCTGGTTGCCGCCATACACGATTGACACTATCTGAACCCAATCAGATTATCTTGGTCTCCTCAGACCACAGGACATGGTTCCAGTAATCCATATCCTTAGTCTGCTTGTCTTCAGCAAACTGTTTGCAGGCTTTCTTGTGCATCATCTTTAGAAGAGGCTTCCTTCTGGGATGACAGTCATGCAGACCAATTTGATGCAGTGTGCAGCGTATAGTCTGAGCACTGAGAGGAAGACCCCCCACCCCTTCAACCTCTGTAGCAATGCTGGCAACACTCATACATCTATTTCCCAAAGACAACCTCTGGATATGATGCTGAGCACGTGCACTCAACTTCTTTGGTTGACTATGTCGAGACCAGTTCTGCGTGGAACCTGTCCTGTTAAACCGCTGTATGGTCTTGGCTACCGTGCTACAGCTCAGTTTCAGGGTCTTGGCAATCTTCTTATAGCATAGGCCATCTTTTTGTAGAGCGACAATACTTTTTTTCAGATCCTCAGAGAGTTCTTTGCCATAATGTGCCATGTTGAACTTCCAGTGATCAGTATGAGAGAGTGAGAGCGATAACACCAAATTTAACACACCTGCTCCCCATTCACACCTGAGTAACCTGAGTACCTTGTAACACTTAACAAGTCACATGACAATGGGGAGGGAAAATGGCTAATTGGGCTCATTTTGGACATTTTCACTTAGGGGTGTACTCACTTTTATTGCCAGCAGTTTAGACATTAATGGCTGTGTGATGAGTTATTTTGAGGGGAAAGCAAATTTACACTGTGTAGAGGACGCCAAGGGTGGGTCCTGGACGGGTGCTATATATCACCAATATTTGGGTTATGGTAGTGCTCAGGGGGTCACCCGAGGGGGTGAGAGGTTCCGGGACTAGCGAGAGCACAGGGAGGGCTGACTCGCAGTTCTCCCTACCTTTTTATAGAGAGGTAGTAGGGACCCGGAATTTCGGAGGCCCTAAAGTGATATTCGGGTGGGATAGGGCCTCCACCCCTGATCACAGGGAAACCAGCACACATGGGGGTTAATAGCAGCCAGGAAACAGCTCATAAGGAGAGGAAGTGGTGTGTAGCTGGTGTGTGAGGAGGAGCTGGGAGGAGACACCAGTATTTTGGCAGAGCTGAAAGTGTTTGGAGACCCACGTGTGCTGGGGACTGAAAGCAAAACTTACCTGACAAGGACCGTGCAAGGTCCTGGGTTGAAGAGTCTTCCAAGAACTGTATGTTACTTTTACTTTATTTTGTGCTGAAGATAAGCGGACTTTTCTGTTGTTGGTTTTGTTTTGCTGCTGAAAGCTTACCTTTGTTTTGTTTATTGGGAAAATAAACCCACTGATTGTTTAAGTTACCGGCTTGTGCACTCAATCCTGTGAAGCTACATCCCCCAACTTTACAATATATATATATATATATAAAAAAACACATTGGGCATCTAGCCTCTCCATTCCAATCAATACATATACCATACCGACATGTACATAGCTCATATAAACAAAATTATTGAATTAATACATTGTTTGTTTGACACAGCATGTGACAGCTCTATGCATTTCCTGGAGGTTAACACCCACTCTTCAGGAGCATGCGTGTGATTAATAACTGTAATTAATGAATCAATCAAGGAGATGGAGCCTTATAGGGCCAGGCCACCACACCCACCACCAACATCACGCCAGGCAGGTGAAGCAGGAAGGAGGCACCAACGAACGGGCTGAGGACAGCCCACCATCGGCGCCGCCAATCAGCGGTCACATGGGAGCAGACCTTGGTGGCGCCGATGGTGGGCTGTCCTCAGCCCGTTCGTTGGTGCCTCCTTCCTGCTTCACCTGCCCAGCGTGACGTTGGTGGTGGGTGTGACGGCCTGGCCCTATAAGGCTCCATCTCCTTGTCACATACACCATTTTTCTCTATCATGCCAGACTCACACACCTCCTCTCCAGCTCTGTCCTGCAGTCCTTTTTCAGGTATTGTATACCCTTGCTGCAGCATGTGGTGATTTTTTTTTCGGATGGTGGTTTGGATGTCTGATTGAGCACCTTCTTGTTTTTTTCACACTTTCTTTATTCTCCTTTCTCTTTTTACACACATTTGTCATTTTTATTCATTCTTTTCACCTTACAGAAGCCCCCCGTCTGGGTTAGCTTCCCTCCATCACACACAGTCACTTATGGAGACGGTCCTTGCTGGGGCCACTGGTTGTCCCCCCCCCCCCGCCTCAGCTCCCGGTTGAGATACCTCTTTGGGCTTTATTGGGCTCATTAGCTGCGCTTCACGGTGCGACCATGGTTGTAGGTATGTCGGCTTCAAATATGTTCCATATTAATTCAATTTTGTTCTATATTGATATTATTTTTACAATACTATTTTCATCATTTACAGTTATTAACCACTTCCTTACTGGGCACTTAAACCCCCCTCCTGCCCGAACCAATTTTCAGTTTTCAGCGCTGTCGCTCTTTGAATGACAACTGCGCGGTCGTGCAGCGTTGTACCCAAACAAAATTTGCGTCCTTTTTTTCCTACAAATAGAGCTTTCTTTTGGTGGTATTTGATCCCCTCTGCGTCATTTCTGATCGCCGCTATAAACAAAAAAAGAGCGACAATTTTGAAAAAAAAACAATATTTTTTACTTTTTGCTATAATAAATATCCAAAAATAAAAAATAAAAAAACAAATTTATTCATCAGTTTTGGCCGATATATATTCTTCTACATATTTTTGGTAAAAAAAACGCAATCTACGTTTATTGATTGGGTTGCGCAAAAGTTATAGCGCCTACAAACTATGGACATTGATTTATGGCGTTTTTATTTATTTTTTTTTTTTACTGGTAATGGCGGCGATCTGCGATTTTTAGCGGTACTGCAATATTGGGGCGGACATGTCGTACGTTTTTGACACTTTTTTGGGACCAATGACATTTATACAGCAATCAGAAATTTAAATGTCCACTGATTACTGTGTAAATGTCACTAGCAGTGAAGAGGTTAACCAGCAGGGGGCAGTGAAGGGGTTAAGAAATGTTCCCTGGGTGTGTTCTAACTGTGGGGGGGTGGAGCTGGTCGGGACATAACAGATCTAACTGATCCCAGTGACAGGGATCAGTAGATCTGTCATGTCCCATTCACAGAACGGAGAACCGCCGTGTTTACATCGGCGGTTCCCCGTTCTGAGGCTGCTACAGGTGATCGGCGGGTCTCGGGCGGACATTGAGTCCGCCCGACCCGTGGACACGCCCACGCAGCGTGCGGCGGCCGCGAGAGCGCGCCGCCGCAGGCTGCGAGTGCGCGCGGGGGGCGCGCACGAGGGAGGACATCCATGGACGTCCTCCCGGATTTTCAGAGCCGCGCTGTAGCCGTCTTTCGGCTATAGTGCGGTTCTGTACAGGTTAATCATACGCATGCTCCTGAAGAGTGGGTGTTAACCTCCATGAAATGCATAGAGCTGTCATATTCTGTGTCAAACAAACAATGTATTAATTCAATCATTTTGTTTATATGAGCTATGTTCATGTCGGTATGGTATATGTATTGATTGGAATGGAGAGGCTAGATGCCCAATGTGTTTTATATATATACATATGAATTGTCTACCATGTACTTACCTGATGAACTTATTATACAATATTTTTAACCTAATAATTTTTCAATAAATAACATATTTATATATTTTTTTTTTTTAACCTGTTGTGTGTCATTTAAAGTCCCCTTCTATCCCTTCCTTTTTACATTATCTAACCAGGGATGGAGGTTTATGACCCACATGACCTCATTTAACCACTTCAGCCCCGGAAGGATTTGCTGCTTTAGGACCGGAGCCCTTTTTGCAATTTGGCACTTCGCCGCTTCAAATGGTAATTACGCGGTCATGCAATGCAGTAGCCAAACGAAATTGGCGTCCTTTTTTTCCCACAAATAGAGCTTTCTTTTGGTGGTATTTGTTCACCACTGCGCTTTTTAATTTTTGCGATATAAACAAAAATATAACGGAAATTTTGAAAAAAAATGATATTTTCAACTTTATGTTATTACAAAAATACAATAAACTAAATTTTAGTCATAAATTTTTGCCAAAATGCATTCAGCCATATGTCTCGGGTAAAAAAAAAGCAAAATCGCGTATATTTATTGCTTTGCGCAAAAGTTATAGCGTCTACAAAGTAGGGTACATTTTCTGGAATTTCCGCA
>BLSH010502800.1:1307638-1331774 GCA_018402905.1 Glandirana rugosa
GAACCCCATACACCGTTCTTCTTAGAAGTTGAACAATAAGTAATCTAAGTTGAGGATGAACTAAAACTTGTAACCGAAAATACAATCCAGGTCACATTGATCGATGTCACGGTGTATCAAACTAATAAACTAGAGTAAATACGGATTCCGGTGATGATTTAAAGTTTACAGGTATATGTCATAGAGTGTTTTCACTCATGTGGGGAGTGTAAAAACATTTATAAAATAAGATAGAAAAGTACACTGTTGTGAGTCCTTTACTGTGAAACGATGTTACATTTCATCACTCACATGTCGAACATATTGTCAACATTTCAACCCAAAGCTTACCTTTGTTTTGTTTATTGGGAAAATAAACCCACTGATTGTTTAAGTTACCGGCTTGTGCACTCAATCCTGTGAAGCTACATCCCCCAACTTTACAACTGTTATACAAGCTGTACACTCACTACTTTACATTGTAGCAAAGTGTCATTTCCTGAGTGTTGTCACATGAAAAGATAGAATAAAATATTTACAAAAATGTGAGGGGTGTACTCACTTTTGTGAGATACTGTATATGGACATTTGAAATTTAGTAGTGGCCTTAGGCATAAATGAGATCAAATAATCAAACTATGTGGCACTGTAGCTAGTTACACTGGACCTAACATAAAAGCCAATGTTCAAAATCAAGTAGGAGTTGAATCTAATGAATAACAAGTTGAAGATTCTTCTTGCCACATACCCCAAGTTTTCTGAATTATTTTCCAGGCCTAACCAATGTCATAGATCGTTTTATTATACAGGAGTGTTTTATTAATCTCCATTTTCATTGTTGTAAGGTAGGAACCATACCTTAGGCTGCGTACACACTATACAAACTTCAGTCAGTTCCTGAGCAACTGGCTGAACTTTGCTACGTGGGTGGCCCTGTTGGCCACCTCCTGCCCAACATCCTTTGATTGAAACATAGAAGGAGTTGGGCCGAAATGTGTTGGCTGAACAGCAGCTGCATCCAATCAGATGCAGCCACTGTCCCGGTATTCTGACATGTGCCAGCTGTGGCCATCAGAATATAATCACTACAGCGGGAGATTCCTGTATCTACACTGTATAGCGTGGATGGGGGGAGATCTGTTAGAATATTTTTGTTCGGCCAATAGGCTGAACGAAAACAATCTTTGTGCATATATCCAGCTTTGGCTATCAGATTCTGGGCAGTAAACAATACCGCATTAAAAAAGATGTAATTCCATAGATTCAGGAGGACCCAGCAGGTGTAGCCGAGGGTCTAGTTGAAACAGGGAATCTCATGACATCCTGAAAAGGTTATTTGCTTCCAGTAGGCCTGTATTTGTGGGTAGGACCAGAGTATAGTAGGTGGAAAAAGAAGGAAGGGGCCCTTAGCATTGCAGATCAACATAGTTCAATGCACCTGGTTTAAACAAATCTTTAAACAACTTTCACATTTTTATTTTCATAGAAAAAAAAAAGTGTACATCTTGTACATTTCCTCATGTTTTATCCAATTAATGTACAGTATGTACAGAAAAATACCTGATGACCTGTCTGAAATATACCTGGCTCCTAAGTCTAGTGGCCTGACAACACACAGCATGTTTGTGGAGTGTTGTCAGCCTGCCCAGTTTTGCTAAACTACTCAGCCTCACCCACACATTCATCTCCACAACATAAAGGCTCAACATTCTTCAGTCCTAAGATAAGAACTGGGAGGGCTAATTACCTTCCTTGAAATAACACAGGAGGTGTGCACTGGACACAGGACTGCTCTGACATGATCAATAGGTATTCTTTTGCAATTATCAGATATAACAAAAAAAAAAACTTTCAATGCGCTATTTAACAGATTAAAAGGGAGCAAATAAGAGAAGTTTATTTTTAGGGTTTACTACACTTTAACCGGTTCCACGCCGCGCGCAGTATATTTACTGCGGTGGTGTGGACGCTTACCGCGAATCGCCGTAAAATGGCAGCGATTTGCGCAGGCGCAGCTAGGGGGCGAGCGCGCCGCCACCTGCGCGCACTCGTGCCGGACACACTCCAGAGGAGTGTGCCCGCGGCTCGGGCGGACCTGATGTCCGCCCGCGAGCCGCGATGAGCTGCTAGAGCCAAAGTGCGGGGAACCGCCGATGTAAACGCGGCGGTTCCCCGCTCTTTCAATGGGGACATAAGAGATCTACTGGTCCCTTTCACTGGGATCAGTTAGATCTCTCATGCCCATGGTAGCCCAGCCCCCCCCACAGTTAGAACACGCCCAGGGAACACAGTTAACCCCTAGATCGCCCCCTGCAGGTTAACCCCTTCACTGCCAATGACATTTACACAGTAATCAGTGGACATTTAAATTTCTGATCGCTGTGTAAATGTCATTGGTCCCAAAAAAGTATCAAAAATGTCCGACATGTCCACCCCAATATCACAGTACCGCTAAAAATCACAGATCGCCGCCATTACTAGTAAAAAATTAAAGAAAAATAAAAACCCCAGAAATTAATTCTCATCATCCATAAACGTGGCAACTTTTGCGCAAACCAATTAATAAACGCTGATTGCGATTTTTTTTTTTTACCAAAAATATGAGGAAGAATATAGATCGGCTAAAACCGATATATTTTTTTTGGATTTGAATTTTAGCAAAAAGTAAGAAATATTGTTTTTTTTTGCAAAATTGTCGCTCTTTCTTTGTTTATAGCAGCGATCAGAAATGACGCAGCGGTGATCAAATACCACCAAAAGAAAGCTCTATTTGTGGGAAAAAAAGGACGCATATTTTGTTTGGGTACAACGTCGCACGACCGCGCAATTGTCAGTTAAAGCGACGTAGTGCCGAATCGCAAAAAGTGCTCTGGTCAGGAAGGGGGTAAAACTTTCCGGGGCTGAAGTGGTTAAAGACAGTACTTTCAAAAAATGAATATTTCATTGATTGGTGGACAGGGGATACATTGCTATGCCTGGCTTCTTGTATCTCTTAGAAATTCCAGTCATGAGATCTTATCATCAGAGTTTCCATGCCTATTTACAAAAAATATCTATGGGGGTGGGTGGATGGGAACACATATAACTTGCAGTCACAGTCCTAGAAAGATAAGGAATCGTGTGGATGACTAAATTGGTCACATTCCACCAAAGCTGAAATACTGGATTTGGCAGGGATGACCTGTTAAAGTTGTTCTTCAGTTGAATCAGATTGTGTGACTGCTGTGGGGCCCATTCTTATGTATTTGATTTGATAATAAGTTATCCAGAAAGCAGTAACACTTGATAGGTAAATAGGACTAAGTAATTACTTGCATGAATTATTCATTACAGAATACAGAGGGATTACACTTTAGGATTCAGAACTGACAGCTAATATATATATTTATATACTTTGTGTATGTGCATGTGTGTATATATATATAATATACGGTTGTGTTCATAAGTTTACATACCCTGCCAGAATTTATTATTTCTTGGCCATTTTTCAGAGAATATGAATGAGAACACAAAAACATTTCTTTCACTCATGGTTAGTGTTTGGTTGAAGCCATTTATTATTCAACTGTGTTTACCCTTTTTAAATAATAATGACAACAGAAACTACCCAAATGACCCTGATCAAAAGTTTACATACCCTGGTGATTTTGGCCTGATAACATGCACACAAGTTGACACAAAGGGGTTTGAATGGCTATTAAAGGCAACCATCCTCACCTGTGATCTGTTTGCTTGTAATTAGTGTGAGTGTATAAAAGGTCAATGAGTTTCTGGACTCCCGACAGACCCTTGCATCTTTCATCCAGTGCTGCACTGACGTTTTTAGATTCTGAGTCATGAGGAAAGCAAAAGAATTGTCAAAGGATCTGTGGAAAAAGGTAGTTGACCTGTATAAAACAGAAAAAGGGATATAAAAAGATATCCAAGGAATTGAGAATGTCAATCAGCAGTGTTCAAACTCTAATCAAGAAGGGGAAAATGAGGGGTTCTGTTGAAACCAAACCACGGTCAGGTAGACCAGCTAAAATTTCAGCCACAACTGCCAGGAAAATTGTTCTGGATGCAAAGAAAAACCCACAAATAACTTCAGGTGAAATACAGGACTCTCTGAAAACATGTGGTGTGGCTGTTTCAAGAATCACAATAAGAAGGCAAAGATAGGCTGCATGTTCGAGTCGCCAGAAGAGAGCCAATACTACACAAATGCCGCAAAGTATCCCACTTACAATACACCAAACAGCACAAAGACAAGCCTCAAACCTTCTGGCACTAAGTCATTTGGAATGATGAGACCAAAATTGAGTTTTTTGGCCACAACCATAAACATTTGGAGAGAAGTCAGCAAGGCTTGTGAAACACGGAGGTGGATCGCTGACGTTTTGGGGATGTGTGAGCTACAAAGGCACAGGAAATTTGGTCAAAATGAATGGCAAGATGAATGCTGTATGTTATCAAAAAATACTGGAGGAACATTTGCATTCATCAGCCTGGAAGCTGATCATGGGACGTACTTGGACATTCCAACATGACGATGATCCAAAGCACAAGGCCAAGTCGACCTGTCATTGGCTACAGCAGAATAAAGTGAAGGTTCTGGAGTGGCCATCTCAGTCTCCTGACCTCAATATCATTGAGCCACTCTGAGGAGATCTCAGTTCATGCAAGACTGCCCAAGAATTTCCAGGAACTGGAGGCTTTTTGCCAAGAGAAATGGGCAGCTTTACCATCTGATAAGATAAAAAGTCTCATCCCCAAATACCACAAAAGACTTCAAACTGTCATTGATGTTAAAGGGGGCAATACACAGTATTAAGAACTGGGGTATGTAAACTTTTGATCAGGGTCATTTGGGTAGTTTCTGTTATTATGATTTAAAAAGAGTAAACACAGTTGATTGATAATACAAGGCTTCAGCCAAACACTAACCATGAGTGAAAGAAAAGTTTTTGTGTTATCATTCATATTTTCTGAAAAATGGGTAAGAAATCATAAATTCTGCCAGGGTATGTAAACTTATGAGCACAACTGTGTGTATATATATATATATATATATATATATAATGTATTAATGTTAATGAACTATCTCTTCTGCCATACGATATGAAACAAGAAGTTGTGTGTGTGTGTGTGTGGGGGGGGGGGGGGGGAATCAGTACCACAAATACAGACCCGAGGCTGGTCATACATGGTCAAATAGTTAATGGGCAGGCTGAATGTACCAAGGCTCCCCCTCCTATATCAATGAGCCCCAACACTCCATTGGTTAACTTGAGAAAGGTGCATGGCCCTGAAATGCGTTGTTGCCATGTATGCTGCCGGAGACTGTACACGTGGGTGTGTGATCTCCAGAGCAGGGCTGTTCAGCGCTCCCCAAGCAGGTTGTTCCAGCTTCTTCTTCAGGCCGAGCGAGTGTCACAGCTTGCTTCCATCTCCCCCAATGACTGCTGGCTCTGCTTTTGCCATATTCAGCTCCCCATGTCCCGTTGTCAGTTTCCTCGAGTTGCGAGCAGCAGGTTGAGCAGGTCCCCCAATGCCTTTTCATCTTGCCAACAAGCCAGCGGGCATTTTGGGGATTTTTCCTGCACCTGTGTGGCTTGCTGGATTTCCATTTGGCAGCTTCACCAGCTTGACAGTCCTTGTTCTATTCATCCTCCTTGGTGGTTGAGTGATCTATCCATCCAGATCTGTCTCAGCACATACTGTTCAGCTGGCTGTTTGTTCTGAAGACAGATACTACTGTGATTCTAATTATGAATTCATTTTTATTATTAATATTATTAATTTTTATCACATTGTTATGGATATTGTTCTTCAAAAAACGTTTTATACTGCCCATGTGCTACTCAGTCTAGACTTCACTTGAGCTGAGCTGAAACACAGGTGGAACTATGGTCTCATAGCAAGGGCTTGACATTCACAGATGACATC
Source organism: Glandirana rugosa (assembly GCA_018402905.1). Taxonomy (NCBI): domain Eukaryota; kingdom Metazoa; phylum Chordata; class Amphibia; order Anura; family Ranidae; genus Glandirana; species Glandirana rugosa. Next base: position 1,313,546 of record BLSH010502800.1, read on the forward strand.
TAACCAATTCCATCTGACAATCTAAGGGCTTTCACACACGTGTGTTTATGTAGCCATCGTGAATTTCCTACATTATTGGGATCTCATAGGATTCTATGGGTTATTAGGTCAAGGTTTCCCAACGCCAATGAAACATGAATCAGACTGAGACAGAAATGCAGTAAAAACACTAAAATGGTACAAACAGAGCAAACATAGTCAAAACATAGCCAGTGTTCAGTAACCAGAGCGGGTAGTTGGAACAAGCCAGTGAAACAGAAATCCAGAGATCAGCGTAGTAGAGGCAGCAAACAGGATCAGGAACCAGATGGAAAGTCAGCCAGGCAAAGTTTTCAACAGGAAAACACAGCAAAGAGTATCTGGATATGTTGACCTGTGTGGCTAAACCCTCCCCCCTATAAACTGACCATGGCATATCATGGCTGCTGATCTCTGACACTGTGGTCAGCATACATGCCTCTGTCATCTGCAGCCCTGCTCTGTCCTCTGTCCTCTCCTCCGTCCTCTCCCTCATCCTCTCCCCCCTCCCTCCCTGCCTGTCTGCTCGTGTCAGCGCCCACCCCCTCTGCCCCTGCTGCTCTCATATCTAATATAAAATGTTCCCATCCCCTCTGTAATATAGCAATATGTGTCCCTGTGCCTGTGTTATAGAAAAAATATGCTTATCTGTAACTATATCACAGCGGCTCCCGGTGATCACTTGACTCCTCAGCTCTCTCTCTCCTTTCCTCCCGACTGACTTCAGTGTGAGTGATCGGCCCCACCTGCTATAGCTTTCAGCCGGGCAGAGGAGAGAGCAGAGGAGTCACATGATCGCCATGAGCCGCTGTAATATAGGTACAGATAAGCATATTTCTCCTACGTTCACTGGCAGGCGCAGCCCTTCATTGACAAGTGGGGTTTATGCACATCCTACTAGGAGTAGACTAGGCAAATAGAAAAAAAGCAAGCTGACCCCTCTCAGGGGGCCGTCCTCACTCCAGCATATAACCCCCCAGCTCTGCATAGCATATCAGTTTTATTATGCCTAGTGCAAGGAGTTAGACCTGGTTCCCTGCTGGGACCTACAGTTCCCCAGATTTTTTTCTTCTTTTGGCTTTTCAAGCTATCTGATGAAGACTGCTATCAAGTAGCCGGCTGGGGCATAGAGGATATCTCGAATCCTGAAATTTCCCCAGCACGGCCGACCGATGCGAGCTACCCTTAGCCTTGGCGGGGTCCGCCTCATCGTACCTGTTCTGTGCGGGAGGCTAGTGGGTGACCCCCACTTGCGTCCAGTGACCAGGCTGTGCTCGCGTCCAGGGGCACTTGGCCTGCAGCATCCCTCCCTGTCAGATGGGAGGAAGGTCTGCTACCGGGTGGCTACCCGCTACGCCCGTTGGATTGGTGAGTGACCCCCCTCTCTTTCCCCCCAGGGGTGCAGAGGGGGGGGCTGGGTTTTTGGCGGACTAGGCCAGCCGGTGGAGGGTTTTTAGGGCTACAGGTCCCCCTGCTTGTTTTCGTCTGTTTCGCCCCTCCTACACCCCCTCCCCCCGCACCGCACCCCACGCTAGAACTGCCATGCGGCAAACCGCCGCCATTTTGCGGTGGATCGCCGCCATTTTGCCGTAGCCGCGGCCATTTTGTGGGCTATTTTGGCCTCTAGTGGTGGACTGGCGGCCATTTTGCCGTAGTCACGGCCTGTGTGACAGGCTTTCGCCTCTTGTGACCGCTCGGCGGCCATGTTTGATGTGCCTGTGGATGAAGGCGTCAAGCACTCCTACTGGGACGCAGCGCTTGAAGGGCAATTACTCACAGCAATTGTAGCTGGGCTCTCCCTGGGGTGTTGGCAGCGGTGGGTGCAGTCCTCCTGGGTATCTCCCGGTTTCTCTGTCCCTTTGAGGATAGTTTTGTGAATAAGTGGGCATCCCCCGCAGTGGACCCTCCGGTGGCTCGCCTGAATAAGGCAACGACCATCCCATTGGAGGGGTCTCCCTCTTTTAGGCAGACAGAGGCGGTATCCAAGGCACTGTTCTTGGTGGCAGGGTCGGCCATGAGATCAGCTCTGGCGTCAGCCATGGTGGAGCAATCCCTTGGCACAATGAGTTGAGCTGCGGGTGCTCGTCTGAGACTTCACAGCGGACGGACCATCTGATACAGGGTCTTCGGTATCTGTGTGACGCAGCTTTGGACCTGCTTCCCATGCTGTCTAAGATGTCTGTTTTTGCAGTCATTATCAGACGGGTGCTGTGGTTACGAGTCTCGGGTGGGGAGCCGACTTCTGGGGTTCACAGACAGGTGGACTGCCCTCATTTCCGACCGGTGGGTGCAGGAAGTGGTGTCCTCAGGATACAGGATAGAGTTCAGCACTCTACCCCCAGACAGGTTCTTCCCATTGAACTTGAGACTCCCACAGGGGCGTCGAGAGGCTCTCCTAGGGGCTGTTCAGACGCTCTCCGAACAAGGGGTGATTGTGCCGGTACCTCCGCTGGAAAGGTTCCGCAGCTTCTATTCAAACCTATTTGTGGTGCCCAAAAAGGGTGGGATCAGGCCAGTTCTGGACCTAAAAGCGCTAAACCACTTTGTGAGGGCGCGAAAATTCAGGATGGAATCTGTCCGCTCGGTCGTGGCCGCCCTGCACCAAGGGGACTTCATGGCGTCTCTGGATATCAGGGACGCGTATATCCATGTTCCCATTTATCCCCGGCACCAGCGCTTTCTGCGCTTTGTGGTGGAGGATCTACATTACCAATTTGTGGCACTTCCCTTCGGTCTGGCCTCGGCTCCTCGGGTATTCACCGGTTGCTCCCCATTGCTCCGGTGCTGGCGCTATTGAGGCAGAGAAGCATTGCGGCAGTAGCATATATCGCCGATTTACTCCTGCGAGCGGAGTCTGCTTTGGTCCTGGAGGAGAATGTGGCTATCATGATGGCCTCATTGAAAGACTTCGGCTGGCTGATCAACCTGCAGAAGTCGATGTTGACCCCGTCCTGTCGACTGGAATATCTGGGTCTGATTCTGGACACGGAGCAGGCAAAGGTGTTCTTACCTCTGGCCAAGTTACTAACACTGCAAGCAGCGGTGCGAACCCTGCTGTCATGCCAGTGGTCCTCCTTACGGTTCTGTATGCGGGTCTTGGGGCTCATGGTCTCAGCCTTCGAGGCGATACCTTACGCCCAGAGTCACACTCGGCTCCTACAGCGAGCGATTCTGTCACGGTGGGACAAGTCTCCGCTGTCCCTGGACCAGCTGATCAGATTGGATCAGACCAGAGGATCGTTGACCTGGTGGCTTCGGGCCCCAGCTCTAACGTTGGGGAAGTCGTTTCTCCCCCTGAATTGGTCGATAGTCACGATGGATGCCAGCCTATCGGGCTGGGTTTGGGGTCCTGGGGCAGCTGTCAGCTCAGGGCCGTTGGTCGGTGCAGGAATCCTGCCTTCCGATAAATGTGCTGGAGTTGAGGGTGATCAGGCTCTGCCTCTCCCACTGGACGATAAGGCTGCGCGGCCTCCTGGGTTGGGTTCAGTTGGACAATGCTACAGCGGTGGCATACGTGAACCATCAGGGCGGAACGAGGAGCTCGGCCGCGGCTGCGGAAGCGGCTCTCATTTCGAGATGGGCAGAACTTCATGTGCCGGCGATCTCCGCCACATTCCGGGCGTAGAAAATTGGCAGGCAGACTTTCTCAGTCGCTAGACACTGGATCAGGGGGAATGGTCTCTACATCCAGAGGTGTTCCGCCAGATTTGCCACAAGTGGGGCACGCCAGACGTGGACCTCATGGCGTCCAGATTCAATCACAAGGTGCAGACCTTAGTGTGCAGAACAAGGGACCCGCTGGCTGCCGCCACGGACGCGTTGGTAGCGCCTTGGGGTCGGTATCGGCTCCTGTACGCCTTCCCTCCCATCAAGCTTCTACCGCGGCTCCTGTGCATGATAGAAGCGGAGGGAATCCCGACAATCCTGGTAGCTCCGGATTGGTCTCAGCGCCCTTGGTACGCCGACGTGGTGCGGATGGTGACAGATGTTCCCTGGCGTCTTCCGCTACGCGAAGATCTGCTGTCACAGGGACCCATCCGGCACCCTGCTTTACCCTTGCTGGCTTTGACGGCTTAGCTATTGAGTACCAGGTGTTGAGGGATAGGGGTGTCTCTGTGTACTTCGCGCAAGATATATCATCACACCTGGAAGGCCTATATTGCCTGGTGTGAGGCGGGGGGTTGGAATCCCCGCTCTTACGTTGTGTCCCAGGTGCTGGCTTTTTTGCAGCAGGGCCTGGATAACAAATTGGCATTGAGTACTCTCAAGGGTCAGATTTTGGCTCTGGTGATTCTCTTTCAACGTCCTTTGGCGTCACATTCACTGATACGTACATTTGTACAGGGTGTACGCCATGTGGCTCCTCAGGTACGGTCGCCTTTGGTGCCGTGGGATTTGAATTTGGTACTTTCTGTACTGCAGAAACCGCCATATGAAAAAATCAGGGATATTCCCTTACAATTGCTGTCGCAAAAGGTGGTTTTCTTGGTGGCCATTACATCCGCTAGACGGGTGTCTGAGTTGGCAGCGTTGTCCTGTAGGTCTCCCTACTTGGTCCTTCATAAGAATAAGGCGGTCCTTCGGCCTTCCCCTTCGTTTCTACCTAAGGTGGTTTCCTCTTTTCACAATAATGAAGATATTGTTCTCCCTTCATTATGTCCGTACCCATCGCATCCCAAGGAGATTGAGTTGCATTTACTGGATGTCGTGAGGGCTTTGCGGGTGTATTTGGCGGCTACAGCTTCTTTTCGGAAGTCTGATGCGCTGTTTGTGCTGACAGAAGGCCAGTGCAAAGGGTTGGCGGCCTCGTCGGCTACTGATTCCCGTTGGATCAGGCAGACCGTGAACCATGCGTATACTGTTCGGGGCAAAGTCCCCCCTTTTCCGGTCACGGCTCATTCCACCAGGGCAGTTAGTACTTCCTGGGCTTTCAGACACCAGGCTTCCGTGTCCCAGCTGTGCAAGGCGGCTACTTGGGCCTCGGTGCACACTTTTGCCAAGCTTTACAAAGTTGATGTGTCAGCATCCGCGGATGCTGCTTTTGGCCGTAAAGTGTTACAGGCGGCGGTGTAGGCGCGTCTGGCGCCTCCTGAGAGGATTCTGTTGGGTACAGTTGTTGTTGTTTACCCACCCCTCTTGAATTACACTGCTTTGGGACATCCCCACTTGTCAATGAAGGGCTGCGTCTGTCAGTGAACGTAGGAGAAAATAGGATTTTATTAAGAACTTACCGTAAAATCCTTTTCTCTGAGTTCACTGACAGACGCAGCACCCACCCCTCTGTGTTGCGTTTGTACGGCTTGTTATGAACTGATATGCTATACAGAGCTGGGGGGTTATATGCTGGAGTGAGGACGGCCCCCTGGTAGGGGTCAGCTTGCTTTTTTTCTATTTGCCTAGTCTACTCCTAGTAGGATGTGCATAAACCCCACTTGTCAATGAAGGGCTGCGTCTGTCCGTGAACTCAGAGAAAAGGATTTTACGGTAAGTTCTTAATAAAATCCTATTTTTTATATAACACAGGCACAGGGGCACTTATTGTTATATTACAGAGGGGATGGGAGCATTTTATATCAGTATCTTAACAACCACTTTAGGGCTCGACTATCATCTGAGAGTGCATGTCTGGTGATAGAACTGTGATGCATACAGATAAATTGAGATTTCATTTGAATCTATATTCTCATCTTTTGCCAATGTATTTCATTTTTGGTTGCCTTTTGGAGTCTGTTATGATGCTTGTATACTTGCTAAGTTCTATATATCCTGTACATTTGCTCAAGATTGTTAGGTTGCAGTGATCTTCTATGACCAAATTATTGAAAAATACAGACAAGCTACAGCGTACTACCTTTTTCTGGCAAAAGTAAATGTAATGTTATGTTACCTTATGTATGCTTCCCAAGGGCCAGAATTGGTGTTTTTTTTATTAAATATATCACAGTTTGATTTCCATGCAGCTGGTGTTTACCTTCAGTCGCGCCAATGAAATGAAATAAACATAAGAAAAAACCACAGCACTTGTGAAATGAAATGATCTAGAATTCAATCCTTTTAGAGATTTTAAATCCAAAACTGAGCCTTATTTTAACAGGTTAGAGAACATTGCCCAAACCTATGAGAAAAGATGAATTTTAAAATATTGCTTATTCTCCTTTTTAACCCTCAAAAATGTAGAAACCCAAGAAAATCCCTGGTGACAATTGTTCAAACTTTTTAGCAGGGATACATTAAAGTGGTTCTAAAGGCTCAACATTTTTTACCTTAAAACAGTGGTCTCCAAACTGTGGCTGGGGGCCAGATGCGGCCCTTTGCTTACTTCTTTGCGGCCCTTGGGACACTATTCCTCCAACTGACATCAATGATGAGGCACTATTCCTCCCACCAACACCATCAATGGGGCACTATTCCTCCTACTATGACCAATGATGGGGCACCATTCCTCCCTCTGACACCATTGATAGGGCACTGTTCCTCCTAATAAGGCCAATGGTGGGGCATCATTCCTCCCACCAACGCCATCAGTGGGGTACTATTCCTCCTACTAAGACCAATAATTCGGCACCATTCCTCCCTCTGACACCATTGATAGGGCCCTGTTCCTCCTAATAAGGCCAATGGTGGGGCATCATTCCTCCCACCAACGCCATCAATGGGGCACTTTTCCTCCTACTAAGACCATTAATGGGGCACCATTCCTCCCTCTGACACCATTGATAGGGCACTGTTCCTCGTAATAAGGCCAATGGTGGGGCATCATTCCTCCCACTGACACCATTGATGGGGAACTATTCCTCCTACTAAAAACAACAATGGAGTACTATTCATCCAGTTAAAACCAATGATGGGGCAGTGTGTACCCCCACTGATGCCGAGACATTGTCTACTCACACTGGCCACAGTCTGGCCCCCATGAAGCCTGAAGCACAGTAAACTGGCCCTTGTTTAAAAAGTTTGGAGACGCCTGCCTTAAAGCATAAGTTCCTCTTTCTGAACACGTTACACCCATATTTAAGGTGTAACATGCAACATGTTCAGCATCCTCCACCTCACCTCCGATCCCCCTCTCCTTGTGACAGCGGGTGAGGGGACCTTCTCCCCATCACAATTTGAAAACAGCTCCACCCACACGGCTCTGTCATTCATTCACAGAGTTCTGTGAATGAATGAACTACAACTACTGTCATTCATTGCAGCTGACAGCTTGTTAGCCTTTACAAACGCTTTACGCCTGCATTCACACCTAAGTAGAGGGAAAGCAGACTTGGAAGTGTTTTTTTTTTTTCCAGGCATTTTAAAACATCACTGACTGCATCTGCTGTTAACAAGCCAACGTTTGAACAGGGACTATTAGAAAAAACAGGATTCTGCTTAGTCAGGCGCATAGGGAAATAAGCAGACAAATGCTCAAGTGTGAATTGGGGCTAAACATTGTATATTATAAAATCTGGATAGGATTGTTCATATGTACAAAATCCCTTTGGATTTTACAATATATTATGTTTTCCTTTAACCACCTCAGCTCCAAGAAAGGTTTTACCCCCTTCATGACCAGGCAGGTCATCGTTTGCCAGGTGCCACTGCGCTACTTTAACTGGTAATTGTGCAGTCATGCAACTCTGTGCCATTTTTTTCACACACACAGAGCTTTCTTTTGGTAGTATTTGATCACCACTGGGTTTTTTGTTTTTTATTATATGAACGAAAAAAGACCAAAGGTTTGAAAATTTTTTTTTTTTTTTAACTTTCTGCTATAAAACATATCCAATTAAAAAAAAACCAATTTCTTCATAAATTGTGGCCAAAATGTATTTTATTACATGTCTTTATTAAAGTGGTTGTCAAGTCATGACAACCACATTAACCGCAGTCTGACGGCGACAAAGTGGCTCGATATCGCAAACTGCCACCATATGACGGCGGCTGCAATATCACTCACTGTGAGCTAGCGCGTGCCGCCGGAGGCGCGTTCACGCACTCACTGTGTTCAGGGGGGGCCAGGGGCCGGATAGGGCATACTCGATTGCCGCCGGCTACCCGCGATGGCCCCCGTCGCAGTGAAAGAACGGAGGTCCGTGTAAGTAAACATGGATCTCCGTTCTCATAGACGGGGAAGGGCTGTGATCACAGGCTTCCTATACATGGAAGCCGTGATCACTCCTTTCCCCCAGCCAGGCCAGCCCACACACAGTTAGAGCACGCCCTGGAAACACAGTTAACCCTTAAAACGCCCCCTCCAGGTTAACTCCTTCACTGCCAATGGCATTTACACAGTAATCAGTGCATTTTTATAGCGCTGATCGCTGTATAAATGCCAATGGTCCCAAAAAAGTGTCAAAATGGTCCGACATGTCCGCCGCAATATCGCAGTACCACTAAAAATCGCAGATCGCCGCCATTACTAGTAAAAAAAAATAAAAATAAAATAAAAACCCCAGAAATTAATTCTCATCATCCGTAAACACGGCAACTTTTGCGCAAACTAATCAATAAACGCCGATTGCAATTTTTTTTTACCAAAAATATGAGGAAGAATATAAATCGACCAAAGCCGATGGAAAAAAATGTTTTTTTGGATTTGGATTTTAGCAAAAAGTAAGAAATTTGTTTTTTTTAGAAAATTGTCGCTCTTCTTTTGTTTATAGCGGCGATCAGAAATGACACAGAGGTGATCAAATACCACCAAAAGAAAGCTCTATTTGTGGGAAAAAAGGACGCAAATTTTGTTTGGGTACAACATCGCACGACCGCGCAATTGTCAGTTAAAAGGACGCAGTGCCGAATCGCAAAAAGTGCTCTGGTCCTTAAGTGGGAAATCCTTCCGGGGCTGAAGTGGTTAAACTACAGGTAAGCCTATAATAAGGCTTACCTGTAGGTCCCTGGAATTTCTCCTAAACATGCACAGTTTAGGAGATATTCCCTGTATCTGCATGTGCCGACGTCATCGACACATGCACAGTGAAGAAACAGCCCGACTGGGCCATTTCTTCACTAAGTGTGCCGCAAACGACGGCTCCCGTGCGCAAGTCGCGGGAGTAACGTCAGCGCGGCTCCAGCCAATCACAGCGCTGGAGTCCACTCTGTGATTGACCGGAGCCTGCGATCCCGGAAGAAGACGGACACAACATGACGCCGGTCACAGCGGTGCTCGGGGACCGCTGCAACAGCATCGATCTAAGGTAACTATTTCATAATGAGCTAGTATGCGATACATACTAGCTTATTATGATTTGTCTTGCAGGTGTTTTGTTTTGTTTTTTTTTCTACAGCCTTGACAACCACTTTAAAAAAAAATCCCAGCAAGTGTATATTGATTGGTTTGCGTGAACGTTTTGCAGGGATAAGAAACAGAGAGATTGTTCCCTCTGATCAATGGATCAGGAGATCCAGGCCATGAAACACTGGCCTTCATCTTCTGACAGACTCCTGCTGTGTACAAACACAGCGGGTGTCATGGGGGATGCGCATGCGTGCCCTAGACCCAGAGGCAGGCAGCGACTTACTACTTTGTTAGTATGTCGCTTTGCCTGCACAGGCTGTTTGTCCGCAGTACATTGCGGGTGCACGGTCCTTAATGTGCTTGTTAAAGGGCAGAAGTTTTTTTTTTATCTTAATGCATTCTGCATTAAGATAAAAGCCTTCTGTGTGCAGCAGCCCCCTCTGCTCCCCTAATACTTACCTGAGGTCCATCTAGATCCAGCGATGTTGCAGGAGTATCTCAGCTGCCCGGGACTCCCCTCCTCATTGGCTGAGACAGCAGCATGGCGCCATTGGCTCCCACTGCTGTCAATCAAAGTCAGTCAGCCAATGAAGAGAGAAAGGGGGAAGGGCCAGGTTGCAGCTCTGTGTCTGAATGGACACAGGGAGCTGTGGATTGGCTCAAGTGCCCCCATAGCAAGCTTCTTACTGTGGGGGCACTCAACAGGAGGGAGGGGCCAGGAGCACCAAAGAGGGACCCGAGAAGAGGAGGATCTTGGCTGTGCAAAACCACTACACAGAGAAGGTTAGTATAACATGTTTGTTATTTTTAACTAAAAAAAAAAAAATACTTTAGTATCACTTGAAGTGGTTCATTGTTAACATGTTATTATATACAGTGGGGAAAATATTTATTTGATCCCTTGCAGATTTTGTAAGTTTTGCCTACTTACAAAAGGTCTATAATGTTTATCATAGGTGTATTTTAAATGATAGGGGCAGAATATCAAACAAAAAAAAACAGAAAAAACACATGATACAAATGTTATAAATTGAATTGCAGTTCAGTGAGTAAAATAAGTATTCGATCCCCAAGCAAAATATGACTTAGTGGAGAAACCTTTGTTGGCAAGCACAGAGGTAAGACGTTTCTTATAGTTGGTTACGAGGTTTGCACACATCTGAGGAAGGATTTTGGTCCTCTTTTCTTTACAGATCTTCTCTAAATCCTTAAGGTTTCTTGGCTGCCGCTTGGGAAATCGAAGTTTCAACTCCCTCCATACATTTTCTATAGGGTTAAGGTCTGGAGACTGGCTAGGCCACTGCGTGACCTTAATGTGCTTCTTCTTGAGCCATTCCTTTGTTGCCTTGGTGATATGTTTTGGGTCATTGTCATGACCCATCCACAAATCATCTTCATTGTTCTGGCTGAGGGAAGAAGGTTCTCATCCATGAATTTACAATACATGGCCCTGTCTACTGGCCCCTCAATGCCTCAAAGTTGGCCTGTACCTTTAGCAGAGAAACCACCCCAAAGCATAATGCTTCCACCTCTGTGCTTGACTGTAGGGATGGTGTTCTTAGGGTCATAGTCAGCATTTTTCTTCCTCCAAACACGCGTCAATGCCAAAGAGCTCAATTTAGAAACATAGAAAAGTGACGGCAGAAAAAGACTGAGTTGTCCATCGAGTCTACCCCTTTTTATTTTTATTTTTTTTCACATTAACCTTGTTGTCTGACTATAGATTTATGTTTATCCCAAGCATGTTTGAAGCCATTTACTGTTGACTGTCTCACAACCTCTGTTGGTAGTTTATTCCAATCATCAACCACCCTTTCAGTAAAATAATACTTTCTAAGATTAGTTTTGAACTTCCCTCCAGTTAGTTTGAGGTCATGTCCCTGTGTTCTTGATTTTGGTTTCATATTGAAAAGACTGCCCTCCTGAACCTTATTCACCCCCTTGATGTATTTAAAGGTTTCAATCATGTCTCCCCTCTCCCTTCTTTCCTCCAGACTGTACATATTAAGTTCCTGAAGTCGCTCTTGATATGTTTTATCCCCCAGACCTTTAACCATTTTTGTTACCCGTCTTTGAACTCGTTCTGTCTTATCAATATTTTTTTTTATCAACATTTTGGTCTCATCTGACCACAGCACTTTCTTCCAATCCTCAGAATCATTTAGATGTTCCTTGGCAAATTTCAGACGGGCCTGTACATGTGCCTTCTTGAGTTGGGGAACGCTGCAGGATTTCAGTCCTTCACGGCGTAGTGTCTTACCAATTTATTTCTTCGTGACTATGGCCCCAGTTGCCTTCAGATCATTGACAAGATTCTCCCGTGTAGCTCTGGGCTGATTCCTCACCGTTCTCATGATCATTTCAACTCCATGGATGCTGCAGGATTTTATTTCATGGCGGTGTATTGCGTTACCAATGGTTTGTTTGGTGACGGTGGTCCCAACTGCCTTGCGATCATTCACAAGCTCCTCCCATGTAGTTCTGGGCTGATCTCTCACTTTGCTCATGATCACCCTTACCCCAGACGATATCTTGCATGGAGCTCCAGACCGAGGGTCATTGTTGGTTATTTTTTATTTCTTCCATTTGTGAATAATCCCTCCAACAGTTGTCTCCTTCTCACCGAGCTTCTTGCTGATGGTCTTGTAGCCCATTCCAGCCTTGTGCAGGTTTACAATATTGTCCCTGATGTCCTTTGACAGCTCTTTGGTCTTGCCCATGATGGTAGATTTGAATGGAAGAAAGAGATTCTGTGGACAGGTGTCTTTTATACACATAACGAGTTGTCCTTAGGAGCACCATCTTAAATTGACAGGACTAATCTGTGTACCACATGATTCCGTGAGAGCCAGAATTATTGTTGGTTGGTAGGGGATCAAATACTTCTTTTACTCACTGAACTGTAACTCAATTTATATTTGTATCATGTGTTTTTTTTATTTTTGAATTAATATTTTGTCTCTATCATTTAAAATACACCCTTATTAAAATAGACCCTTCATTTCCTTGTTAGTGGGCAAACTTATAAAATCTGCAGGTGATCAAATAATTTTTCCCCCACTGTATATTATTACATAGTTTGGGGGGGGGGTCTATTTTTTTTATATGGTTATGGTATGGTAAAGTAATATTGTATTGTATTTTCTTGTGTTAAACTTTGATTTAACACAGGTTTGAGGTCAATAAACCACCTTTTGAACATCAACTTTCGTAGAATTTTTTTTTCTGCATGTGTCTCAGTTGCAGGCTTTCCTTCACTTCCTTTCTAGTGAAACTGTCGACAGCAGTACAGGAAATGAGGATAAATCTCTGTAATTTAGCACCAGTTAGCAGAATCCAAGGCTCTAGGATTCTAATACTTCCCCACCTCCCATCACAGCAATGTGCGGGAGGCAAGAAGGGATGCATAATTTACATATCAGATTAGGTGGGTATTTGGCTGTAACAGGATGGTTTTGGAAGCTGCAGCAGGTATGTGCTAGCATTTATAGGGCTCTCTCTTAAGTCTCCCTCACCAGGATGTATTTTTGTTACTAGAGGATCTTACTAACCCGTGCACACTATTGCACTGTGGTAGTGTGGGTTGTTGTGATGTGGTGCCATTCATTCTTAATTGGCACCCAAATGCACCTTCTCAATGCACTTACATTGCAGCACACTAAAACGCATAGTAATGCACTACCGTGTGTTGGAGTGGGTTGACTTAGGGCCGGTTCACACCTAGGCCATCCGACTTCAGAGGCGACTTTGCTAGGCGATTTGAACGTGACTTCAAGGCGACTTCAGCGCGACTTTGGGCGACTTAGATGCGACCTCCATGCCAGATGACTTTGCCTGTGGCCAATCAGCGAAGGGGGGGGCGGTTGCCTTTTATTTTCTTTTTCCTGTAAAGTCGCTTCTTCATAGATGGTGATCCGACTTTGAAGTGACCTATATGGGCTCAAATCGCCTAAAAGTCACCTTGAAGTAGTACAGGAACCTTTTTTAGAAGTCGCCCTGAAGTCGGAGCGACTTGAGTAGTGCATATTAAGACGGCTCACATTCATTTCAATGGGATTTCTCATGTCAAGCGATTTGGGGCGACACAAGTCGGATCGTAAATCGCCTAGGTTTGAACCGGCCCTCACACAAAACACTACATTGTCCTTTTTTTGTGGGTTTGGCAGCCCATTCAAATGTCACACACATTAACGTGCAATATAACACATCATAGCAGTTAGAATGGGGCCTAAGGGACTCCTAAAGGTGATGCTAACATTCAGCTAACCAACAAAAAGCTATAGGTGCTGATTCAAGACACATACCTTTCCTGGTAATTCCAAATGTCTCACCTTGATCTTTTTAAACCAAAATAACCTCAGGATCCCATATTTGAACCAAACAGAACCAACGTTTCATGTGGTTTATTGGATTTGCACACATAGGAGTCATTCCTTTCTCAGGTGAGAATGCTAAATTTCTTGTCAAGTACTTGCCAAAAAATAAAATGGAAACACCCAGCTAACTTATTATGCACAGTCTCTCATTAAAACTGGAATCCAAATCCAATCTGGAACATTTACTTAACTGTTGCCATCAGTTTTATATCAACTGATTTGTCATTCGTGACTCATGGAAGAGCTTGGAAGGGATGCGAGAAGGCACAGAATATCTTGTCAGTGTTTGAAGGCCGTTCTTGTCAATCACAATGAAATAATAGTCCTCTATAGAACATGAGTGGGAACGCTTCAGACCTTGTCCGCTTCATATTCGCGTACATATTTATTTCATGCAGGTTGAAAAGAATGTAGCACGTTTAACAGGATTAAAAACATGTTTTTGTTTTGTAGTCTTGTAGAAGAGTGTTTTTCTGCATTCCCAGACTAGCTAAGACATAAAAAAAAAAATTGCGTGTCACACGTTCATTTATGATCCGGGTATCAACCCTAATTTTGAATTGTACTCTCCCATTCAACATTAACTATGTTTAAATCATATTCTGCTAGCCTTAGTAAAGAGATAGGAAGGTATATATTTACTCGTTTTAAAGGTTTTTTTTTCTGGCCTTGGCCAAAGTGGTGTCCTACATCCCATGAGTCATCATGGCCTATTTTTACCTTCACACAGAAGAGGGTCTTTCTCAGCTAAGCACACCCTCCTGCCTGCATGCTTGAGATAAAGGTAGATGGATTCAAGGAAGTAAATGCTGCATGGATCATCTGTCCTTACTCAAGATGGCAGCAACAAGACATTCTAGGGGGGTATTTTTCAAAGTGATTTCCCATCAAAATAAAGCATGGAGACATGGATGGAGGGGTGAGTTTGCTTTGAATAATAAAAAATGAAAAAAAAAAAAAGGGTTTTTGGTTTATAGTGCTGAGAAAATGTTACATTCTGCTTTAATGAAGGCCCCTTGAACCTCCTTGACTACTGGAAGCATGGTAATACTGGAATTTTTGGGTTTGTACAGATTTATACTTGGATGCAGCATCGGTCCCCCGCTCGCTCTAACACTGAGAACCATGCGATCTAACACCACAGATCGCTCGGTTCTCACAGCTCCCCGAGCAGAGAGTTGGTGACCATCACTGGAGCGCTGGCTGTGGAAGGGTGGAAGCGGCTGGATCAGGCTCTCAGCAGCTTGTGGGCAGATCCGAATCCAGTGCCCAAGCCTGGACCGGCTTTGTGACTTAAGCCCACTGTCTGCTGAAAACGGGTCACAGAAGTGCAAAACGAACTGCACTCCTGTGATCCATCGAAGGAGTACAACCAAACAACCTGTGGCTGTACTTCTTTAAGTTGCTCCCTTCGGATTGGTTTCAAAGACCTAAGGTGACTGGATGGAACCTGCACTCTAGGAAAAGGCTACTCTGGGGCACAATCAACTGCTCTAAGGAGACTCAGCTGTTATAAGAGTTGACCACCCTCCCATTGGGATGTTTTGTCACAGCTTTATTGGTGGTTTGATCTTGCCAGCAATTGATGTTGCTTTATGAAATATGCCCTCAAGTTAATTTCTGGGGTCAGTCTAATGCCTGTCTGGCACTGATGCTAAGGACAGGCCTCTTAGACTATGTGAGTTTGTTTTATGGGTGTACTGGCATTGTTTCGTACATTTGAGAAGTTCAATAAAGCCTTGCCTCATTTCCAAATTAATCAGCGTCTGTGTCTTTTTAAGGGGAAATATATTGGTTTATTAGTTGGTCATAAATGAGTGTATGCTTCTCAGCAGTTATGCAAATCTGAATACTGCCAATAATAAAGAGAGTGAATGTACAATGTATTGCTATTAGCTATGTTTTATGTTCACAGTAAGGAATGTTTAGGTGGAAAGATATATAAAAATGGCTTTGTGATTGTTGCCCTAACTTGTCATGCTAAGAAAGGTAATAAACTGGCAACTGACCTTGAAAGCAGACACATGAAGGTACCTGCACATCTCTTCAGATGTCTGTTAGAACCCTGAAACACAGGAGCTCTGTCAAATCTTGATTTTGGTATTGCAAATTTATCCAGGGTCTAGCCCTAGCCTTGCTACATTTTTTGTTAGTAAGGCTGCCCATCACTTTGAAGTGCCAGTAGTTGGGAGTGGGATATAGGTGTGGGAAGGCCAGAACTTGACTTTCTATATATTCTGCATTTCTAGTTGAAATCTACTCCTATCTACATTATACTATTGTATTTAATTATATAAGACAAACGAGAAGTCCAGCTGCATTTAAAGATGTGCTGGGACTGATTCACTAAAACTAGAGAGGGCAAATTCTAGTGCAACTGTGCATGGTAGCAAATCAGCTTCTAACTTCAGCTCATTCAATTTAGCTTTGACAAAAAAAAAATGAAAGCTGATTGGTTTCTATAAAGAGTTGCACCAGATTTTGCACTCTCCGGTTTTAGCAAATCAACTCCACTGTGCTAGATGTTCTTTATCAAATGCAGTGATAAAAGCCTCCGTCACCAAAGTAAAGGCTAAACTCATACCATGGCCATTTATGTATCTTTTGAGTCTCTAGCAGCAGCATGCTGGAGGTCATCTGGATGGTCTGGTTTGAACAATGTGATGCCGGCAAAATGGGAATTACATTAGTTTACTTTCTGAAAATGTCTAGGCCATTTAATTGCAGATGTTTGCAAGCAGCATTTCCTCTCAGTATGACTCCTTTAAATGTATTGGGCAGAAAATGGGCATTAAATAAGCTGAACACGTTTTCTTGCAGAACCAGTGAACTTGCTTGAAGGAGGGTTAAAAAGCACACAGAAAAAAAGTCTCCAGACACAGCCTTTATTCCTTTAGGCATTGGTACTCTGAATCCCACACATGCAATAAAGGTATTAAGTTTTTAAAAGTCAGCTTCTTGTGGTTTCTTGGCTCACGCTAGTGGCTACAGGTTGCTTATGAAGATTCCAATAGGTTGCTTTATTTCTTCTAGCCAGTTCAACTCCTATGTTGGCTGCTAAGAGTGCCTTTTTGAAATTACAGAAAATGCTCAGCTGAAAGCTAGAAATGTTAAGAAAAAACTATTGAGAAATGAGCATTTGCATAAATCTTTTAGTGATAATAATTTTGGTAGTATCCCCAACCCTTACTTCTTTGAATTAAGTGTTTTTAGCCAAAGTAATGTCACCCTAGGTGAGTGACCAACTCTCACATGTTGTGAACTGGAAACCAGGGGGCTGCACGGCTCGTTTATGGGATTCAGTAACATGCACAAATATGGAATATTGCTGCACTCCTTGGAATCTTTATTGAAGCATTAAAATTATATCACAGGTAAGGTGGTTGCCTTTTAATGTTCATACCTGTGATGTCATTTTTAATCTAAAAGATAAAGATACCAAGGAATGCAGCAATATTCTGGGTTTGTATAGGTGTGCTTTTGGCTACTTCTATTCACTTTTATTCGCTCCCTGTCTGAATGGAAATGTCAGCTTAGTACCAGGTTGAAAGTCTCCCTACTTCAGTTGAGGGCTCATAATTTGAACAATTTTTAGGCTACTAGCCAGTGGCGTACCAACGGCGAATCGGGTGGGTGCGGTCCGCCCCGCGTGCCACACATTGGGGGGGGGGGGTCAGGCTGGTGCCCGCTCGCCCCGCGAGTGAAACGGTAAGAGTGGGATGCCGGACTCAGGTAGCAGCACTGTGACAGCCAGAGCAGGGAGAGTTGAGCTGTGACAGGGTGCGGACCATACCCAGGTGGCTGACACCCAGGGCCGGTTGCTGGATTCACTCTACAGCTCACAGCTAGGGAGAGAGACCGTGAGCAGCACTGAATAGAGGATGGCAACTGCTGGAGTTAACTTTTCAAGTTAACTAGCAGTTGATTGGTTGCTAGGTGGTACTAGCAATCAATCATTAGCTTGTTAATATGAAAAATTAACTCCAACAGTTCCCTCCCTCTGTTCAGCACTGCTATGTCTCCAGCTCTGCATGCCCCTGTAAGGTAGGAAGGGCAATGTGTAATGTGCAGGGGTCCAGAGCTGGGGGGGCAATGTGTAAGGCCCCATTCACACCTGAGCATTTTGTAGCTTGAAGCCTGAAGCTACAAAACGCTGGAGGGGAAAAAATCAATTATTTTCTATGGAGATGATTCACATCTCCACTCCAAGATGCCTGAAGCCAAATGCCTGAAGCTCAAACAGGTTCTGGAGCTTTTTTTGTCGCTCGAATTGGGCAGATTTGGGCATTTTTCTGCTTTTTACCTTGGTGACCTTTTGACCTGTACAAATTTGCGGCAAGATCGTGTGAAAACGATACACTCAGGTGTGAATGCAGTGTAAGGGTCCAGAGCTGGGGGGGAGACGATGTGTAATGGGCGGGGGCCAGATCTGGGGGGGGGGGGCAATGGGTAATGTGCAGGGTTCCAGAGCTGGGGGGCAATGTGTAATGTGCAGGGGTCCAGAGCTGGGGGGGCAATGTGCAGGGGTCCAGAGCTGTGGGGCGGGGGGTGTCGAGACCTGGGGACGTGTAACGGGGGGGTCGAGACCTGGGGACGTGTAATGTGTAACGGGGGG
>BLSH010502800.1:1351148-1379950 GCA_018402905.1 Glandirana rugosa
AACCTTTCGTAAACATCAATTAAACATTTTACTTTACATTAGCAGTTGATGAAAATTTCCCTACTCATTTCATTCTATCTTTATTACTGATATTACTTTACAAAAGGTATAAAACCAGTAAACACACATTGGTCATTTTAAAACCGTAACTGGTTATGGTGAACATCAAAGAGGATACGACACCCGTCGGGACGGTGACAAAAGTGCCTCCTCACCCGGTAAAATCACATTTACATATAGGTAGGGACAATATGTCAACATACGTTTTCAAATCCTTGGGGACTCTTAAAGGTACTAACAGTAAATATTGATAAACCCACAAACCTAGTCGTTAAAGTAAAACTAGATAGCCCAAATAGTTATAAATGACAATCATGGAAATTCTCAGGGGTTCCTAAACTTTTGCATACAACTGTATAACAGGGATGGATATACATTTACACTAAAATGGCCCACTCCTCCGTGAAAACAGTGGCAGGGCTGCCCACAGCATAGGAGAAACTACAAGTGGTATTGGTCAATGCCAAAATTTTACTGGTTACACACAAATGACCAAAATATGGAAAACATTTCATTATAGTCATTATTTCTATCTTACTTTACTCATCCCTTTAAAAGTAGTTGACGATTACATTTCATTTTACAAATTAACTACAAATGCTTTCCAATTAAACCTTTATTTGAGTGTTCTAAGAAGTGTCATTCAAATTTCCTCCTTCCGTTACAGAAAAAGATGAGGCACACAAGGTACAGCAGTTGTTCATTAAGCGCAGGACACAGTACTTTTGAAAAAGGATGAGTTTTTTTTTTACAAGGTTTCCGGCTACAAATAATAATTGGGTTGGGACTTGGTGCTAACAACAATCTGTGATGCTTACACACCAAGCTAACCGATTGTGCTACATTCCCATAACAATTCTGCTTCCACAGAGTATTTTGTCTCTGATCTCAAGACAAATGCTCATCTAGCCTGTTCCCAGCAAAACAAAATCAGCTCTCTTTCTTTGTCTTTTCTAAATAAATATAAGATTTCTTTTTGGGAATTACCTTCGAGAGAAAGCAAGCGACAAACATTATTTGTCATACTTAGCTTAGTGCACAAAAGCAGAGCAGATGTTTGGAGGACAAATACATTTCTAAACACATTTATATTAGTATTTTATTGTGGCTAAAGCTGATTAGGCTGTAATGTAATCTGGTTGGCAAATTATTTGATTACTGTATGCTTTTGGTTCAGTTTGCATTCAAAAGCAGATTTTTTTATTATTATAAACCTATGTCTCAGACATAAAAAGTAGATGACACCATCTTCCATCTTTAAAGTGAACCTGTAGTTTTGGATCAAAATTATGTTGAAGAGAAGGAGGGGTAAGCAAATGTCCTAGTTTTTATAGTTGTAAAGGTTTAATGTTTTCATACAGTTAACATTGAGCCAAACTAAAGAATTTAAAGTTTATCTTAAATCAAGACTATATTTTTTTTGGGTAAGCCATTGCTGTATCAACAGAGCTTGTATGGGTGCAGTAAAATTCACTTTTCACATCTTCCTGTTGGCCAGTGAGGTCACTTAGCATATTTACTGGTCTATAGGAAAGTGGAAACAGCGGCAACTATAGAAGAAGTTTAAAGCCCACTTTTTAAATCAGGGAAAAGATTTATTGACATGTCGCAGAGTCATACAACCGTACAGTACAGATACATATAGTTCACGTCAGAAAACATTCCAACTCGACAGTACTGAAACAAAATTCCCAAAAAATATAACATTCTCTGGGCCGGGGCTGGCATCCGTGCGCAAACCAAACCCATCATAGCAAACTCTTTTTAAGGTTTTCATTGCTCTCTGCTTCCCTTTGTGAGGTCTTCCCTATCCTTCCCTATCCCTGTCTCAGTGATAAGACAGAAAACTAGGAAAATCCTTCCAATGAGTACAAAAAAAAGTAAAAGAAAGAGTTATAAAAGGTGTTTCTTCTGTTTTCTGTGTGCCCATGGGTACATTTCCTCTCACTCCCTTGCCTGTGAACTGTCAATAAAAATTTGACAGAGGTTCTGACTTTTCCCCATTCCACCAAAAGCTAAAATACTGCTTTGCTGCAGTTGGGTTTTTGTTGGTAAAATATAAAACAATCTTTGATATTCATTAATTGCATCCAACAATTTATGTACACCAAGCAAAAGTTTCAGAGCCTGCTAATTCATTTTATAAGCATGTTATGAAAAAGAACCCTATAGCAGGGAGGTCAGGCTACATAGGCAGTAGAGACCTACATTAGAAAGACACCACCCTTCCCTCTCCAAATAGAGAAATTACTTTCTGGCTCAGTCAGTCATGCAGGGTGCATGTAGGCTTGTAGGTAGAGCTGAGCCCTATTTAAATCCATTTGTGATTATCTAGGTCATTGGCTAGTGGTTTGTGAATCAATTGGGGCTCTCTATTACTTACAGAAGCTTGTTGTATGTCTGAGCTTCTGTAAAACTATGCCTATCCTAAACATCAAGTTAAGCAAATGTCTTATAATATGCTATCCTTAGATGCCTGCATTTACCTTTGTACTGCTTCATGAGGACCCCAAATCCTGGGGTGCTCTAATACAAAAACAGTTTTCTAGCAATAAGGGCAATAAAAAATGTTGCCGATGGGAGTTTACACATATAACTATATACACTGTTAGGAAGTTTTGTGATTTGCACATTCGACTTTCCTGGGATAGGGACTTGTGACTTACTTGTAGAGCTCTACTAAAATATGTGTTTTATTTTGTGACCTTTTCTAAGCATTAGTTTACCATGGCATGTTTCTTTTAACATAAGGATTTTGAGTATACATTTTTCATTGGGGTAGACATACAGTCAGGTCCATAAATATTGGGACATCAACACAATTATAATCTTTTTGGCTCTATACACCACCACAATGGATTTGAAATCAAACCAACAAGATGTGCTTTAATTGCAGACTTTCAGCTTTAATTTGAGATATTTACATCCAAATCAGGTGAACGGTGTAGGAATTACAGTTTGTATATGTGCCTCCCAATTTTTAAGGGACCAAAAGTAATGGGACATGGCTGCTCAGCTGTTCCATGGCCAGGTGTGTGTTATTCCCTCATTATCCCATTTAGAAGAAGCAGATAAAAAGTCCAGAGTTCATTTCAAGTGTGCTATTTGCATTTGGAATCTGTTGCTGTCAACTCTCAATATGAGATTCAAAGATCTGTCACTATCAGTGAAGCAAGCCATCATTACGCTGAAAAAACAAAACAAACCCATATGAGAGATAGCAAAAACATTAGGTGTGGCCAAATCAACTGTTTGGAACATCCTTAAAAAGAAAGAACGCACCGGTGAGCTCAGCAACACCAAAAGACCCGGAAGACCACGGAAAACAACTGTGGTGGATGAACGAAGAATTCTTTCCCTGGTGAAGAAAACACCCTTTACAACAGTTGGCCAGATCAAGAACACTCTCCAGGAGGTAGGTGTATGTGTGTCAAAGTCAACAATTAAGAGAAGACTTCACCAGAGTGAATACAGAGGGTTCACCACAAGATGTAAACCATTGGTGAGCCTCAAAAACAGGAAGGCCAGATTACAGTTTGTCAAACAACATCTAAAAAAGCCTTCACAGTTCTGGAGCAACATCCTATGGACAGATGAGACCAAGATCAACTTGTACCAGAGTGATGGGAAGAGAAGAGTATTGAAAAGGGAAAAACTGCTCATGATCCAAAGCATACCACCTCATCAGTGAAACATGGTGGTGGTAGTGTCATGGCGTGGGCATGTATGGCTGCCAATGGAACTGGTTCTCTTGTATTTATTGATTATGTGACTGCTGACAAAAGCAGCAGGGTGAATTCTGAAGTGTTTCGGGCAATATTATCTGCTCATATTCAGCCAAATGTTTCAAAGCTCATTGGACAGCACTTCACAGTGCATATGGACAATGACCCGAAGCATACTGTGAAAGCAACCAAAGAGTTTTTTAAGGGAAATAAGTGGAATGTTATGCAATGGCCAAGTCAATCACCTGACCTGAATCCGATTGAGCATGCATTTCACTTGCTGAAGACAAAACTGAAGGGAAAATGCCCCAAGAACAAGCAGGAACTGAAGACAGTTGCAGTGGAGGCCTGGCAGAGCATCACCAGGGATAAAACCCAGCATCTGGTGATGTCTATGCATTCCAGACTTCAGGCTGTAATTGACTGCAAAAGTTTTACAACCAAGTATTAAAAAGTGAATGTTTGATTTATGATTGTTAATCTGTCCCATTACTTTTGGTCCCTTAAAAAGTGGGAAGCACATATACAAACTGTTGTAATTTCTATACCATTCACCTGATTTGGTTGTAAATACCCTCAAATTAAAGCTGAAAGTCTGCAGTTAAAGCACATCTTGTTTGTGTCATTTCAAATCCATTGTGGTGGTGTAAAGAGCCAAAAAGATTAGAATTGTGTCAATGTCCCAATATTTATGGACCTGACTGTACTAAAAATGAAGTGCAAACTCTGATGCAGCTGTGCACGGTAGCAAATCAGCTTCTAACTTCCGATTGTTCAATTAAGCTTCGACAAAAAACTGGAAGCTGATTGGTTCCTATGCAGTGATGCACCAGATTTTGCACTCTTCAGTTTTAGTAAATCAGCCATATTGTTAAGAAATTTAGCCCCCACACATGCTCACCCTAGATGGACCAGAGCATTTTTTATAATTCAGCTATGGGCCTATTGAACTTTGTGATAAACTATCAAATTGTGTTGATGCCATGGTATTTGTATATATATATATATATATATATATAGTATCTCACAAAAGTGAGTACACCCCTCACATTTTTGTAAATATTTTATTATATATTTTCATGTGACAACACTGAAGAAATTACACTTTGCTACAATGTAAAGTAGTAAGTGTACAGCTTTTATAACAGTGTAAATTTGCTGTCCCTTCTAAATAACTCAACACAGCCATTTATGTCTAAACCGCTGGCAACAAAAGTGAGTACACCCCTAAGTGAAAATTTCCAAATTGGGCCCAATTAGCCATTTTCCCTCCCTGGTGTCATATGACTTGTTAGTGTTACAAGGTCTCAGGTGTGAATGGGGAGCAAATGTGTTAAATTTGGTGTTATTGCACTCACTCTCTCATACTTGTCATTGGAAGTTCAACATCGTACCTCATGGCAAAGAATTTTCTGAGGATCTGAAAAAAAGAATTGTTGCTCTACATAAAGATGGCCTAGGCTATAAGAAAATTGCCAAGACCCTGAAACTGAGCTGCAGCACAGTGGTCAAGACCATACAGCAGTTTAAAAGGACAGGCACCACTCACAACAGGCCTCACTATGGTTGACAAACGAAGTTTATTGCACATGCTCAGCGTCATATCCAGAGGTTGTCTTTGGGAAATAGATGTATGAGTGCTGCCAGCATTTCTGCAGAGTTTGGAGGGGTGGGGGGTCAGCCTGTCAGTGCTCAGACCATACACCGCACACTGCATCAAATTGATCTGCACGGCTGTCTTCCCAGAAGGAAGCCTCTTCTAAAGATGATGCACAAGAAAGCCTGCAAACAGTTTGCTGAAGACAAGCAGACTAAGGACATGGATTACTGGGACCATGTCCTGTGGTCTGATGAGACCAAGATAAACTTATTTGGTGCAGATGGTGTCAAGCGTGTGTGGCGGCAACCAGGTGAGGAGGACAAAGACAAGTACGTCTTGCCTACAGTCAAGCATGGTGGGAGTGTTATGGTCTGGGGCTGCATGAGTGCTGCCGGCACTGAGGAGTTACAGTTCATTGAGGCAGTTCATTGAGGCAACCATGAATGCCAACATGTACTGTGACATACTGAAGCAGAGCATGATCCCCTTCCTTTGAGACTGGGCCGCAGAGTAGTATTCCAACATTATGACCCCACTGCCTCGCTAAACTGAGGGTAAAGGTGATGGACTGGCCAAGTATGTCTCCAGATGCTAAACCGAATTAGACATCTGTGGGGCATCCTCAAACAGAAGGTAGAGGAGCACAAGGTCTCTAATATCCACCAGCTCCGTGATGCTGTCATGGTGGAGTGGAAGAGGACTCCAGTGGCAACCTGTGAAGCCTTAACCCAAGAGGGTTAAGGCAGTGCTGGAAAATAATGGTGGCCACACAAAATATTGACACTTTGGGCCCAGTTTGGACATTTTCACTTAGGGGTGTACTCACTTTTGTTGTCAGCAGTGTAGGCATTAATGGCTGTGTGTTGAGTTATTTTGAGGGGACAGCAAACTTACACTGTTATACAAGCTGTACACTCACTACTTTACATTGTAGCAAAGTGTAATTTCTTCAGTGTTGTCACATGAAAAGATATAACAAAATATTTATAAAAATGGGAGGGGTGTACTCACTTTTGTGAGATACTGTGTATATATATATATATATATATATATATATATATATATATATACTGTATGTGCAAATAGGTCTGTACATGCAATCCAGGTAATATCTGCCCAGGTATACTGCATAAATGTAACATCAGTAGATAAATAGAAAGTAGTAGAGGCTCTCGTGGATCTTGAGTAGGAGTATGTGTCCAAACAAGAGGCGTTTTTATTCTTTCAAAAATCTGTTCTGCTCTGATTAAGTAGGGGATCTGTTCATGGACCCCATGCTGGTCATACGAACTAGCACACAAGTGAAAAGATTCTAAAACATAGTTAGATTCAATATCAATGGGCTTTGGGCTTGTGTTGATGAGCAAATAAAGGTTGCTATTCAAAACAGGTGCATTTGACCTGCAGTTTTAAGTTGCATTTGCATTCCTATAGACTTACTGTATATGGAATGAGAAGCAATTAGGACCTGGACAAAATCCATCTACATTGGGTCCTTGGTTTTATAAGTTAAGCAGGAGATACTGATAGTGCCTGGTTTAATTTATAGGACCTTAACAGGTTCCAGGAGCCATACCTGCCTCTGCAGAGAACATTAAAAGACATATGAAGTATCCCGGATATGTTATGTTGGCCCAAAGGCTTCAGTATTTCTTGAGCCACTGCTTGGTCTTGGTCAGTGACTCAGAAGTTATTGAGGCCAGAGACAGTAAGGGAACCAGTATTTCCAGAAAGAGGTCAGCAAAGGCTGTCTCTGTATTTTCAGTGCACAGGTTGCCTTTAAAAGGATCCTTAGAAAAAGGAAATATTACATCCAATTTGTATATAAATATCTCAATCATAGAAGCAAATTATAAAGTATTACTGAGCCTGATACATGGTTCTGATGAGATTAGCCTCATAAATCCCAGATGCTCCCTCAATATGTTTTAAAGGTTGTGGACAAGAGGAAATGGCATGCTACGTGTGATGGACATGTCTGCAATTGAAAATGTTTTGGATCCGCATACATAATTTTATAGATTACCTTAAGCAAATAAACCTAAAATAAATCTCCTCTATATGCTTTACTAAACAACTAGTTGAGGCAACTGGGCACTCAAAAAAATGGATCTTGTTCATCTTTAAAGTGGCGAAAATAGCCAACGCTATATCATGGAGATCAACGTCCATATAAATTGAACTGGTAAATGCCAAATTATCATGTTTAAAGATAAAAAAAATGTAATCTTAACTGATAAATTGAAATCATTTGAAAAGGTATGGGATCCATGGATAAAATACTGTATAATCCTGGCGGAGCATAAAGAAATCTAGATTTTGACCCCATGGGACAGATTATGGATAAATGATAACAAATCATTCAACTTGATGGGAACTCCCTATTCCTACTTGTGCCTCCCCCCCCCCCCTCTTCACTTTCACTTTATTGTTTCCAGAATTAATCTCTTTGCTCATACCTAACCTCTTTAATGGTTATATGATAGGCCACACGGTTTGCCCAGTTTTACACAGTGTTTCTCACAGCATATTATTTAACAACTACATACATGGCAAACATAGCCTAGTAAACTGGTGAATGTTGGATTTATTGTATATATTCTTCTGGCAAAATGTGTAAACCCTGTAAAATTTATATTTGACCCAGGAAGAATATGTTCGTATTTCCTTTTAATAAAAACAATAAAAACCATTGAAACTAGGTAAAACTAAATATTAAAATGCTGAATTGCCCCTTCTTCATCTGTATAACAGAATGTCCCAATCAATGTAATAGAAGCAGAGACTTGACTGCAGTTTTGAAATGAGCGGTGCCATCGTGTTTTAGGTCATAACACAATTATCAGTTTCTGTGCCGTTACGCATATGATATTTATGGCATATTAGTGTCAAAACCTCAGCTCAATTCCATTATAAGGCTGGGGCTCAGGATGTTCACTGTATCATCCTGTTCTGTATAAGCTTTATACTCCTTAATGCATCATAAGTATTTGTTATAGTCCTACTTAGATATTGCACACAATCAGTGACCTGTCTGGGCAGCTTTTATTAGTGGTTATGGATGGTGCTAAGTTGGCTGCAGTTCCAAACTCTCATTTAATTATTCTGTCATTTGGGATCAGACTCAGGAATATTCAGAACCTTAGCAGTTGCTGACCTTTAACACATATAATGGAGAGAAATGTAGACAATTAAAGGTGAACTCCATCTTCATTCACTTTTCTTGCTAAGGCCTCTAAAGAGTATGCATTACCTATTATGCTAAGTTATACATGTACAGGTTCTGGAGGCTTCCTTTTTCAATAATTTTTTTTTGTAATTGAAAATGAGGGAATAATACAGTAACATGTATTATGAATAGGGGATTATAGTTTGTTTAGTGAAGTACATTGTACAAAAATGACAATACGTGCATTTGGAGAGAAATGTAAGACCAGCAGGGTAAGTCTTCATAAAGGCAAGTCATGTGCATATTTAGTGATTATGTTGTAAGACCTGGTGGTAATGAAATGGGGTAGAAAGAGGGTAAGCATAGGGAGCAATATCATAACAGCACAGCATTTATTATTTCCAGTATTTTTTAAAGAGGTGGGTGAGGACAAGTTAGAGGGCATATGTAGAGTGGCAGGTGGGGGAATCAAGAAGAAAAAAAGCGGGGAGCGAATTTGTAAAACAAAAAGGGGGGGCATCAATCTCTTAGGCTGTTTTGGTTGATAAGGTCATATAGATAACAAAGCCATTGAGGCCGATTCCGGTTACATGTAGTTGAGCCAGGAGGTACTCTGAGGAAATGTGGAAAAAGGAACGACTGCACCTCAAAGGAAGTCCGAAAAAGTATCTTTGTTTACTAAAGCATCAAATTAGCATGGTACAGGATGATCAAGGTCAAAGGCAGACATGGTTCACAATTTATAACAGTGCTTATTCATTACCCAATGAATAAGCACTGTTGTTAAATGTGAAACGCGTCTGCCTTTGACCCGGTTCATCCTGTACCATGCTAAGTTGTTAATAAACGAAGATACTTTTTCGAACTTCCTTTGAGGTGCAGTCGTTCCTTTTTCTACATTGCCAGATGGAGACGAGCCGTGGCTAGCACTCATTGGCCTTTGATGCATTTGATTTTTGCATTTATTGGTGTTCCATTTATGTGTTTATTTCAGGGTTTTGGACTTCAGGAAAACTAGCTAAGTTTAGCTTATTCGTTTGTTTGGTTGCCACAAAGAAGCAAGAGATACCTTGTATTGATTTATTGAGTAGTGCGTCAACTGGGTTCTAGAGCTTTTTCAGTGTGCCCAACCAAACATTTTCATAATTTTCGAACTGCAATATGGGAACAATAGAAACAATGTTGACCAGTGTCCTTGTGAACACTCTATAGTTAGCTGCAGATAGTGGTAGACTAAATCTCATGTCATCGAACAAAATATTTCCAATAGGACACAGTAGATTCCTTTAAAAGGGTAAACATGTTTTCTGCATTCCACGTTGACCCTGTATCCTTTCTGTGGTTAAGAAAGCAATATAACCAGAGACAGTCGGGCAACTAGCATTTTCAAAAGGATGGCAATGGTAAACTCCAAATTTCTCCCATTGCAAATTCCCTTTAGCAAAATTAATTTGTTTTTAATTGCTGTATAAAATAGCTGTTTTGTATTTAATTGACATGCTTGACAATTTATGTCTTAAAGGGGAATTACGCTGTAAATTGTTTCCTGGTGTTTCCATTTTTAATGCCAGATAGTTTTAGTATAGGTCTGGATTTTTTCAGAAGGTCTTCTCATGTTTGGTAATGCTAACATAAAGTCTGTATATTTTGTGATATTTTTCTATGCATCAGGCAAGCTGTATTTCCACACTAATAACAGCATTTGAAAGTATGGCATAACATGCGTTCATCTCTAAATATGAGTACAAATGGAAAACTCACAGCCTTTAATGGCATTTATGCTTTGTATACAACCCTTTTGATAGCTGTAATATAGGGGATAGGCGTTTGTCTGGTCTTACTACCTTTTATTAGGTGATAAGTTAAACTCATAAACTTCTATTATGTAGTACATTTTTGGTACATTTGCTGAAAGCACACCAAACATGAGGGACATAATAGAAGTCTATGGGAAACCACAGGAAACGTACATGAAAACTGCTGGTATCCTCCGGTACACTTGAGCTGCGGCCAAACTGCAGTGTTAAAGTATAGTTACCATTACCAATAATAACCAACATAGCTCATGTATATTATATTACATTTTAGAAAATAATCACCATGGTACAATTACAGGTACAATTACTGTACCACTGTACTTCATGGAGCCCAGAGGAGCTCATATGCAGCCACTGAAGTCTCCTCACTGTTCTTTCTCCTCTCTTCACATTCTACTTTACCTCCCCTCAGGGAAATGCGCGCCAGCCGGCTTCTCCTGGTGCTCATGGCTCACACGTCACAGAGAGCAGTGGGTGCGCCCGACCCTCCCATAGAAACCGATGACTTAATTAGTTAGCAAGACGCGGTCGTGAGTGCCTATGGCAGCGGGAAGTGAGCTTTACTCAGTGGACCAGCACCGCAGTAATAACAAAGCTTAACCGAGTGACCAACAGTAGTTGTGACAGCTGTCTAAATTGGGGGTCATTTTGCTGCAGGCACACCTGGGGACTATTCACGGCACACCAGAGTGCCGCGACACATGAGAAACGCTGGTCTACATGTTGTGCAACAAACTTTAAATGAGCTTCAACATGCTTTTTCTTCAGCAATGAAGTCTTGCGTGGTGAGCGTGCATACAGGCCATGGCGCATTACTTATTGTTTTCTTTGAAACAATTGTATTTGCTAATTCCTTGTCTTTCTGAAGCTCTTCACAAGTGGTCCTTAGCTCTTTGACAACTCTTCTCATAATTCTTTTCACTCATCTGTCAGAAATCTTGCGAGCAGCACCTGGTTATTACCGGTTTATGGTGAAATGATTTTCTT
The DNA here is from genome assembly GCA_018402905.1 of Glandirana rugosa. Classification (NCBI taxonomy): domain Eukaryota; kingdom Metazoa; phylum Chordata; class Amphibia; order Anura; family Ranidae; genus Glandirana; species Glandirana rugosa. The sequence continues at coordinate 1,362,507 of BLSH010502800.1, forward strand.
TCCACTTCCGTATCATGGCCCCAACAGTGCTCACTGGTACATTCAGAAGTTTAGAAATTCTATTGTAACCAATGCCATCAGTATGTTTTGGAACAATAAGGCTGTGAAAGTCTTGAGAGAGCTCTTTGCTTTTACCCATCTTGAGATGTTTCTTGTGTGACAACTTGGTAATGAGACTCTGTTTTATAAGCCATCAGTTGAGACCGAACCAGCTGATATTAATTTGTACTGACAAGGGGCAGGATTGCTTTCTAATTACTGATAGATTTCAGCTGGTGTCTTGGTTTCTATACCTTTTTGCACCTCCCTTTCTATATGTGTTCAATACTTTTCCCCTGTGTCATTTCATTTTATTACACATAAATCTTTGTATGGATGGATTGCATGGGTTGTTAATGACATGTGGTGAACATTTCTTGATGAAAGCACCTTTAGAAATATATTTACCTAAAAAATGGTGATGTGTTCAATACTTATTTTACCCACTGTATATTTCTATATACTATTATTTATTTGGCGTGTTAATGAAGTGAATAAGGGTAGGTGCCACCTTTCTTTTTTTTTTTTAAATACCCGGCTTGCAGCCTCTTGAATTCCCTGAACAAAGAGTCAGTTTATACTCTGACAAGAAGCATGCTGATAGGAGGAGAAAACAGAATGACACCGAGATATGTTTATCACTGTTCTGTTCTCCTTTCACTGTCAGGCCACAGGCTGGGACGGGGTCAGGGAAATTTGGGCTCAGAATTGGGTTGAATGATGCTGGCCATCAGATTGAGGACTTGAGTGGCATAAAAAGTACTGCAGGGGTAATTGCAGCAAAACGTGGTTTGGTTCTTTTGATCTTTTAGTAGATTATTCATTTTTTAAATTTGTATTTTGTTATTTTGGGATGGACACAGCCAATAAGGCTGTGCAAGGGACAGTGATGGTATGTGAGATATGGTACCGTTTAGCAACCAGTCAGATTTATTTTTTCAGTAGTGGGTAGCAAACAGATGATTGCAAGACCATTTTTGATTGGTTTTCAACATTCCATTTTGCACACATCACATTGCCTCATCAAATGATCCAAGTGTACCTTTCCATCAGTTAGTCTGACATCTTTATTGACCCAGGTGCTCTTTATTTTTTATTTTAAGCGTACTCGCACATGGTATTGATGTATGAACATCAGATTCCTGGCAGAAAGTCCCTGTGTAAGAACACATAAATGCGTGTTTTCATGCATATGCACACACGTGGCTAAAAATTCTTCTGCTTTTTCTTGGGTTGTGTTGTACACCCATATACATGTGCATTTATGCATATATGCACAAAAATCGTCCAGCAACACAGATTCAAGGTGGTATCAAAAAGTTTAGAGACTATCTCTGTTTACAAGAAAGTATTTATCTACATATGCACACTATCACCTTCAAAATAGTCACAGCACAGCAATACAGAGCTCCCAGCGCCCCTGCCACTTCTGGAATGTGTCCTTGAAGTCTTCTTTTCAAAGCGTGTAGAGCACCTTCTGTGATTTGCACTGGATCTCCACAATGGTGTGAAAACGGCGACCTTTGAGCTGGGTCCTCATCTTTGGCAAGAGGGTGGAGTCCGCAGGAGCCAAATCAGATGAGTATTTTGGGTGCGGAAATGAGATCATGATGTTTCCGTCGAGAAATTCACATTTGTTCTAACTTGCTGTCCATGATGAAATATCAGACGTTGTAATGCACATGGTCAGAATAGCAGCAGTTGCGCAGCTCCTGATGTACACAGGATGCAGTGTCTTCTGGTACACTGACTTAACCCCTTCCCGTCAGCGAATCGAGACTCGGCTGATCATAGATCGGAGTAAGTGGCCGATCCTGGCCCCTTACCACGTGATCAGCTATCAGCCAACGACAGCTGATCACGTGATGTAAACAGAGCTGGTAATCAGCTATTTTTTTGTGAGAAGAAAAAAAACCCCCGATCACTGGCTACTGTCAGAGGGACATCGGTCCCCCACATAGAGAGCCACCACCGCCTGATCTGTGCCCACCAGTGCCACCTGCCAGTGCCACCTACCAGTGCACAACAGTGCTGCCTATCAGTGCCAGCTATCAATACCCACCAGTGCCACCTTTTAGTATCTATCAGTGCCACCTATCAGTGCTACCTTATCAGTGTCCATCAGTGCCACCTAATCAGTGCCTATCAGTGCAGCCTGTCAGTGTTCATCAGTGCAGCCTGTCAGTGCCCATCAGTGCAGCCTCATCAGCGCACATCAATGAAGGAGAAAAAGTATCTGTTTGCAAAATTTTATATCAAACTACGAAAACTGTTTTTTTTTCTAAATTTTCGGTCTTTTTTTGTTTGTTTAGCAAAAAATAAAACCCCCAGTGGTGATTAAATACCACCAAAACAAAAAAAAATGAGAAAAAAAAAATGCTAAAAACGTCATTTGTGTACAGCGTTGCATGTCCGAGCAATTGTCATGGAAAGTGCGACAGCGCTGAAAGCTGAAAATTGGCCTGGGCAGGAAGTGGGTTTAAGTGCCCAGTAAGCAAGTGGTTAAGAAGGTCGGTGCTCCCTGTGACTGTGCGTGCAGTCTTGTGCTGCCATCTGTTGGTGTGTCACAAAACTAGTCTTGAAACATTTTGATACCACCTTGTATATGCAGAACAAGTTTACATTAACGCTTCATTCAATTCATACAGCTATACCAAATGCATTTAGAAGCATTTCTTTATTTATGGATCTGAACACAGCTGCATTGTGAGATATTCACACAGGGTGCATAAACATGCACTGCATTCAGATCTGTAAAACAAAATCCCAAAATCTGTGTCTGGGAACTTATGTATACAGGTATTGGTTAAATAAAAAACAGGACAATTTTACACAAGTATTTACTAATCCTTATGCAGGAACGTTTGTGCTAGAAAAACACATGACTAAAAAGATCAGTAACGTTTTTACGCCTATTTGAATGTAGCCTACAAACAATGGGCTGTATTTAGATTACTAAGAGAAAAAAACTCCTGAATGCCTAAAAATGTGGCATTTTTATGCATCCATGTGCAAAAGGTCTGGAAATGCTCCCATTCTTGATAACCTTCAAAGAAGAAGAAAAAAGTGAATGCAATTTCAAATAGCTATTTCCTCTAAATACCTATATATAGAGATCTGGCTTCATGGTTCCCTGATTACAGCTGTGTTCATATTTTTGAGCCTCTTCCTTTGTGAATGAAATCTGTCAGACCCCTTAAACCTTCCAGCAGGTGTGAATGTATGGTGAAAATGAGCAACAATTACTCTCCACTGGTCCCTAATAGCTGAGGATGATGAGGCTGCCGATGAGTCACAAAGGTCTGATGGCTTTTAATATTGCTTTTGCTTCTGTAAGACCCATACTTGGTTGACTCCAAGTCATTTTTATTCTGCGGTAAGTATGTAATTGTTTTTTTTAATCAAATATTTTATACAAACGTATTCTTACACGACAAAAGCAGCACAACAGATGGATAGAAATCAGGCTAGCAGTTATTAAAATAAACCATGTGCAACCTGTTTTATTTGTTTTATAGTATACCCTGAAATAGTAAAGCTTAATTTGCAGCTCAGCTAATGAACAAGACATCAGCATCCTTCATCAAGATTTAACATTGGCTCCTGGAAGATATTAAAAAAAACCTACAAATTAATACAGCTCTGCATTCATTAATACATCATTAAATGCATTTTTCAAATGTAAGCAGTTTAGGTACCTCCTTGGATTTCTCCATCTCATATCCCAGGCTGCAATAGCAGGGACTCACAACGAACAAAGGGCAGACCAGGTGGCACATCATTGGGGGCTGCCTGCAGAACCCGAAAGAGAGCCGGCTTCCAATAACTTCAGAGAAGAAGATGGTGGCACAGGCTGTGTCAAAAGACAGGGCACAGCAGGGCAACACTGAATTTGATGGACCGTTGAGTATATGGATCGAGAGGGACCATGCATAACAGCCGTTTACCTGGAGTTTAGCGTTAAGCTTTACTTGGGAACCCTGTGGAGCATTGTAGTTTATCTATAGATTTAGGCAATCTTCACTATCGCCCCCTTTTTTAATGTTTTTTTTAATAAGTGCTTGGTGGATAGTGCTTGAAACAACAAAAGGTATGTGTTTTTGGATACCTACCTCCATCTCCTCCTTAGAACTTATCCTACAGTTTTTACTGTAGATATTTTCTGTAGTACTCACTAAACTCACACATATTTTTATTGTTCGCTTTAAAGCATCTCATTTTGCAAGACAGAGCAGGTTTCATGGGGCAGATCTTGACTTTAGCATGCAGGGACAATTCTAAGGTTGCAGACAAGGGCATAAATTCAATTTCGGAATTTCTTTACAACCCTTGGCGCAGAATGTTTACCATCAGATTATCATAAAAGCACTTGAATGCACACAAGGACACTGTGGTCTAATATCTGTATTCTGTATTGTTAACATTTTCAACATTTTAATAATGATATTATGTGACAAATACACAACTGTTGTGTTAGTGAATCAGTGCTCGAGCATTTTGCATTTCTCTGAGACCTGTAAACATAATTCTCTTTACGTGTTTGACCATTGAGTTAGCGACCTTGAATTGTAAGCCCCTTGAGGGCAGGGACTGATGTGAATGTACAATATATGTGTAAAGCACTGTGTAAATAGATAGCTCTATAAAAGAACCTATAATAAATAAATAAATAAATTGGCCTCTTTGTACCTGGTATGTGGCAGCCACACACACGCCATGCACAAGAGAAGTAGGATAGTTGCTGCACATCATGGGAAATATATTTAAGCATCATGCAACCCCACCAGGCTATCTTTCAGATTAACAGGTGGGTTGGTTGTAGAAAATGCATATCCCCTTTATGGAAAGTACTACAGCCTGATCCACCACTGTAAATCCACCTGATTCTTATCAACCCCAACTTCTGATAGCCTGTAAAGTCTCAGAAATGTGTAAGCAAATATCAATGCTTTTGGGCTTTGAAATACATTTTAGTTAGCAACACAGTTAGTAATGCCACTGCCTTGGAACTAGCATAAGGTCCATGTCACCCTGAAATCAGCTTAATTTGCATACATGTAGTCAATTTTTCTTGGGTCATCTTCGTATGGATAAATTTGGCTGAGAATTTCCTCTTAGGCAATGGTTGGCACTAAATGTTGTGCATGCCTAAGGGTATTAACATGCCAACTGGTTATCTTCAGATCATTTTCTTACATAGGCCAAAGTCCGTTATTGGGAAAGTCCAATAATTTGCACACTGTGCCTAACACACACATTCCTTCAGCCGTACAGGGTCTCTGTGTTCCATAATTTTGCTTTCATTAATATTGATATTTTGTTCTCAGGGTGCTGGGGGTTAAGTACTTCACAAATATGTAGGCTGAGGTTTCCACCTACTTATGAATACAACCAGCTCATGCAGTAGTATAATAACAGATGGCTGTGTATCTTCAACTGGGGAAGCAGCAGGATCGGAAGGCTCTGCCAGCCTTTCATGAAATACTGATCTTGGCAGGATTCAAATCCCTTGATATCATCTCTGTTCCATGATATAACCCAACTTGTGCTTTAGCACTTTCATGCATAAGGTCTCCCATTATTCATATTTAGACTCAAGCGAGCGCCTGTCACGCAGCTTTAGGTATATAGGTATTAGCTTTGTGTTACCAAGCAGTTTAACAGCTTGGATTCCCTTTATCGCTTAATGAAATGGAATTGCAAGAAAAGGCAGACAGGCATGGAGACATACAGAAAATACAAGCAATGAAGTCATACATAGTTACTAGAATTCATGTGTTTTTCAGTTTTTGATTCCATCAGTTGCCAAGGCAACCTTTGTTTTAATGCATATAGATAGTAGCGGCAATTTTAACTTCCTGTGGAAGGGAAATGTCAAGAAATGATATTTATAGTGTATAACTACAGACACTGAATAGACAGCAATGCAATAAAAATATTTATTATGAGCCATAAACCATTCTGTTTTTTTTTTTTTTTTTTTTGCGATTTTTATTACCATTTGATTATATTCCACTAGTAAGAAACAGTGTTAATTTTGATGTGACATTTCGATTTAGTTTTAGTCATAGTCTTTTGACAAAAATACCATTTTCATCTTAGTTGTATTTTAGTCAACTGGATTGTTTTGGTTTTAGCCATATTTTAGTCGACTAAAATCTCCAGTACATTTTAGTTGACTAAAATCTCCTACATTTAGACTAAAATCTCCAGTACATTTTAGTCGACTAAAATCTCTGTTACATTTTAGTTAACTAAAATCGAATGGGTTTAGTTAAATTGTAATGCATTATTTAAGCATTTCTCCAGAATTTCCAAACTTATTATATACTCCTGGAGTAAAAATCGAGTAACATGTAGTGGGGACAGGGAAGTAAATGGGAGTGAGGGAGTGCACAGGGCAGAGAACTGGATGGTCTGGGGAGGCTGTTCTTTTACACAGTGCTAAGCACTGCTACCTTGCTGGAAGGGGAAACGCTCATCACGTGGTTTGCAGGGCATTGTTCCAGAACTCCCAGACATCAGGCAGAAAAATGGAGCCTGCATTTCTCAGCCAATACAGCTTGTTAGGGGGCTGGGGCTTTAACAAACAGGCAGAGAAAGGCGGAAGTTCAGGTGGGTAAAAAATATCCATCCCTCTTATTTTCATTCCGTTATCATTTGTTGAAGAAAATCGGAATTGATTTTTGTCATAGTTTTCATCAATTGACAAAAATTTTAATTGGATTTCGTTTAGTTTGTTGGCACAGAAAACATGCAGCTGACGAAAATTATTGTGAAAGCAACAATCAAGTAACAATTAAGATAGATAACAGATTGATAACAATTAAGATAGATAACAGATAGATAATCTAAGGATGGCCGTTGTTAAAACATTACATTTTCTAGAGGGAGGAGGAGGAGGCCTTAAGTATTGAAATTATCATGCGCGGTCAGCAAAGTGGGTGAAGGGGTGATGTGAAGTATTCTAGTTAGGTACCACTTGGTGCAGCAGAAACGTTGTGCAAACAGTTGCTGGGAGTCGATAGTTAAAGATTGTAAAATGGATGGTGTGATCCTGGAGTACTCCATTGCCCCATTGACGATATTCTATTGGACAAAACGCATTGAATGGAGCTACAGTGGTGACATCATCATGCCTGCGATGTGCTATTTGTGTTTTTTCTGAGTTACGTGCGATTTTATACCTGTCTATTGTAAGTAGTTTTAACCCTAGTAAATGCTGGATTTACAAACTACTACGCTATGAGATCCTCCTTTGTCTTTATTTCTCAGTTTGTGTAGATTGCCTTGGCCGTATGGGTGTTTTTCACCTGAGCCCTGGATCACATCAGCCATCCATCCCAGTGGGATATCTCCTAACATCGCAGCCAGACCTCCATTCTTGAGGTCTTACCTTCTGGTAAGCGCCTGTCAGTGGTTGTGTATGGCTCAATTACATTGGTTCACTGGAATCTGGTGACACATAAATCTGCATATGAATTTTTTGCACTAAGCACTTTTTCTGTCTATGAGGGATTTCCTTTGGACTTTTTTTGCATTGTTTGCTCTTGTTATTAGTTTATTCATCTCTAACATTAATCAGTTTGTTATTGTATTTGATGAAATTTAGATATCTTTACCTTTTATGTAATGCATTTGCACTTTATCTGGATAGCGCAACACAATCTTGCTATAGTGTTTGTTTATTTATGTGGATATTTAGTGAGTGCGGCTACCACGGAGAGATTATTTGTATTGTTTTGTTTTGACACTTAGCAGAACCATTTTTTTATATAAATGCCACCAGTAGTCCATACTTTCTTTTAGCAAAACTCATCAGCAAATGAGGTCAGTGCTAATGGTTTCTGACAGTTTAGCAGATGTTTTCAGCAAATGAACACCGCCAGTATCAAGCTACAAAGAGCCACGAGTAATTATTACATAGTTAATTAGTTTGTGAGGGTGAAAAAAGATACACGTCCACCAAGTCCAACCTATGTGTGTGCTTTTAGTCAATCTACAATGTATATCCCTCAATGTTGTGGTCCTTTAGGTGCCCATCTAATAGTTTTTTTGAAATGATCTATGCTCCCAGCTGAAACCACTTTTTGTGGAAGAGAATTCCACATCCTCACTGCTGTTACCGTTAAGGACCCTCTACACAGTTTAAGGTTAAACCGCTTTTCTTCTAATTTTAGTGAATGGCCATGTGTCTTTATGTGCTCCCTTGCGTGAAAGAGTTTTGTCACTATTGTGGGATCACTAGTACACTATTTGTACATTGAAATCATATCCCCTCTCAAACATCAAAATAATAACTCAACAAACTCAGTGGGGTTGATTTACTAAAACTAGAGAGTGCAAAATATGGTGCAGCTGTCAATGGTAGCCAATCAGATTCTAACTTCAGCTTATTCATTTAAGTTTTGATAAAAAAAAAACAAAAAAAAATGGACGCTGATTGGTTTCTATGCAGAGTTGCACCATATTTTGCACTCTCCAGTTTTAGTAAATCAGTGTCCTACTGTCACAGACACTTGCAGTTTTCAGTTTGTTCATTTTACCCATAAGGTATACCTTAATAATTGTTCACTACGCAATTGAGAACCCAAACTGTGTGTGCTATATGTTAACATCCTTAAATATCATATATCCTATGGAAACGTTCATAGTCATAGAACTTTATGTGGACATATATATATATAAGATAAAACAGTATCAAAAAAGACCAATTTTGATTAATTCCATTTAAAACATTACAAAACATTTTAAAAGAACTCTTCACTTATAGGTTTACAACATGTATAGATTTCATGCACAGCTCAACACGTTTCAGGAATCCTTTTTCAGGAGCACATGTGAAGCAATCAATACATTGGAGATCACTCTTGATCTTTATGAAGATATCAAAAGATATAATTAGCTGGAATTTGCAACATGCATATGTTTCCCAAGGAGACACATCTAAAAAAAAGCAAAGATACAGTCACTGCCTCTCAGGTGAAGACATCCAAAAGTAGCCGTGAAGCAACCGGGCAGTCTCACTAGTATAATCTTTCATAAGAGGATCAAGCGCCAAACAGTTTAGCTATATAATGTCACAATATGAGGAGGTAGCCAGTGTAGCCAATAGTTTTAAGAGCTTGTACATATATTCAAATAATGGCAAAGTGTCCATAAAAAGGACAAATCTTTGAGTCCTTCAATATTCACATCCTTCCAGCATGTTGCAAATTCCAGCCAATTATATCCTTTGATATCTTCATAAAGATCAAGAGTGGTCTCCCATTTATTGATTCCTTCACATGTTCTCCTGAAGAATAATTCCCGAAACGCGTCAACCTTATATGTGCACCGTGCATGGAATCAATACATGTTGTGTGCTTTAAATGTGGTTTATTGTTTAGCATTTCCTTCTACTTTAAAGGTAGGCCATGTTCCAATTTTCGAAACAAAATCAAATGCCATGTATAATTTGCTGAATAATATCAGCATGTTCATTAAGAAAACCTATACATTGTTACCTAGGCTGCCATTGCTGACCACTGCTTTTGAAAATGTAGTTGGCCAGCAGACCTGCAGTTCCAAAGGCTTTAATACTTTCTGACCCTGAACAAGTATGAGGAAAAGTAATTCTGACTTTACTCTGACTTCATTTGCTGCACACTTGTTCCTGGAAAATGGTTCAGAAAGTATTAAAGCCAGAGAAAACCGATAACTAATATACAGGGTGAGGTCAGCAGTGGTGGTCCTCATATTTCTTTTACTCAAAGTTTCCTTTATTGGAAAAAAACGTGATGCCTTTGCTTTATTTGTTGTAAAGATCTAGGTATTTTGTAGCAAATAATTCCCTGCTTGGCTGCCACTTGCAGTTCTACCATTTTGTTTCCCTGGATCACAATCTCACCTCAGAGTCGCAGTGATAAAACTATGGGACAGCTTTGTAACTGGATTAGATCTGTCAATCCGAAGCAAAAGTAGAAAGACAAGTCTGGAGTATGCTACTTCGTGTGTCGTTTTTTAAATCAGATTCAGTAGAACCTGTGGGGGTCTGCATGCTTTGTCAACACAGCATTCTATACTTCGGTGAGAGTCTTGATGATTGGAGAATGGGAAATTCAGCACATTAACAAGTTATAAAAACTGTGAAATAAACAATATATAAAGGTCAAAGGGAAGTGCTGCTTAGTCCTTTTAACGCCAACGAACGGAACCATCCAAAATTCTAGTTGATGATATGCTGAAAGGGCAATAGGAGGCACCAGGAAAGTGAATTGAAAACATAAAATAAAAGAAACAGTAAAGTCCCAACTGTAAAATAAAAAGATATTAGAGGTCACAGATTAATTACAGCATAAAAGCTCATGACTGCAGGCTAAATGTTTTCATACGGATTGTTGAGTTTTGACCTCTAATATCCTTGTAGTACTACGGTAGAGAGGTTGGGCCTCATATCCTTTGGTGTTAGAATAGGGGTCTACAAAATTGTTTAAAGCACAACTCTTGGCTCGAGAAACTTGTAGTTAGTATCGTGCTCATGCTACAACATCATGGTAAATATATTTACTTTGTCTAAGGAAAGGTAATAGAAAACCTTAACCTGGCACCGTTTTTTTCCCAATGATCCAGGCTTTTGAATGTTCTCTAACCTTGGAATCCATATCCCTGTTAAGCTGACCATACAATTTCCTTATTCAATTTCCTTTAGATTTACCTTCAACTATGTAGTGCAAGGGTTTGCCTGATTGCATAAAGTGAGGGAAAAAAGTATTTGATCCCCTGCTGATTTTGTACGTTTGCCCACTGACAAAGAAATGATCAGTCTATAATTTTAATGGTAAGTTTATTTTAACAGTGAGAGACGGAATAACAACAAGAATATCCAAAAAAATGCATTTCAAAAAAGTTATAAATTGATTTGCATTTTAATGAGTGAAATGAGTATTTGATCCTCTATCAATCAGCAAGATTTCTGGCTCCCAGGTGTCTTCTATACAGGTAAAGAGTTGAGATTAGGAGCACTCTCTTAAAGGGAGTGCTCTTAATCGCAGCTTGTTACCTGTATAAAAGACACCTGTCCACAGAAGCAATCAATCAGCCAGATTCCAATCTCTCCACCATGACCAAGACCAAAGAGCTGTCCAAGAATGTCACTGGTCATGGATGGGTATTTTATATTTATTTGGCATTATTGGGAGAAAGAGGCATCATTGCTGCCCTCTTCCCCAATGACTATACATTTACCATCAGACTGAGATCACTCTGACAGTACTGCCGTTACTTAGTGCCAGGTGCTGGAGTGCAGAGAACCTTGTTGCCAATTGTCATGGGTCCTGCAGGACAGCCCATGGGACATGGACACTGGTGGATAATGTCCAAAAAACAGGTTTCAGACTCCTATGGTTGTGAACCCTTGTAGAAGGCCAACTCGGGATTCCCCAGGACATGGAGTCTAAGCCCCAGCCTGTTTCTTCTTCAGAGCGGCGGGTAGGGATGGACTTGCAGCAGACTGGAACCAGGTCCTGGCGCCCAGCTGAAGATATAGAGACTACTTACAGGTGCAAAGTACAGGTGACAGGAGACAGAAGAGGATCCGGGGAAAGTTGGGGTTGGTACATGGGAAGTAATGCACAGGAAAGCAGGAGCACAGAGAAACTAGTTGCAACACGAATTGCACTGGGTATGTCTATATATAGAGAAGCAGCCAGGGAGTGGACCAGGAAATGATTGAAGGGCAAGGGATATAAATCTACAGTAGAGTAGGTGATACCCATAGGTGAACACAGCAGCCAGCAGCACATGTGAGTGGAACCACAGGTCCAGCAGAACTATTGCAGCAAGAACGTAAGTATTTTACAAGCAGGAAACTGCAGGCTAAACCGTAACACCAGGACTGTCCTGCAGGATCTGGGACACTTGGCAACTATAAGTGCACATGCTGTACCACCGATCTGGTGCTCAAAAATGTATACGCTGAAAACACCTCACCACTAATCTCAACACCACATTCTGTAAAATATGCCTACTGATTACAGGCGGTCTCCTAGTTACAAACATCCGACTTACAAACGACTACTACTTACAGACGGAGGTAGACAACAGGAAGTGCGAGGAAATCTCCCCCTAGGAAGGGAAATTCACTCCTGTAAGAGTTATTATGGGAAAAATGTGTCTCCACTGATGCTTTATCACCAAGGCTTGTTTCCACAACAACCCCAAATTTTCAAAATCCAATTATCATTGGGACAAGAAGTGAGGTGAAATCTTCTGAACAGAAACAGACAGCAAAACAAACATTACAGGGGTGTTAACCCTTCCCTATGCTATCCAAAAACCTTAAAAATAGTTTTTTTTGGCTGAAGCGACATTAAAAAAATGGACCTGTTCCGACTTACAAACAAATTCAACTTAAAAACAAACCTACTGACCCTATCTTTTTTGTAACCCGGGAACCGCCTGTATAGAGTTCCAGTGACTCTAACATGCAGCCACCTATAAAAGAACTAGAGTGGATGCAAATGCTAAAAACAAAGTACTAAATATACCATTGAGAGCGTTTTGGTTCATCTGTTTATAAGTTCATAAAAATACCTGTTGATTCCACTAGAAATCCAATGCTGTCATTTGCATTTTGATTTGTTCTCCCAAACATTATTATCAGTGTGCCAAGTTCACCTATGTGACCTACAGAACACTATCCTCTATATTACGTAGATGAGGAGAGAGGGAGGTGTTTTTTAGTCCAAGTACTGTACACTTTTGTCCAAGGGTGACAACACTGTTTATTCATAGATACAGTACAGTAAGTGAACCTTATCACCCAGGGGAAAAAACTAATTCCATCACCACATCTAAACTAAGCTGCAATATATTACATTTTATTCTTGGATTTAGAAAGGGAAACTCTATCCCTATAGTGTGTCTGCCTGACGTCCCCCATATAGTTTCCCTTATGTACCTAGGCTGCTCAGCTTACATTGCTGCATCATTAGTTGCTCTGTCACCAAATCCACTTCTACACAGACTCTAAATGAGAGCCCTTATTTGAACTGCAGCAGCCCAATCTTGTTCTGGCCAAAGTTGTACACATACTGGGGTACCATAAACCTCAACTGTCTAGAAGTCTAGAAGTTGCAAACACTTTTTAGTCTATGTTATGGCTTCTCTAGCCTCTATTTGTGCAGGCTATAAGCAGCTTCACTGAAGGTGACCAGGGCATCTAGAACCGCTATCAAGTTTTTATGGCAGTCCATATCCCTGTTGGGGAAATATCCCCTCACTTCCTGTCAAGAGAAAAAGTAAGTGGGGAAATCTCTCCAAGGGGAACACATACAAAAACAATTTTAAGTAGTGGAAGAAAGGTCAGACAATATTTTACTATCTTTACCTGTCCAGTGACAACTGCATCCCCTATTTCTTGTGCGAGTATTGTAGGGCCAAGTGAGGAAAAATCTCATATAAAAATAAAAACCTGATCAGTTCGAACTCTTTCTGCTCTATCCAAATCTAAAACAATTGGGTTGGTGTGTGGCTTTAAAGGTAAATATATATTGTGTATATATAGCCTCATTTTGAAGGTTACCACCAAAAAGCACGCTGAGTAGCACAGCACATGTACAAGAACAGGATGACCAAGCTTAAATTAATGATCCATCAAATCATCTTTTATTCAATAAACAAGGGACATAGAGGAGGTCAAAACTCTTACGCATTCCACAATGTATAATGCATGTTCAAGAATCTGTGTAGAAGAGCCATGCAGCGTGAAATGCGTAAGAGTGATACAACCTATACAGTATGTATATTGAATAGAAAGATGATTTGATGGAGCATTAATTTCAAGGGCAATCATCATATATTTGTGCTATAGGCTTGTGCCTTGGACAACCCAGGTTGGCACCCTCCATGCTTTCTGTAGGTATGAGTTTATTAACCTGGAGCAGTAGACCAGTGTGTTGTATTATCTGCAGAATAGGGCCTCTTGCACACAGGTAAGAAAGACACTGCTTTTGTAGCCATGTAGCTTTTTTTTTATGGATCTGAACACAGGTGCATTGTTGTCTATGGGACAACGCTCACAACTGCATAAAGATCTGTAATGCAGTGATGCAAAAAATAGAACATTTTACGCTTGAATGCAGTATTTTCTACGCTTGCACGTGTATATGCAAGTGTATATGAGTGTAAATTGTGAAACTGGCAGCTAGAAGAGGATGAAAAAGGATTTACAGTTGCTTGCCTTTACGTGTGTATAGTTAGGTTATCTGCTTGCCGACCATATACTGTATATATATGGCGACTCTCCTGCGCAGGGTCACATACCTAGTATATGATCCTGCACTTCTAGGTCTGGGGCGCACATGTGTGCCACTGGCAACCTGCTCCCATTGTGAATAAACGCAGCAGGAACTCTGATCTGCAGGTACCATGGACTTGATGTCTGCTGGCACCTGCCAGTCATTAGGCAGAGATCCAGAATGGCGAAATGTAAACAAGGCAGATTGTCATTCTGTCAGTAGGTAAGGCATTGGTCCTGTGTAGCGAGGATTAATGCCTTCCCATAGTTCAAGCACCTTGCCCACAGTGAGAAAGCACAGCCTAGGCACACAGTTAACCCTTTGATCACCCCTGATCTTAGTCCAAATTATTTGGTGGGGGGGGATTATGGTGTTGGGTTGTTTTTCGGGAGTTGGGCTTGACCCCTTAGTTCTAGTGAAGAGAACTCTTAAGGCATTTTGGACAATTTCATGCTCCCAACTTTGTGGGAACAGTTTGGGGATAACACCTTCCTGTTCTAACATGACCAGTGCACAAAGCAAGGTCCATAAAGCCATGGATGAGCGAGTTTGGGGTGGAGGAACTTGACTGGCCTGCACCTCAACATGATAGAACACCTTTGGGATGAATTACAACGGAGACTGTGAGCCAGGCCTTCTCGTCCATGTCAGTGCCTGATCTCACAAATGTGCTTCTGGAAGAATGCACAAACATTCCCATAGACACACACCTAAACATTGTGAACTGCCTTCCCAGCAGAGTTGAAGCTGTTATAGCTGCAAAGGGTGGGCCAACTCAATATTGAACCCTATGGACTAAGACTGGGATGCCATTAAATTTCATGGGGGTGTAAAGGCAGGCGTCCCAATACTTTTGGTAATATAGTGTATCTTGTTAATTTCTGTTCAGTTATTGTAACTGCATTTTTTTTTAATTCTGCCTACACTGAAAATTTTAGCCCCCATGTTATTCTCTTCAGTGAAGTTTTTCCTGAAAGAGTGGCATTTACAATGTGGAGGATCCTGGAAACGGTCCAGTTTTCTTCTTCTTTTTTTTTTTTTACTTGATTATAAGTGACGTTTGACCTTTGGTTGCTTTCTATGAAATCTGTGCTCTTCTTGATTATGTAACGGAGATTGCTCATCCATTACGTCTCAACACAACAAGTGCTAATTATAAAAGCCTGCTCTTAATTCTGGGGTGCAGAACACTGACATTAAGACTCCTACCGGGCTGGAATTTTAACACATATTTTACATTTGTACATTTTTCATAAAGCAACTGGACGTGTCTTACTCTTTATACTGTGTATTAATATCGCATTCTCTCTGAAGTGTATCCGTTTGAATGTACACTCCTGCTTTTTTGTACAATTGAGATTAGCTTAGTGAAAAGAACACTATTTTACATGTTCCTCCCTCTTATATGAGCTATAAAAAGCTTAAAGCTAACCCTTTCCCCCCCTTTCTCTTCATCTGATAATACCGCCATTACTGCACTGTAAATATTTAAATAAACACATTTAAAGGTAATTGCGTACCTCCTTCTTTACTGCGTCGCCATGCGCTAATGTGCCACTCTTCTCCTATGCTGCCGTTTTTAAGCAAAGACATCATCACTGTTTGGCTTTTTCTTCCTTGTGAGCCGTCCCACCAATGACGTCACATCCGATCTCGACCATGCGCTGTATGAAATCCGGGGAGGGGGGTGGGTTTGTTATTATTCAAGAAAAGGTTTGAAAGCTCCCAGAGGACATTGCAAGGAGGCAGAAAAACATTGCAAGGAATTATATAAAATGGTAGTAAAGTCCCCTGACCTACTCTGCGCCATGTAAACCAAAGTAAAATGACTTGCATGTAGGTGTTTTTCATGCTATTTAGGAGATTTTGCCTGATCTTTTTTGGCATGACGTCACTGGCACATGCACATTTTGTCCCCAATTGACAGCACACTCAGTGTGCCCTCAGTCTCTTCATATAGGTGCCATGCCTCTATCATCGGCAGTCCACGGCATTGCATAGCAATCCTGCCAGAGTTCAGGGCCATTACTATTAATGTTCACAATGCATGTTTGAGATTATGTCCTGGACACACCAGAAAAGGCGAAAGTATACTGCTACATGGACTAGGTGGACACCGCAAATATGGCGCGGGCTTTGGCCAGAACACAGGAACAAGTAATAATCAGAAACAATAAGAAACATGCTATGGGGATAACTAGCATTGAGGCATTGGGGCACGTGGGGAAATGTTATGCATAGTGGCATTCGTACGTTGGGGTTTACTACCGCTTTAAAGTGGTTGTCAACTCATGACAACCACTTTAAACTACAGGTAAGCCTACAATAAGGCTTACCTGTAGGACCCGGGAATAACTCCTAAACCTATATGGTTTAGGAGATATTCCCTGTATCTGCATGTGCCGACGTCATCGGCACATGCGCACTGAAGAATCGGCACCCGGGGTAGCCCAGGGTGCCATTTCTTCTGTTGACGTGCCCTAAATGATGGCTCCCGTGCACATGCGTGGGAGTGACTTCAGCGCGGCTCCGCCAATCACAGCGTTGGAGCCCGCGCTGTGATTGGACGGAGCCGCAGACCCAGAAACAGCATGTCGCTGCAACAGCTTCGTTCCAATTCCAAGGTAAGTATTTCATAATGAGCTGCATACTATAGGCAGCACCCTTTAAAAAACAAAAAAAAACAAAACTCAAGTCCCCAATAAAAAGATGGCATGAAGAACACATAGGGGTTGATTTATTAAAGCTTGAAAGTGCAAGATTTGGTGCAGCTCCACACAGAAACCAATCAGCTTCAAGGTTTTATTGTCAAAGCTTGATTGAACAAACTGAGGTTAGAAGCAAAGCTGCACCAGTTTTTGCACTCTCCAGCTTTAGTAAATCAACCCGATAGTGTGTCACAGTATTCTCTGCCCCCCTTCACGTCACCTTCCCCCACAGCAGTACTATCTGCCCCCTCACGGTAGTGTTCTCCGACCCTTCACATCACCCACCGAAGTAAAGTACTCTGCCACCCCACAGAGTCCTATGCCCCCCCCCAAAGGAGTGTCCTCTGCCCTGTTCCACAGTAGTATCCTCTTCCCCGCAAATCAGTGTTCTCTGCTAGCCCCCCACAGTAGTGTCCTC
>BLSH010502800.1:1401358-1444401 GCA_018402905.1 Glandirana rugosa
GTTGCAACAGGACAACGACTCAAAGCATAGAAGTAAATCAACAACAGAATGGCTTAAACGGAAGAAAATACGCCTTCTGAAGTGGCCCAGTCAGAGTCCTGACCTCAACCCGATTGAGATGCTGTGGCATGACCTCAAGAAAGCGATTCACACCAGACATCCCAAGAATATTGTTGAACTGAAACAGTTCTGTAAAGAGGAATGGTCAAGAATTACTCCTGACCATTGTGCATGTCTGATCTGCAACTACAGGAAACGTTTGGCTGAAGTTATTGCTGCCAAAGGAGGTTCAACCAGTTATTAAATCCAAGGGTTCACATACTTTTTCCGCCTGCACTGTGAATGTTTACATGGTGTGTTCAATAAAAACACGGTAACATTTAATTCTTTGTGTGTTATTAGTTTAAGCAGACTGTGATTGTCTATTGTTGTGACTTAGATGACGATCAGATCACATTTTATGACCAATTTGTGCAGAAATCCATATCATTTCAAAGGGTTCACATACTTTTTCTAGCAACTGTAGGTCATGCCCACATATGTAAACGGTGTTTTATTTTTTATTTTTTAATTGTTTATTTATGATATTTCAAAGTTGTACAATACAGAATATCAAAAGAGTTATCTGTGTTATAGTGACAGTACAACATCTTTATGAAAAGATAACAAAACAAGAGTAGAAAAGGAAGAAAGAATTAAATAAAAGGACCGGTATATATAAATGTCAAAGTCAAAGTTGTTTCTCAGTTTTGCAAATTACTGTACCGGAAACTAACATTTAAGGAGAAAAAAAGACCCAAAAAAACACATAGCTGATTTTAGATTTGAAAATGGTAGTAACAGAGATAAAATGATCCAATAGAAAGTGAGGATCTTTGAACCGGGGTCAGCACCAGGAACCATAAAAAAGCATTCAGGTCAGTATAAATTCTTTAATATCAATTATGTTTAGTCTGAGAAGGCGTGGGAAGCGACTCCAAAGAGTATTGGGAAACATCCCACACCTTCCTTCCAGACCCTATAAAAATGTTGCACAGAGTCATCCACCATGGCAGTCATATGCTCCATCCTTCGTATATCTGTCAAGATAGAAAGGAATTGTACAAAGGTCGGAGGTGTGGTAGAAAGCCAACAGCTAGGGATAGCTCTTCTTGCTGCTAATAGAATGTAGGATGCTAGTTTCTTTGCTGCTTTTGGGATACCTGCAATTGGGAGTCCTAATAGATAGTGTATGGGATTTAATGGTATAGAGATGTTAAATAGTGTTTGTAGCACACCTTGGATCTGAATCCAGAATGGCTGGATAAAGGGACAATCCCAAAATATGTGCAAGTGGGTGCCTACAGCTTTATTGCATCTCCAACATTGGTTGGAAGTCTCTGGATGTCGAGCGTAAAGAATGTCTGCGGTCTTATACCAAAAGAAAATAATTTTAACCGCCGTTTCCTTCTGTATTACACATCTAGAGACTTGACTCTAGATGTTGATTCCCAGATTTTCCCCCAGTCTATTAGTGAGATAGGTCGGCTCAATACATTCGCCCATTTCCTCATGTATTTATGACTGGTATCATTCAATGGGATGTTTTCATGAAGTATTTTATATATAGACGAGATCTGCCGAGGTTCATATGGGCCTCTAGCACATAATAGTTCAAAATCAGTGGGTCTCTCCAGAGAAAGGGATGTGGACATACTGGAAAAAAAATGTTTAAATTGCAAATAGGAATAGGTGAGTGTGTTTGGGATCTCATGCTTGGATTGTAGGTCTGAAAAGGATAAGATTTTGTATGTCACTGGGTTTACAATATGGCGTAATTGGAATGTAAACTGTGTTTGCACCACACATGTGAGGTATTGCCACAAACATTATAGAGAGAGCAGTAATTTGAGCCCTAGACCTCCTCTGTAACTCTAAACTGGTAACCTGTAAAAATGTTTAAATCGTCACCTATGGAGATATGTAAGTACCATGGTTATTGGCCCATTTTTTTCATCCAGATACTAATGCAGTATCCTGCCAATGCAGGGGTTGTTTAAAGGATAAGTTCACCTTTTGTAACATGTTACATGTTACACTGGTATTCAGGGTGTAACATGCTACTGTTGCAGCAGCTTCTGCAACCCTGATCCCTTGTAGTGACAGCAGGCTGGGGGTTCTTCTCAATGCACTAGCTGTCAGAATTTAGAAAAATTGCGGCTGTGCAGGGCTCCAACCACCCGACCCCATCATTTATTCACAGAGTTCTGTGAATGGGAGAACTACAAGTACCATGAGCCTTGGCGGCTAATCGATTGTAGATCTCAATGAATCTAGGTAGTTCATTGATGCTTCCTGTCGTGTAACTGCCTGCCCATATGAGGTATGAGCACACAGATACGCTCTGCAGGAGCCTCAGATTGCACCCACGATCTGCTGATTGCGGGTGCAATGCTTTGCAGTCTCCTAGTAAAAAAAATAATAAATGCAAATATTTTTACCTGCAAAAAGATGTGCATTTATTAATTTTAATTTTTTTTACAAAGGTGAACTTATCCTTTAAAAGCTGAATTCAAGGTATGGATATTTTTTTATATTTACATTTGTCCAGCTTGAACCAAGGCACCACCGCTACAGTGATTGCTACTACATAATAGGTCACCCCCTCAGCACCAGCTCCATTCAGGGGACACTGCATTTTCTCAATGAATGCAAAGTGTTCCCTGATTGGCAGAAGTGGGGATCATGTTGTCGCCGCCCCACCATTTTGTCCAATCAGAGAACAATTTACAGTCATTGAGAAAATTCAGCCGTGAGCTCGTTGCAGTATTTTTGGTCTAGCTCCCAGCTGTTATGTAAAAGTAATCCACATTTACATTACCCGTGAGTGATGCCCCCCAATCCCCATTTCACCCTTCCTGGAACCCAGGAGCCCAAAACCACATTAAAATGCATGCCCTTAAAGAGATTGTAAAGGTAAAAAAAAAAATAACAAACCTCTCTATACTTGGCTGCTCTGTGGAATTGCACAGAGAGGCCACCAACCTCCTCTTCTCAGGTCCCATGCGGCACTCCTGGATCCTCCTCTCTGTACAGTGTCCACATGGGAAGCCGCTTCCCATGGGGGCACATTTGCAGGCGTTCTCCCAAGCCCTGGTGCTGCGTCCATTGACACAGATAGTGTGACTCGGCCCCCCACCCTCCCTCGTCACTGACTTTGATTAAAAGCACTGAGAACCAAAGCCAGCGATACCTGGAGGTGAGGGGAGAGAAGAGCTGCAGATGTGCACATCGCTGGAGCGAATGAGGGCTCAGGTAAATAAAGTAAAAAAATGTTTAGGCTTTAGAACCACTTTAAGGCTGGGTTCAAACCATTGCGAATTGGATGCGGTTTCCCCGCATCCAATTCGCAATAGCAGGAGATTTTGGCCAGCTCTCTATGGAGCCGGTTCACATATCTCCAAGGCGGCTCTGGTGCGAATTTGCGCAGGGGTCCTGTGCGTCTTTTGGTCCATTTCAGGTCCAAATTCAGCCAAAAATTCGGCCTGAAATCGGACCTGAAACAGTGAACCAGGATACACCAGACCCCTGCTGTGAGCCGCATCGGTATTAGGTGTGAACCCAGCCTTAACGTCCACTGCATGAATGCAAAGGAGAGTACAAAATATCAATATGAAATATTTTTTTTTTACCTGACTAAAATCAAAACTTGTCAGAGGTTTCAGTGAGGTACAGCATTGTCTAAATGGAGAGAACTATTGCTGCAGTCTCTCTTTAGCACACCCAGTGTTATGTAGTAAACTTTTATTAGTAAATGAAACAAAAATATAGTAGAAAATAGCATTAGTTTAAAACTCATGAGTTGAAAAACAAATTAAAATAAAACTAACCTTATAGACTGAGCCAGTGTGATAAGCAGTCTTAAGCCCCATACACACGGTACAACGGTCGTACAACAGCGGTCATACAATCATCCGACCATTAGTATGCGCGATTACAACAGCGGTTGTACAACTGAAGTTGGATGAGCAGACTAGAAAACTTTGGTTGTACAACAAGTGGTTGTACAACAGTTGTACCTGTGTACAGGGAAGTTGGACCAAAAAAGTTGTACGCGCAAAACACACATGCTCAGAAGTCAGGAACGCCCGGAAGTGTCCATTCTGGGAAACCTACGTTCCTAATTCACAAATCACATTCACCTGAACTTCCTCATTATACGCTTGTAACAGGTCACTACGTTAGGCTTGGTTGTACAATTGCTTAGTGCATGTCAATACGCGAGACACAACAGCCAACATACGATTTTGGACGTCCAGGCATACGACCATCGCACCGTATGTACGGGGCTTTACTGACCAGTCTTATTGCGAAGGAGAGCACAGGGCCAAATACTGGATTCCTAATGGAAAGTGGTATTTTGGGTGTCAGGAATTCTAGCATGCTGTGGAAGAGATCTGCAGATATGTGTAGGTGCCACTTACTGCTTTCAGTTCATTTATAGTGCAGGCTTGGCCGTTTTACTGTAGATAATGACAAAATGAAATGATATAATTCACATTTATTGACTATTAACACCTGAAAATGCTCCTGTTAAGTGTAGTTACATATAATATCTGACCAGCGATCTTATCTTTAACTGGGGGGCAGGAAAATTGAAAATGTTGACCACAGGGATCAGTCTCCGTGGGGGTGGGGTGGGGATTTACTAAAACTGGAGTGCAAAATCCGGTGCAGCTCTGCATAGACACCAATCAGCTTCCCTTTTTTTTGTCAAAGCTTAATTGAACAAGCTGAGGTTAGAAGCTGATTGGCTAGCATGCACCACTGCACCAGATTTTGCACTCTTCAGTTTTAGTAAATAAAACCCCGGTTGTCACTTTGCCAGCACACATTATGAAGTTACAGTGCATATAAAGTATGCTGTTATAGCATGCTATTTCCCATTCCTGTTTTAAATACCTTGGGCTTGGGCTCACTTAGAAACAATTTCTAATTTAGTATATCTTGACCATACTGAACATAGATGTTGCAGCAGCAGAAGGCAAGTACGTACAAACCTGCCACAACTGTGGCCTTAGAAAGTGAGTGGGTGAAGTGAGATACACTTTTTCAGTTTATTTAAGGGTTTATAATGTGTGTACAGCGCAACTTGTTTTAGTGTTCCAATCTAATTTTGTTGTCTTGCAATTTTTCTCTAGGCGCTTATGGAGTGGTACTTAAATGTCGACACAAGGTAAGAAAGATTGATACCATGCAATTTTTCTGCTATATTGCAAGTATACTGCTTGGTAATTAGGGAAGCATTGAGCATGCATCTACTAAGATTGTAATGGTTAATGTTAATACAGGTGAACATTTGCAGTTATACTAATTTTTGTTGGCCCTTCCTAAACTCTTGCACCCTCCTTTTTTCTCACTTTTCTTTTTCCCCTATCCTCCCTCCCTTTTCTCGACTCTCTCCCTCTGTATTCTTCCCCAAACCCCCCCCCCCCCCACATCCCCTATAACCAAAGATTACATTTTATCCTCTGCCCATTAATTCCAAAAACCACCTCTGAAAATCTGTATTGTATAGAGTTATTGCTTTGCTAAGCTACTCACTGTTTACCTTCCACATTATATTTAGTATTATGTGTTTTACAAAGACTATTGTTAACCTGTTTTAACTTGACATGAATATGTAGCACTCATAAGAGAGTTATCTAGTACACATTTACAAAAATGTAAAATTTTAAACCCTTGTAGTTGGGCAAACATTTACTGCTTGGTATGAACCCACTATGCCTAATGGGCCGTACGTTTTTTGATACAGAAACCTTTCACATGAGCCTGTCTTAGCTCTGTTGTTAAGCTTGGGAAAATATGTATGTTTTTTGGTTTCCAATCTTTTTGATTGAAGTTTTTGACAGTAAAAGTACCAAAGTACAAAACTGTATCAATTGTACAAATATTCAAACAAGTGCTTTGCTAAAGAGAGAGAATTACAATATTATTAGCATTCCCTGAGTTTTATGTAACATATCACGTTTGAGAGTCATCAAGGAAAAGGGTGTCCCCTATTGGCGGTAGGGTTGCCACCTTTTCTTCAAGCCAAACCCAAACACTTTAGCGGCGCACTGCATTTTTATTTATTTTTTAGTATATGCTATAAGATTGTAAAAGACAAGACCTCGCACACTTTTGGCTGCCTCAAGGAAAATAGTAATTCTGTGCGCTAGTGCAGCACGGGGAACAGTGGGTGTGGCTGAATTGTGAGTGTTATGCACGGAATACAGGGGGACAGGAATATTTACTGTGCAAAATGCAGGGGACAAGAGTGTGGAATGCATAGTAGGAGTCATGAGTACAAACCAAAAAGGGTACATGAGTCAGGGATGTGTAATGCATAGTGCAGGGGTAAGAAGAGTGCAAAATTCCCTTGGTAAGCAATACTCTCCCCCACTTTACCCTTTCATCAAAACTCCCAACTCCCTCTCTTGCAAAAAAAAAAAAATCCAGCACTAATCTTTACACTCACCCTCCATCCCACCAGCAAAAATCATTTCTCCCCCTCCCAGAACAACCCCCCCAAAACAAATTCTCTTCCCCCTTCCTCAGCACAAGTCCTCCTCCACCATCCCCAAAAGCCCCAGTCCTAGCCCCCCTTCTTCCCCATCCCAGCACTTACGGCTGGCAGCCCTATTTGGGGGCCCGATGATGCCATGGTATCATACTACGCAACAATTTGATTAAATTCTCCTAAATTTTGTTCTTCCCCTCCATACGGGATGGGAAACCCAAGGCGGCAGTCATGTGACCGTGAAGCTCTGACAAACAAGCTGAAGGATCAGGTAAAGAAGAAATAAAAAGATAGCGGCAACAAGCACCCCCATCCATCCTGATAGGTTTCAGGGTTTGTTCAGGTGGTAGCACCTGTCAGGTAATTAATCCAGGGATCCCATGTTTTTTTCGAACATGGGCATCTTTTCCAAAATTGCAGAGAGAGATTCATTGATCATGATCCAAGACAGTTTAGCCTTTAATAGGTCAAATTGTATCTTAGGGGATTTCCATGATCTAGCAATACCGATTCTTGCTGCTACAAAAATAAATGCTGTCATGCATTGTGTAGGCCTCAGGGCTCCCTCCACCGGATGGCCAAGTAGCACCTGTTGCAGAGACTTGATCAGGTTGATGCCCGTAAGAGAGTAAATTAAGTTATAGGTATGGATCCAAAATCTTCGGACTTTCGGACACTTCCACCAAGTGTGAAAAGCTGTACCCTCCTCACCAAAACCTCTGAAACAGTGGGGGGAAGCACCTGGGACGCATAAGGCCACCTACAGTATATGTATGTGTTTTAAAGCTACAAGATGTTACTCTCACCTTCAATTTCCCTTCTCATGTATCATATTCAGTCAAGTGAAAATTAAGTACACTTAACTGAAATTTTTGACTTTTTCAATATATCTGAACATGCAAACAGTAGATCTGTATTCAAACAGTGCCTACAGATAAAGGCGATATACTTGAAAAGGAACACATTCAACAAAAATATCCATAGATGGAATGGTGTATTGTGGAAAAAGGAAGTGCATGCGTGGCATTGAAAGCTGGTATTGTCCTCCTGTAGCACTCTTGTAGGCATTTTGTATAACTGCCCATCGGTCCCCTACATCGACTCAGTGGAAAATTCAATTGCAAACCTTTTGCTTTGCATAGCATGGACAAAGCAAAGATTTGCTTTATCAAAGCTGACAATTATTTACATCATGGTGAATCCATTGAGATTGTGTGTCACCATTAGTTGATGGGAACTAGTAATTACGATAGGCATATTTTGCCAACGGGGACCCCGAAAATAATAGAAAGCAGTATGTATTTCAACTTTCCAACAACAAAAAAAACTACGTCAGCAGACATGGATATGGACAAAGCAAAGGTTATTTAATTATTTCATAGGTACTTACTTCTTGGAGAATTCATCCAGTGTTGGTGCAGCTATTAGTTGATGGGAAATGAATAATTATGATGGCCATATCTTGCCAATGGGGACCTTGAAACTTAAGTAGCATGTAATTCAACTTGGCAGCAACAAAGCAAATTTAGATAGAATTTTTGGTTGGAATTGGCACAAGTAGTGACATGTCCTGAGCATTGTCTGTGTATATGACAGGTGGCCTTTCAACTGCATTTCTAGCAGTGGAGAATTATAACGTTTTTTAACGCAGCAGCCAATGCAAATGTAACCTTTTCAAAGTGAAGCCCAGTTGTCTGTGTAGTGGAGAGATCAGTCAGATCTCACCAGCACTCTGTGAAAGGCACACAGTAATGCAATCTGAGCTTTTTTATACAGTTTTATGTTTATCTTGAAGGGCACAATAATTTGAAAGGAAAGTTCCAGAGTCCCTAATTGTACCAACTTTGCTATGTAGACAGGATTACAGGCTCCGAGGTTTAATCATCATCTTTCTTTCCATTAAATTGTATTCTATAATGGGCGGCTGCAGGCACCAAGTTTAAAGTTGACCTATCATTGGAATTTACTTTGCACATGAATAAGTAGGGCGCCATACAGTATCAGCATTACCAAATCACATTGTTAGTTTGAGAGAAAAGGGTAGTTAATTGGTTACTAGGAAAAACTTATCTTGGCCCTATAAAAACAGATGGTTTCTAGACTGTTGTCGAGCGGGGGTTTTTACTGTTAAGATCCACAAAAAGAAAAATTTAGAAGACAATTTTTACCAAAATGGCAGCAAATCTATAAAAGACAAATAGCAATGGCCGTGTAATAGAAAGAAAACACACACACTCAAACAGTAATACATCATGAGGGGTGGGGGTGGGGGGGGGGGGTCAAGAACTTCACATGCGAACTGCTGCAAAACAACAAAACTGGTAGCATTATGCTAGCTAGCTACCCACAGCTCATGTTTTATAAGCTGCTTCTGCTGCAAACAACGTGCGCTTCCATGCTTCAAACACTCTTTTTTTAAGCCTTGTATCTTTCCATTAAAACATTCCTTGGATTTTTTTTCATGCTGTGGGTGTTTTGTTGAAAAAAATCCTTTTTAGCTTTTTATTTTAAGACTTTCAATACTAAGAATTTCCATACGTAGAAGACATTTCAGGTGCCTTTCTCCATTTCAGTAAGCTTTGGTAAAACCAAAGTTGTATGGTCTTTTAGTAGATATTACCAGCTAGAGCCAGGTCTCTTCACCTCTTCACTTGTACTCTACACCTAAAAATATTAAAATAATTCAGTTCTATTCATATGCTAATGTTATATGGGAGGAAAACAGCCACTCTGTAAATTCATTCGGCATTTTATATGATCCCTTACAGCCTGTTTTTTTTTAAGAAGGCCTTATTCACTGTTTTGTGTGCGACTGCAGGTTCTATGCTGTGCAAATGGTATTTCCCAGTACAGTGGGCTTAACCAAAAGTCGATGTTCGTGTCAACTTCAGAGCCACTCAGAACTTTAGACATTTGGATAGAATGCAGAAAGTGAATGCAAGGATGAACATAAGAGCCTTTTAGCGTTTCGGCTATATCTGTTCTAAAATATTCTTGCTTAAACTGAATCACATATCAAAATGATCAGTAGATGCAAAGATCCAAGCCACTGAATTTAGATGCAGATCTTCCTTTTCCTGTTGAAGTGAATCTATCCCTGTCTCATTCCCCCTCTTCCCACAAACGTACATCTCTGGAGATTAGGCGGTAGTTAGGAGTGAGAATACGTTTTCTGTAAGGGCCTGGTCTCATCATTGCGATGTGCACATTGGCGCAATGTGATGCCATTTATTCTGAACGGCATCCCGGGACACTTGCAGTTGTGGTGCTCTGCATTACGCTGCCAAAAATGTTTCTGCAAGATTTTTGATCTGTTATGGGGCATTAGACAGCCCATTCAAATAATTGAACTGCCTAAATGAAACACAGCTTAAGACGTAGCATGTGCATGCTGATCGGGCTAGTGTGAGTGGGCGCTAAAATATTTCCTTATGGCTTCAGTTTTTTTGTATCTCATGGCCTATTGATAATTTTGCATGTTTTCACAAAGCCTAACCTCTGGTTATGCTTTATTTTTATTATTCAGCTAAGTTTTAACTGCACTAATTTGTGAAAGATTTATTTAAATAGAGCACCCCTTTAATACATGTGTTTGCCTCCACTTCACATACATTCAGTGCATTGACGTCTAAGTCGTTAAAGAAAGTCGAGGATGCTTGCATTGCTTGGTAGCATCCATTTGTTTCAATAGTGTTTAAATTGGGGGACAAGAGGTGGATGTAGGTGACGTAAAGTGGTGCCAAAACTTAGGAGTGACTAAACAATGATAGATAAATTAAACAACAATTCATTTTGAGGCCTTTTTAGAAGTGCACCTGCATGCGACTTGCTGCAACCCTCATTTTAATAGTTGGGTAGAATTTCCCATTAAAGTAGATACCTCTTCACAATCCTACTCTGCATTTGCAGAATCATGTAAATACACCTTCTGAGCCTATAGATACAGTCCTGGCCATGGACATTTAATTGCCTAGGACAGACAGATAGTGTATCCGAGGGCAAGTATTAGGGGAGGACTACAAACCTTTGTCCTGAGAGACATACAAAACAATAGACCCTTTCATGGTAGGGACAGTTTCTTGTGGGCTAAAGGACATGCATAACAAAAAGTGTGCCACAGTAATTTGTGGCCATAGCCTGTGCTAATGGCTCCTGTTGATTGGCTGCACAGTGCTGCATGACCAGGAACCTCTCCTACCAGCCTCAGACATCACAATACCAAGGCTAACGTTATCCTGGCAAATGCAATTGGTGATTGGCTGCACAGTGCTGCATGACCGTTAACCCCACCTACCAGACTTAGACATCACAACACCAAGGCCTGCTCCTTGCGTCGGCAATGGATGATTGGCTGCACAGTGCTGCATGACAGTTAGCCCCACCTACTAGACTCAGACATCACAACACCAAGGCCCGCTCCTGGCGTCGGCAATGGGTTAAGAGAAATTTTTGAGCTGTGCATGGAATGATGTTATAAGAAATGCAGACTACAAATCTTGATCCCAACATGTTACTATCACTATTCAGATATTTGCACTTAGCATTGTCAGTAAGGACTGGTAGCATACATCAGAGAGTTGGTTCTGTGCCAGGTTGACTCATAGTGAATAACCCTACCACCCTGTCTTCCCATGGGGTATGCTGTAAACCCATACTGAAGAACAAATGTGTCATGGTGCAAAACTAACAAGGTAAGTTGCAAGAACTACAGATGATAGCAATAAAATGGTCCCTGGTGTGCAATTCATCCTATATCCCTCATCAATATGTATACAACAGAACAGAAGTTGTGACATGTGTAGTGTTTGATAATAATTTTAAGAGTTCTTATTAAATGGATTTTAGTACACTGTGGATAGTGCAGTGAGAACTGTTACAGAAAATAACGCGACAGTGAAATCAGACATGAAATGGGTATTTTTGCACAATTCTCAGTTGTTTTTTGTTGTGGCTGCAGAGAAAGTACCGCAGTTCAAGGTGCCTTATATATACTGTGCAGCAAATGTGAGCTGTGGATATTTTTATTATTACTCCAAGCTGGGTTTTCTTTTTTTTTTTTGCTTCATATGGCACCATAACATAAGTTTTCCACTTCTAAATATAATAAGGGAAATTGATCCCTTTCTGATATAATGTTGCTTCAAAGATAATAGCAGCTGATTGCAGGGTATCTGGAGTGAGAAAATACTGTATATCTATTCACAAAGTTATACCAAGAAGGCGCTTGTGAATGTTACAATTATGTGTGTAAAGTAATTGATTATTTTAATGTGAATTTAAGGGTCTGCTTGAGCTTATAATAATACAGCTTCTGATCTGCTGAAAGTAAATCTAACACATATAGGTGGTAATTTCATATAATTTTTGATCATCATATACTGAACTAAGTAAGTGCTTGACTGCTACTGTACATTAGCACTACATTAGAAAGGGTTCTAAAACTACATAAAGCATCTAAGATCCAGGTTTGTTTGGCAATCAGATATAATTTTACACTGTTCTGACCACGCTGTAGTGATAAATGACTAATCACACATAATTGCTTTCTGTACAATGCTAACAGATATGTGCTTTCATGGACCATATATACATGATTTTTTCTGAAAAAATCTTTAAAAATTGCTGTTACCTGTAAAAGAAGGCAGCCCATGCTCACCTTTCCTGTACCACTGAACATTAATATGAACATTAGAACTGGTCCCCCAAAGTCTTCTGGGGAACTGACATTCCAGGCGTTTCGATCTCCTGGGTCCACCACAGCTCTCAATGCTTCTTCCTTCTGAGGTTTTGTTACTATCCTATCCTGTAGGTGAAATTTAGAAGGAAGAACCAGTGAGAGCTGTGGGAACCCAGGAGGTCAACATTCCTGGAAGGGATCGGTTTACCAACACAATTTGGGGACGAGTTCTAGTGATGAGCATGGTGTTCAGTGGTGTGGTCCTTTGGCAAGAAGAGTATTAACTGCCTTCTTCTGCTGGTAAGAGCACTTATAAAGGTTACAGCTTTTTCCACAAATCAGTTTCAGATTTTTAGGGCAGGTCTGATACCAATTGATGGTTGAGGATAGGTAACTATCATCTCTAAGGCAGAACATCAAAATATGTGACCCTTTGTGTTCTGGGTTATTTTTCTTGTAGCATCAACATGTAGCAATTATACATCTGAGAGTTCATTTTATGATTCAGAAGTCTGAAGTAGCAGATGAAAGTTGCATCCAGTGGGGTAGTATCTGAACAAGATGCCTTGCAGGCTAGACTTTGCTCATGCAACTAATTACAAAGTGTGTTCTGCTGTTCACAAACAACAGCAATTTATAGGCACAGCCTGGTATTCGATAACTGTAAAAGAAACCTTTTAAGATAGAAACACAGAGCTGCCATTGCCAGGATGTTCTTGAAGATTTAATCTTCTGACCTGCATAGGTAAATTGTGTGGCGAGGTCTGTAGTTAGCGACCCTAGAAACCCTGATATAGTGGATATAGTAGTCATACAAATAGATGTTGTTATTGGCTTATAAGGATACTTGGAGTAACTCACAAGGTTTCTTTTTTCATGTGCTGGATCTTCAAAACATAAAATCTGAAATAAAAAATATAGCTTAAAGCAGTGGTTCTCAACTCCGGTCCTCGGGACCCACCAACAGGCCAGATTTTCAGTATTGCCTTGGGGAGATGCAGACTAGAATGCTGCAATCACTGAGCAGCAAAAGATATCACCTGTGATGCATTTCAGTTATCCTGCAAACCTGGCCTGTTAGTGGGTCCCGAGGACCGGAGTTGAGAACCACTGGCTTAAAGGAAACAACCTCAGATGACAATTGCTGAACCCAGCTGATTTGGAACAGATCAAGTATGATCTCTATGGGTCCTCTTAGAATGCCATTTTCCGCTGTCATGGGGGGGTACTGATGTCTTTCAACCTTATTTAGTAAGAGTTATAACACTACTGGAATAAGTGACGTTCCAGTCAATATAACCAAGGCTTCCATCTTTCTTTGAGGACTGTAGGTCTGTCAGGAAATAGAACACAGTATTCTATTTTACATACTGTATGTATTGCTTTCATTACTCTGTTGTCAGGGCTTTGCACAAAAACTACTAGCAACTAATATACACTATGTTACCATAAGTATTGGTACGCCTGCATTTACACTCACATGGACTTTAATGGCATCCCAGTCTTAGTCCGTAGGGTTCAATATTCAGTTGGCCCACCCTTTGCAGCTATAACAGCTTCAACTCTTCTGGGAAGGTTGTCCACAAGGTTTAGGAGTGTTTGACCATTCTTCCAGAAGCACATTTGTGAGGTCAGGCACTGATATGGAAGAGAAGGCCTGGCTTGCAGTTTCCCCTCTAATTCATCCCAAAGGTGTTCTATCAGGTTGAGGTCAGGGCTCTGTGCAGGCCAGTCAAGTTCATCCACCCCAAACTCGCTCATCCATGACTTTATGGACCTTGCTTTGTTCACTGGTCCAAATCATTTGGTGGAGGGGGGATTATGACGTGGGGTTGTTTTTCATGAGTTTAGCTTTGCCCTTTAATTCCAGTGAAGGCAACTCTTAAGGCATCAGCATACTAAGACATTTTAGAAAAATTCATGCTCCCAACTTTGTGGGAATAGTTTGGGGATGGCCCATTTGTGTTCCAACATGACCGCGCACTAGTGTAAAGACAAGGTCCATAAAGATATGGATGAGGAGTTTGGGGTGGAGGAACTTGACTGGCCTGCACAGAGCCCTGACCTCAACCTGATAGAACACCTTTGGGATGAATTAGAGGGGAAACTGTAAGCCAGGCCTTCTCTTCCATATCAGTGCCTGACCTCACAAATGTGCTTCTGGAAGAATGGTCAAACACTCCTAAACCTTGTGGACAACCTTCCCAGAAGAGTTGAAGCTGTTATAGCTGCAAAGGGTGGGCCAACTGAATATTGAACCCTACGGACTAAGACTGGGATGCCATTAAAGTCCATGTGAGTGTAAATGCAGGTGTACCAATACTTATGGTAACATAGTGTATATTAGTTGCTAGTAGTTTGTACTAGTCCTGACCTCATCCCAATAGAACACCTTTGGGATGAATTAGAGTGGAGACAGGCATTCTCCTCCACATCAGTGCCTGACCTCACAAATGCGCTTCTGGAAGAATGGTCAAACATCCCCATAGACACACTCTTAAACCTTGTGGACAGCCTTCCCAGAAGAGTTGAAGCTGTTATAGCTGCAATGTTTGGGCCAATTCAATATTGAACCCTATGGACTAAGGCTGAGATGCCATTAAAGTTCATGTGCGTGTAAAGGCAGGTGTCCCAATACATTTGGTAATATAGTGTAGTTCTCATAAGCTTCTAACCATAAATTCTTAAAGGTGTTTGTTGGTAACCCAATAAGTAGATCTTAGCGTGATTTGGTACCTCAACCGAAAATCTTTGTATACATTTCTGACATTATTTCAATAAGGACAAACCATGTGTGAAACATCCTAATAAAAATAATGGTAAAATAATTACTAAATGACTATATCTATACATCTGTAGATATTTCCTCTTCCAATTAAATCTTTTACATTATACAGAAAAAAAATATTTGAATTAATTGAAAACCATCATAATTATGACTGCAGTTTGGATCAAACTGGTAACAGTACGCGCATTGCAAATGGAAAAAAATGCCATGAGATATGATGGGCAATTCTGATCCAATCTAGAAAAAAAATATTATAACAAGACCCCAGATTTTATACTCCCACTCACAGCAAATTTGAAACAAGCACGAATCAATAGGGCACATGCCAGCATTACCAAATAACATGACATTTTAAAGTAAAAAACTGCCTGCCGCTTTTTTGTAATGAATATAAAAAAATGCAGATCTGAGCCAAATCAAACATAGTCACTGGCTAGGAAGCACATTGGGGTGGATGACATCATTGGAGTCTGTAGAAAGTGTATTTTCTGTTACAGTTAAGCTTGCTTATGTACTAAGCACATACAGATTATGAAAATAAAAAACAAATAACATAGCATTTTGGTGTTACTAAACTGCTCATTCAGGGCAAACCAACACGCTTTTATCCTCTCAGCATTTACTTCCCTTCCCTTCGCTCCTCTGTCGCTCTGTTCAATGCCAGGAACCAAAGGAAACGTAAAGTATAAATGGGTATGAAGGAGCATGTGACTTACTCCATGTGACAGCTCTGGGCCAATCAAGGCAATCACAGAAGAGTTTGTTGCCCCATGCAAGCTATAGTTTGTAGACTCACATCTTATGTTTAATTTCTTTTTTAGGACATTCAAGAGATAAGACTTTTCAGGGTTGCAAAAGGATAGCAGAATGAAACATATGGTATAATATAGAATGCAAGTGCATTGAGATATATATTGTCTGATTTTTTTGATCATGAAATATCACAATACAGTAGACTAGAGCAGTGTACATTGTTAGCAGTAATATGTGTGTACAAAATACAACCCCAAATCCAAAAATATTGTAAAATCTATTTAAGAGCAATCATTTGCAATTCTCATAAACCCTTATTTTATTCACAACAGAAAATTGAAAACATCAAACGTTTAAACTGAGAAAATGTACCATTTTAAGAAAAAAAACGGTAATTTTGAAATTGATGACAACAGCACGTTTAAAAAAAAAAAAAAAAAAAAAAGTTGGGATAGGGCAACAAAAAGCTGGCAAAGTAAACGATCGTACGGTTTTCCTCGATGTTCCACAGCAGGTTGAAACCAAGGATAGTATTAATTGTCCAAAAATTCTGAAATGACAAATGGCTTTTTTTGTGGTTTATTGTTTCCGATCATGCTCAGTCTTTCGTATGCAATATTTCTCGTATGAAAAAAACGTACAAAAACAGTACCCTGTACAAAAATCGTGAGTTCTGTTCACGTACCAGAAAAATCTTGGAGTTTGTCCCTTTAGAATTTTTCTAAATCTGAATCAGGTGTCAAAAGTTTTGCACACACTATACGAAAATCGAACAATCATTCCTTGTACAGAATTTTTCTTCCAATTTTCTCATAGTGTGTACCCCACTTAAGTGGTACTAACAAGATAGAGCAGAAGAACATTTTTCAATAATTAGGTTAATTGGCAACAGGTCAGTAGCATGATGGGTATAAAAAGAACATGTTGGAGAGTTAGAGGGGTTGATTTACTAAAACTGGAGAGTGTACATACTGATGCAGCTCTGCACAGTAACCAATTGGCTTCCAGTTTTTTTTTTGTCTAAGCTTAATTGTACAAGATGAGATAAGAAGCTGATTGGCTACCATGGACAGCTGCACCAGATTTTGCATTCTGTAATTTTAGTAAATCAACCCAAGAGTGTTTCATAAGTAAAGATGGGCAGAGGTTCACCAATCTGTTGAAAAAATTGTTGAACATTTTTAGAATAATGTTCTGCAACATAATATTGCAAAGACTTTAAATACATCATCATCTAAAATACATAATCTCATCAAATTCTGAGAATCTGGAGAAATCTATGTGTGCAAAGGACAAAGCTGAAACTCCATATTGGATGCTTGTGATCATCGGATCTGTGATCGATATCACTGCATGGGCTCAGAAATACTTCCTGAAGTCACCATCTGTGAACACAGTTTGCCGTACCATCCAAAAATGCAAGTAAAATCCCTATCTTGCAAAGCAGAAGCCATATCTGAGCATGATCCAAATTGTCTGTTGCAAAGTGGAAAACTGTTCTGTGGTCAGATGAATCAAAATTTGTCATTCTTTGTTGCAACCATGGGCGCCGTGTCCTCTGCACTAAAGAGGAGAGTGACCTCCCAGCTTGTTATTAGTGCTCTGCTTAAAAGCTTGCATCTCTGATGGTATGGGGGTGCATTAGTGCATATGGATTGGGCACACCTGGAAAGGCACCATCAATGGTGTAAGATTTATCCAGGTTTTAGAGCAGTATATGTCCTCTGTCTTTTTCATGGAAGACCTTGAATATTTCTGCAGGACGATGCTAAACCACATACTACTATCTATGACAACAGCATGGTTTTGCAGTAGAAGAGTCCGGGTGCTTAACTGGCCTGTCCGTAGTCCAGACCTTTCACCAACTGAAGATATTTGGCGCATCTTATTAAAAAATATACAACAAAGAAGGCCTAGGACTGTTGAGCAGTTAGAATCCTATATCAGACAAGCATGGGACAACATTCCTCTCCCAAAACTCCAAAACTGATCTCCTCAGTTCCCAGATGTTTACACAGTGATAATAAATGAGGGGATGCTGGCCCAGCTTTTTTGAGATGTGTTGCTGCCATCAATTTCAAAATGACCATATTTTTTTTTTCTTAGGCCCCTTTCACACGTTTTTCAGGCGAACCTGAACGGATGCTCCATGCACTTCTATGGAGCGATGGATGTCAGCGGTGACATGTCCGCTGACACCCGCTGCTCTCCGATCCACTCCTCTACCATAAAGCCAGAAAAGCTGTTTTTCCATCCGTCTGGGGATCGGATCGGATGAAAACGGACAAACGGTCCGTTTTCATCTGATTTCCCATAGAGGAGGGCGGGGCTCTAACAGATCCGTCTCCGCACAATGAGGGGAGGGAGAGGGTTCTGTCATCCGCCGGCTCAGCAGGGATCAACAGATCGGTCCCAGCTGAGAAAAGCGGAGACACGGCCGTGTGAAACCAGCCTAAATGGTACATTTTCTATTGTCAATAAAATATGGGTTTATGAGATTTGCAAACCATTGCATTCAGTTTTTATATAGCTTTTACAGTGTCCCAATATTTTGGGAATTGGGGTTGTAGAACAGTAAATACCACAGATCCACAGATGTGACTTATCCCTTTTGTAATGTATAAATTATTTGTGACCAGTTTTCTGTCATCTTATGACAGATTTTTATATCATATTCCTTTATCGCTTGTAATCATTGTTTAGGGGATTGTGCCTGTATCTCACATATGAGAGTTTATAAAAATAAAAGAAATAGTGTAACGGGAAAGGAGAGGGAAAAGGGGAAAAAAGGTGGGAGGAGGGGGCTATCAATTAGAGGTATTGTTGCCCCCTTTAGACTTGAGACGTTCAAGGGGGCTTTATGAGACAGTATGGATGTATATTAAAACTATAAATAATGGGAGAATGCATTAGAGGTCCAAAGGTATTCCCATTGGAACATACACACCAAAATTGGTTTTGGGTGCTATTCATTTCCTCCATTGATCTAATCTTGTTCATCTCACATACCCAATCTGTTGTAGAGGGAGTATCTGTATTACACCAATACCTTGCTATGATGGTACGGACAGCATAGAGCACATGGCATGGAAGGTCTTTCTCAACAGATTTAAAATTTTCGTTTTGGACAGAGCGGAGAGGGATTACAACACCTGTCAGTTCTTATTGCAGTCTGTGCCTCCGTTAGGGAGATTCACCCGCTCCATTTGTCCTGTTTACCATTATCATTGAAAGTGAGAGTAAAAGAAAATTCAAAATGTTGGGCGCAACGGGGTAGCGTAAGAAAGGAAAATGTGTCTTGCATGGGCTAACCATAAAATTACTTTAGAGTTTGATTTATTAAACTGCAAAGTGTAGATGCGGCACTTTGCAATTTCATTGTTTTTTTAAGAAGAATTGAACCACATGAATAAAAGGAGTCCATTGTAAGCAACTCAGGCAGTGCTATCGTTTATCCCAATGTTATCACTTTTGCTGGTCAGCTTGATCTGTGTGTAAATGCAGAGAAAACAAAAAAAGGCACATTGGAAGAAAGGAATTCAGATTCTAAATACTATCATTACATGTACTAGTTTAACAATCTACAGTTACCAGGACACAATACTTTCTTGTTTTAGTAGCTGTTTCTTGGAGAAAAAAAATAGCAGATAAAAAAATAATATAGCATATACAATTGCTACACAAGTCATACTGTAATTGAATGTTATTAAAAAAATACCTTTCCCTTTCAATCTGCAGTGCTGTAGTTCTCTGTAAAATACAATGCAATATGGCTACCTGGGGGCTTTTTGTATACAGAATGCCCTCCAGAAATGTAATTTCTTGCTTGTGTGATTGTCTCACAGATTTTCCCAGAAGTCTACACAAAGTCAGATTTTGGGCATCCCCGCAAGCAAAAATGTTATTTTTGGTGAGATACTCCCAAAAGGAAACCATGTCTAAGGCTAGCCATACATTATACAATTTTCTTGTTCAATTTCCTTTAGATTGATTTACCTTCAACTATGTAGTGCAATAGTCTGCCTGATTGCATACAAACTGAAAGTGTTTAGGCTTGACCTCCTATTATATGGTTTTTGGTAAATCTAAACGAAAATTGTACAAAAAAAATGTTTAATGTATTGCCAGCCTTAAGAGATGCAGACCCTGCAACTTTCCTCATTAGAGCCCTGCAAGTGCAGCATCTGATTGATCATTTAAACACCCCATTAGATTCACTTTGCACATGGACAGAAACAAACAGCTATTTCTTTTTTTTTTTTTTTTTTTGTAACATTTTATTTGCTTTTTGTTGGCAAGTAACAAGCAAAAGAGTGTTGCATTACAAGTTGCTTATGATAGAAGTGTGAATGTTTCGTTACAAATTATTAACAGAAACTGCCTACGATTACATCATTATTGAAAGTATCAGTTTTTCAAAGAGGGTTCAAACATCTCAAAGGGGGGGGGGGGGGGTGCCCGCGTCCTGGGAACAGTAGGCCTATATCAGGCTCTAGACGTTAGATTCAAAGTATAATAAACAATGATATTAACTATAGTAACAAGGATAGTTAACATGTGATATCATTTGGTGGTACATATATATTAGAGGGTGACATTAGGGGTATTGGCCAGTAATGCCGGTTGGCAGTTCCGAACAGGTTGGGAGGGGGGGTGAGGTGGAAGAGCGCAGCATTTATCAGGGGGACGGCATGTCCCTGGTAATCATTGATCAGTTATTTAGTGTCCTTAGATGGGAAAAAGTGAGTTTCCTGGTTATTGTTGTGTCCCTGTATATTTGATTGGTGAGAGTAGTGCCATAGTTCCTATAGATCCTCCATGATCATCTAAAGATCCTCCAAGTTCTTGTTAGGGAAATCAGTTTCTAGGAAGACTTGCCACCTTTGGGGGAAGCGTTTCCTTGAGTTGTGCTTGTTGGTCCGCGTCTCTAAGAGATCCCTGTAGAGTAAGACTTGCATATCTTTTTCTATCTCTGCGACTGTTGGTGGGTGAGAGTGGATCCAGTGCTTCAGGATGGCCCTCTGAGCAGCGAGAAGGCATAGATGTATCCATTGTGGGAGGCAGTTAGGTTGGGATTGCGTTAATGCGTGAGGAATTGATGTGTTTGGTTCAGCTCTGAAAACCACGAGATTAGGATCTGAGGGGATGTTCAGTGAGGTTACCTTCTTAATATATGTTTTGATACGTGTGGGCATAGCCATAAGCGGTGGAATAGAGTTGGTCTGTTAGTTTTGCACCAGGGGCATATCCTCTCGCCTCTGGAGTGAAGTGGCGTATATATGCTCTGAGCATTATTTTGAATTGCGTTTCTCTCCAGGACTTGTTAATAGTGATCTTGTGAGTTTTGCTGTAGACTTTTTGCTGTATCTGGGAGAGATCATACACTTGAAGCTCCCTGCTCCATGCTTTGGACAATGTGAATTCTAGCGATTTAGTGAAGATTGGTATAAGGGGTTTGTAGATTGCCGAAGTGGAGATGTTCTCATCCTCTATTATTTTGTCTATAAGTGTGTGTTTGAACCTGATTTCCAGTTTTGGGCAGATGTTGTTCACAAAAGAAGCCATTTGCAAGAGATGGAAGTTGTGTTTACTTGGGAGGTTAACCACTTCACCACCAGGCCAATTGTGACATTTCTTTCCTACAATTAATAATCATTGTTTTTTTTTTTGCTAGAAAATTACTCAGAACCCCCAAACATTATATATATATATATATATATATATATATATTAGCA
Organism: Glandirana rugosa; assembly: GCA_018402905.1. Lineage (NCBI taxonomy): Eukaryota > Metazoa > Chordata > Amphibia > Anura > Ranidae > Glandirana > Glandirana rugosa. Next base: position 1,422,853 of record BLSH010502800.1, read on the forward strand.
GAGATCTTAGGGAATAAAATGGTGGTCATTGCAACTTTTTATGTCATGCGATATTTGCGCAGCAATTATTTAAATGCTTTTTTTTGGAAAAACAAAGTTTCATGAATTAAAAAAAAACAGAACAGTAAAGTTAGCCAATTTTTTTTATACATTGTGAAAGATAATGTTACGCCGAGCAAATAGATACCCAACATGTCACGCTTTAAAATTGCACCCACTCAGGAAATGGCGCCAAACTTTGGTACTTAAAAATCTCCATAGGCGATGCTTTAAATTTTTTTACTGGTTACATGTTTAGAGATACAGAGGAAGTCTTGGGCTATAATTATTGCTCTCGCTCTAACGCACGTGGCGATACCTCACATGTGTGATTTGAACAATGTTTACATATGCGGGCACGACTTACATGTGCGTTCGCTTCTGTGCGCAAGCTCGTGGGGACGGGGCGCTTTAAAAAAATTTTTATTATTTATGTTACCTTTTTTTGTATTTTTACACTTTCTCTTTAAATTTTTTTTTTGATCACTTTTATTCCTATTACAAGGAATGTAAAAATCCCCTGTAATAGGAATATTGCGTGACAGGTACTCTTTATGGGGAGATATGGGGGTCAATAAGACCCCACATCTCTCCTCTAGGCTGGAAAGACCGAGATCAGAAAAAAAAACAGCGATCTCAGTCTTTTCAGCCAAGTTCACGGGCATTGTTTACATCACGTGACCCGTACGTGACTTCATATGTCACGCCCAGGCCTCCGAGGCGCATAGAGATTACTGGTGACCATCTGGTCATCAGTCATCTCTACGCTCAACTTCCACCGGTGACGGATCTGTTCTCTGGTCCGCTGATGGCACAGGCGGCCCGGGAGAAGCACCGGAGGGTGGTGGGAGGAGACGGACGTCCCCTCACATTGCCGATAAGAACAATCAAGCGGCTGAACTGCCCCTATGATCATTCTTATGGTGCAGAGAATCGCCGGCGGAGTAAAATTATATCTGAATGATGCCTGTAGGTGCCAGCATCATTCAGATATCACCACTTGAAGGCAAGGACGTCTTTGGACATCTGGTGGTCGGCAAGTGGTTAAACTCCGTGAGTATAGTTTGATGAAATTTAAGTCGGCCAATCTGCGGGTCGAACAGTGTAGAAAATTTAGTCAGGCCATTATGTTCCCATATGTTGAAGGCTACGTGTTGTATGGTAGCTGGCATCATTGGGTTGCCCCGAATCGGGAGGTGGGTGGAGATATTAGGAGAGACTCTTCGCTTTCTCCTGATTTCCCTCCAGGCGATGATTGTGTCTCTAATTAGGAGGTTGGTTCGGAGATTGTTAGGTAGCGCTCTTAGATTGTTTTGTAAGGTAGCCGGTAGGTTGTATGGTGCTATCATTGCTGACTCTAGTTCATAGTTGGGGAATTTTGAGCTCTGGGTGAGCCAGTCTAAACCTACCCGCATGAGGCACGATAGATTATACAATCTGATGAAGGGTAAACTCGCCCCTCCTTCGCTCCTCAGAAGATAAAGCTTATGTAATGCAATGCGGGGTCATTTACGTTTCTATAGAAAGGCTGACAGGGCTGTATTAATTTTTTGGATATCTTTGTGTTTGATAAGGATGGGGATGATTTGCATTGGATATAGTAAACGTGGGAAGCTGACCATCTTATAAGAAGTGGTATCTCCCGAAAAGCGATAGGGGAAGGTCCATCCAAGCCTCTAGTTCACTGATGATTTTCGCTATCGGGGGAGGATAGTTTAGTGAATATAGTGATGTTGGATCCTTTCCTATGATCACTCCCAAGTATGTAATATGGTGATGTGCTATAGGGAAAGGTGAGGATTTTGTCCAGTTACTGTTACCCTGCTTCGGTAGGGGAAGGACTTCACTCTTTTGAAATTTATTTTTAAACCCGAGCAGGTTGGAAATTGTTGGAATATGTGTTGGATTTGAGGGATGTCTTTTTGGGGATTGGCGATGAATATCAAAATGTCGTCGGCGAAGAGAGCTACCCATAGCTCCTCTTTGCCTGTCTTGACTCCATGTAGGGGTGCATGAGAGATTAAATATCAGGATAATGGTTCAATTGCTAAATTCAATAGTATGGTTGATAAGGGGCACCCTTGCCTGGTTCCTTTATGTAGTGTGATTGAGTCCGAAATATGTCCAGCTGCAACCACTTTCGCAGAGGGGGAGGAGTAGGGGCTTTTTATGAAATGTGCAAAAGGGCCCTTGATGCCAATTCTTCCAAGCACTTGCGATAGGCATTGAAAGCTGACTTTGTCAAAGGCTTTCTGGGCGTCTAGTGTAACTATAGCAATGTCGTCTGAAGGATTGTTTTTATTGTGCTCTAGGATTGCTAGCACTTTTCTGATGTTTGCAGACGCCGATCTGCCCTTGACAAAGGCCGCCTGTGCTGGATGAATTAGAGATGGCATAATTTGCTCTAAGCGGGAGGCTACTATCTTGGATAGTAGTTTTGAGTCAACGTGTTGGAGCGAGATAGGCCAGTACAAGCCTGGCTCAGTTGGGTCTTTCCCTTTCTTTGCTATCAGTTTTATATAAGCCTGTTGTCCAGATGGGAGGTATGGTCCCCCATCCCAAAACCCATTGATAACCTGATTTAGCGTGGGTGATATAAGTTGGTTTGTGCATTTGTAAAATTCACCTGACAGACAGTCGGGCCCTGGGGATTTGTTATTGGCTAAATATTTTATTGCTTCCTCAATTTCTTTTTGAGTAATGGGGGCATTTAGGGTAGCTAGATGGTCTCGGCTGATCTGCTGGAGATCTGGAAAATTTAGGAATGTATTGGTTTGTGAGGAGTCAATTTTATCTGGGGCATAGAGGGAGTTGTAGAATGACTATAGGACCTTGTTGATGTCTAAAGGGGAGGACACTATGTTACCTAGTTGGCCCTTGAGTGAGGCTATATGTGTAGGTTTGTACTGGCTTTTGCATAGCCTGGATAGGAGCTTACCATCTTTGTTACCGTGTTTGTGTAGGTGTAAATCAAAATGTATTTTATGCGTTCCTGTCGTTCAGCCCAGGTATCAAAATCGAGCTTTGCTTCGTGCCATTTTGTCCTGTTTTCTTGGGTGTCATTAATTGTGAGGTCATTAATTGTGAGGCAATGTTGGGCATCCCTTAATCGTTGGCTTGCTGTTTTATAATGCTTAATAATGCTTTGTGGTGTGCAACGTAGAAGATTATCTTGCCTAGTAAAAAGGCTTTACCTGCATCCTAGAGTAGATTGGGTTGATGGGTGTGAACACTGTTTCTGTGAATTCCTTCCAGGCATCCTCTAGGACTGCTTGGAGTTGGCTGTCATGTGCTAAATATGAGGGAAATCTCCATATTTTAAGATGGAGTAAAATCCTCTAGGGCAATAGATATTGGACTATGATCTGAGATCACTAGTTTGTGTATTATAGTTTCCCTAACATGTTGGAGGAGAGATGGAGTGGTTAGGAGGTAGCCCAGTCTGGCGAAAGACTTGTGTGGGGCAGAATAGAAGGTGTACTGTCTTTCTATAGGATGAGACAGGCGCCATGGATCAAGTAGTTGGGCCTCCGATAGGAATTGCTCTAGGAGAGAGGGATGGTTTGTTCGTTCCTCGGGGGAAGAATAGTCCCGACGAGAGCGATCTTCCTCTTTTCTAATTACTGTGTTAAAATCTCTCCCTATCAAATAGGGTAGAAGGGTTTTTTCAGGATCCATTTAGTGGTGTCCTGGAAAAAGGCTGTTGTCAGAGAATTGGGAGCATATATGTTTGTGACCAGTAGGTCCTTATTCTGGATCTTGAGATGTGCGGTGACTAAGCGACCAACGTCGTTTTCCATCGTTAGAAGGTCATAATCCAACTGCTTGTGTAGGAGGATAATAACCCCAGCTTTCCTTCCCACTGCTGCCAAGCCAATGACATTGCCCGCCCAGAGTTTTTGAAGACAGTGAAAGTCTTCTGAGGAGAGGTGTGTTTCCTGTAGGAGGGCAATGTCCGTGTCTAACCTTTTCAGGTGTCTTAAAATTTTCATGCGCTTAGAGGGGGAATGGAGGCCTTTACTGTTCCATGAGACTATTCTCGTTTTATTGTGTGTAGATAGGGGTTATGTGGCTGTATTGGGAACCATGTAGTGAGTATAGGGGTGAAATGTTGACTTATGGTTTGATGATCAATGATGTGGTTACCAGGGGTAGCAAACATAGGAACGCAGGAAAGAATACATGGGGGGGAGGAAGATAAAGGTTAGATGCAAGCTTAACATAATAACTATAAACCTTATTGACTTCTCTTTTTTCAGCTTTTGCCTTTCTTCCAAGTCTCAGCGGTGACGATAACCCGAGGTAACGATGTTAAGAGGTTTAGTCTCCTGCCCTTAAGTGAGGGGGAGATGAGAGATGGTCCGCCTAAGGGTAGATAGGTACCTGGGAGGATTGTAGTTGTGGTAGTGTCTTTCATGTGATGTTGGTTGGAGAGCATGAGTAATATTTAGTATCCCTGGTAATTGTCATCCCTGTTGGGATGATTCGGGCGCATTCGTTTTGGTGGATCTTTCCTTGGGCTCCGTTGTTCTCTTGTGGCGGGTTATAGTGGGTCTGCGTGCGAGGCTTGTTCTCCTGAGCGAGGTACCCCATGGCGCAGGTATGCTTCTGCTTCTTCTGGGGAGCGAAATGTGGGCTGGTCTCTGTTTGCAGCTTGGTGCCTCAGTACAGCTGGTAAAGCCAGGGTGAAACCTAGGCCTTGTTTGTAGAGTGTTGCACATACTGTCTTGAATTCCTTTCTCTTTTTGGAGACTTCTGCCGAGTAGTCTGAAAATATCAGGATGTTTGCGCCGTCAGTTTTGAGATTCTGAGATTTGCGAAATGATTATAGGATGGCCACTCTGTCAGTGTAGTTCAGGTATTTGACTATCACCGGTCTTGGTGATTTGCTATTCGCATCAGGGGCTCCCACTTTGTGCGCCATCTCTACTACGCAGTGGTTTGGGAGGCCTAGGGCCTCTGGGATGCATGAGGCGCATAGCTGGAGCAGTGCATTGTTTGGAAAGTTCTCTGGGAGGCCTATAATCCTCAGATTGTTCCTCTTGGACCTATTTTCCAGGTCCTCAAGCTATTCCTGGATTGCCGCATGAATTTTGGAGTGGCGTTCTAGTGTGCCAGTTGCCTGGTATACCTTGTCCTTAATGTCAGATATTCTGGATTCTGCTGCAGTCAGTCTATGTGCTTGTTCTTGCAGTTCTTTTTTGATCTGCTGCATGCCCACTGACACTGCATTATCCACTGCAGCGGTGATATTGGGCAGGAGTAGAGCAGCTACTGCTTGTGCTATTTTAGCGTATGTGTCCTGTGGGGGTATTCCCAGGGGTTCCGCCCGCTGCATCTCCACGCTCTCCTCCTCCATGTTGTTGGCGGAGGCCATCTTACCTGCGTCTGGAGGGGGGCCTTGTGATGTCGGGCGGACTGGAGTGGGTGAGCGGAAGCTGGTGAGGTAGCGTTCTATGCTTATGTTGTGGTGTCCCGTGGCTGTCAGGCGACGAACGGGGGCTGGAGCCAGTAATTGTATGCAGCAATTCGCCGGGCAGATCAGAGCCGCTGTGAGTCACTCCTCACACATACCGTGCCGGAACCAGAAGTCCACAGCTATTTCTTCAGAATAACTAAAGGTAGGACTCTACTGTACAACAAAGTTTGTTAAAATCCTTGCAATGTACATAGATCACCCAGAGGGGAATGTTTTCTTAACAAAAGTGGCGTTACTCTAAAATGGAACTTCAGTCATTTTTTATCTTTCCATCTATTACATCCTCTGCTCTTGTTGTTTTAACTTTGGATAGTAAAATGTTTTTTTTTCCTGAAAGTAAATACCTTTTACAGCCCACTTCTTGTTTTTTGGCTGGAAAAATGCCTCAGCGTTTGACATCATGCACAGCTCTCTCTTTCACTCTCCTGAGAGTTTGCCAGGAAGGAAGAGGGGATGAGTCATAAGAGGGCCAATGAGAGCTGCAGAGCTGGAGGTGTAAATCCAGGAAGCGAACAAGCAGCAGCTTCAGCTGCCCACATTTAAAATGATTGCAGCCAAACTTAGTGGATGGAGATTTCTGCAGCTTATTTGGCAAGTACAGAATCACAGTATATATAAAATAATGTGCAAAGTGGTTGGAGGGAAGCTTCAGAATGGCAAAGATGTTTTTATTACAAATTATGTGAGCAGACTGCAGCTCCTCTTGAAGGTCATCTTTTGACATTTCAATATGTATAATAAAGTGTTATAAAACTAAGTTAAACTAAAGAACCAATCCAGGATAGCATACTATAACACCACATTATCTTGCAATGATCAAATTTTTTCCCACGTAGTGTTTTTTCCTGTTAAATGATCTCTCCGTGTTCCCTCAACAGAACCTCTTTACCCTCAACCTCCACTTGGCAGCTGCGAGCAGTGCACGTCTGTTATGCTCATGTACACCGCTCTGCTGAAACTACATTTCCCACGCAGTGATTACATTGCGAATGCAACCCCTTGGTTATGTTCCTGTTCCTTCTGTTACTCTGAAGCTTGTGGACAATATACAGCAAGGGGCGGTCTGCACTGTAGAAGCAGAGGAGGGTAGCTATGTTCCCACCTAAATTGAGAACCATGTAGAGTGAGCATAGCCACTTCCAGACTGTGGTTGTGCAGGATTTAAAATTATTTTAAAGCTTAACTCCACTTTTGTTGAGAAAAAGACATTCCCCTCTGGGTGATCTATGTAGATTGCAAGGAATTAAACAAACTTTGTTGCAGATTCCTACCTTTTGTTATTCTGAAGAAATCCCTGTGTGTTTGTCTGTGCCCATGTGGGAAAGTGAGTCTAAAGGGAGTGGTTTCATAATTATCAATCAGCTGCAGCACCTGCAGGACTCTAATGAGGAAACCTGCTGGGCCTGCATCTCTTTAGACGTGTTTTACTATTGGGAGTATATCACCAAAAATCGACATTTTTGTTGCAGTGGATGCTTGAAATCTGACTTGTATCTTAGTGCAGACTTCTGGGAAAATCAGTGAGCCAATCACACAAGCAGGAAATTATGTTTCTAGGGGGCGTTCTGTAGAACACCTCCAGGTAGCCATATTGCATTCCATTTTCAGAATATTACAGAGCTGCTGATTGAAAAGGAAAGGTAATTTTTAATAACATTAAATTACAATATGACTTGTGTCACAATTATATACGCTATATTATTCTTTCTTTATTTGCTATTTCTTTTCCCCACGGAAGGGGAGTTAGCCTTTTAAATGATGTACTGTCCTATGCTTCCATTGGAAGGGGGCCCAAATTGCTTACAATTAAGAAACTAGATATGCATATATTTTTTATTTTTTTTATTGAGTTTTAAGAAGAACTCCAGCTTTTCCTCCCTAAAAAAGATGCATTGTACATGTAAATGAATTACAACCCCACTATCAGTTTGTGTGTAACCTACCTCCTTTAGTCTTGGTTTACACTGATGCAATCTCACAGTGTGATTTCTTTGGCAACAGATGCAATTCTAATGCACATTTTTGAGGGGATTTGGAATAGCCGGAGATTAAATTTGCACAGAACCTGCACTTAAAGTGTTACTAAACCCACAACAGTAAAATCTGTCTGTATATGCAGAATAGCATGTTTGCTGTGTAACTTAAGGGGTTAATCCTTTGTATTGTGTAAAAAGGCTGTTTGATATTGTATGGCCAGATACTTCCTTCTTGCCCTGTCTACTGTATTAGGCAATACTATACTATACTACATGCAGGTAGTGAGGAAAGGTTGCACATGCTCCTGTTTCACATGGACACAGACTGCATTGTATTTCTAGAGGCAGTGATTGTTTATTTGTGAACTGAGAATGTAATTGGCAAAGCACCAATCGGCTCTAGCCTGATTGTGGGTGAAGGGACACTGATGCAAAGGAAGTTTCATGATCAGATAGTGAAATCTCCTCCTATATGAACACTGTGGAAGCTGTTGCTCCTTGCAGCTTATCACCTGACTGCAATATACAGATGAAAAAAGGTATATAACAGCAGTATTTTTTTTAATGTAAAAATAAAATTTAGAAACTGTGTGTGTGTGGGGGGGGGGGGGGGGTGAATTGCCTATGCAGTTTGCTTTTGGTTGTTTCTGCAGTGCTTTTTGCTGTGCATTTTACATTTTTGCACACACAATTTTACTGTGATTTTGCCGCGATTTGCATTTCTTCTGCTTTTTTTGGCCAATTTGTTGTTGGGCAGATTAAAAAACGCAGAATACAAATTGCGGAAAAAAAGCTTCTCCATTCAAGTCTATTGAACCAAAAAAGGAAAGACGCACCGTTTTGCTTTTATTCCTGGCCCTTTCAGAAAACGCAGTGGCTGAAAAAAGCATAGATGTGAACGTGTCCAATAGGAAACCATGTTAAATGAACTGTAGTGTGTTTCTGCAAAAAGCACCAAAAAATGCATAGTTGTGAACCGAGCCTAAACTCACATAGGACCCTATTATGAACTGGATCCAATTTGCACTGCATTTATGTGAACAGCCTTCATTGGAAATAATGCTTTTTTAGATGACATGTGAATCTATGCTTTTCAGATCGCATCTGATCCGCATAGAATTTGCATAAGCGTGAACTGGCACTTAGCTGTACACAGCAGGTTTCTGTGTCTGTGATGTCACAACTCCTGGATGAATTTTTCTGACTTCCTGTTTCCTTCCTTTTCCAGTTCCATCACCCTTTGAGCCTCTGTAGCTTCAGGGTGGGGTATGGGAATCACTTGTACCAGTTCTAGTTGGGTTGGTTGAGTTGATGTGGTGGGGCTTAGGGTTGCTGTGGGTATTTCTGGGCCTTCATGTGGGTGGTGAAAGGTGTAAATGTGTAATTTCTCCCCCTGTGTCATTCCTATCTTGCAGCATGCCAAAGTATAAGGGCTCACTGCAAGACTACAGAGGAAGAGCTATGGGAGGGTATTATGAAGGTGTTTCCTTCATATGTAAAAGAATCACTTCACAGAGAGCAGATCTCTGGTAGGGTGGGATCTGAGGGGTGGGACTCCCTGTTTGCACAGGTTGGCATATTTAACTGGGCAGCTTTGAATTTGAATTGTGATCCATTCAATCCTGCCCAGCAGCAGCACAGGCTGTGTATGTGTGTATATGAAGGGGTTCACTTCTTGAATAATGCTGTGGTCTATAAGGCGCGACTTGGGAGCTTTTGACCATTCCTGTAGGTGTGACTGGGAGGGATTGAATGCTAATTAGGCTATATTCAATCCCACCATCAGAGCTGTAAAGGAAGTTACTGTACATCATTTGTAGAGTATGAAAGACTACAAAGGGGAGTGTTGCAGACCAGTGGCAGCTGGTGCTCAATATTTGGGGGGGGGGGGCGGCAAACAGACGAGGATCTGGGGTAGGGCTGCTGCTCCTCACTCCAGCTTCTCCAGGAGAAGAGCCGAGGCTTCACCTCCCGGGCCGAACAGGCGGGTGGCAATCTTGGAGAGCTTTCTGATAGATGGACTTTGGGCATAAGGGATGACGGACTGGTGTCCAAGGCATCGTTCAGGTTGTGTATCCTCCTCCCCTCTCTCGGGCGTTGATGCTCAGCCTCAGGGACCTCTGCTCCTTGGGCTTCTTGCTGCCAAGCTTGCCCCCATGCTGTAGTCATTGTTCTTTTTGTAGCGGTCCTTGTTGTCCCCGGTCTGCTCTAGCACTCCCAGCCAATCGGGTCTTAGAATCCGCTTCCTGATTGGCCAGGGGGAGAATCAGGAAGACAATAGTGAATATTCGCTATTGTCACATAACTGGGTGGGCTCAGGGCGCTGTGCTCTGCGCCCCAAGCCCACCCTTTTTTTGTAGCCAATTGGAGCCTCCAGTCCTAATCCTGGGCTTCAAAAAAAAAAAAAAAACCCCATTGAAATCCATGCGTCCGACGCCCTGCATGTAGTTTAGGGACCGGGCACATGGATTAGGGGGGATGGTGCCCCTGCGCCCCTTATGGACGGGCCGCCACTGTTGCAGACTGCAGGAAGTGGCTGTGGAAGGGACAGAGTCTATCAGCCGGATATACAGAGGGTCACATGATACAAAGCCACAACTAAACCCAGAATATCAGGGGATCTTCAGACAACAGAGCAGAGGTATGATCTATACTGGTATTGATTATTCCATTCAGTTATAGTGAAAAGAAAGTTTTAATTCAGCCTTAAGTATATGAAAGGTAACTGCTTACTATTCCTAATAGCTAATGTTACTCATTCTACACGTCAATGCAGTTTCCGTGTGGTAAGAAGCACATCCAGTGATCTGTGAATATTTCAGGAAGGTAATCAATGGGCTCGTAGAGAACATCTGTTAATAGCACAGACGCAATACTGACACAACACACGGGGCTGGGAGTCTTCCTGTTGAGACAGAAATACGAATGTATATCAATGTCACACTTCAGCTTCTGCGACCTAGTCTACTCCTCATTATCATAAAAATAGCACAGATAAGATAGGTTGCCTGCAGTTATTACATGAATATTTACATCTTTGTATTAGTATAACTAGGGATGGTCAGGAGAGGAAACAACACTGACAGGGCCAGCACTTTATGTAAAGTGTATCCTACTGTGAATTATGAATGAAGCAGATTTTAATAAATAAATATGTTCAAAGAGGTCTTTTCTAAATCAGGATCATTCCATGTTTAAACCTTATGTAGTATAGGGCAGGCAGGCATAGGATAACCCTTTGTTATCCTTCAAAATTAAACTATAAATGCAGTTTGATTTAAATAGCACTCCAGAGAAAACAACCTTTGCAGCGCATCCCCTTTTGCATTGCAAGGGTTAAAAAGTAACTCCACTTATGTTGAGAAAAAAACATTCCCTTCTAGGCGAACAATGTATATTGCAGGCATTTAAAAAAAATCTTTGTTGCAGATTCCTACCTTTTGTTTTTCTGAGGAAATAGCTGTTTGTTTGTCTGTGTCCATGTGTAAAGTGAATGTGAATGGAAGTAACTTTATCAGTCAGTTGCTGTACTTGCAGATGTCCGAAGAGGAAAGTGACAGGGTCTGAATCCCTTTAGATGTGATTTCCCATTGGGAGTGTCTCCCCAAAAAGGACATTTTTGTTGCAGAGGATGCCCAAAGTCTGGCTTGTATCTTTGTGTAGACTTCTGGCAGTAAATTACATTTCTATGCACCATTTTTGTACAGAACACGTTGCATTTTACAGAAAATTACAGAGCTGCAGATATAAAGGGAAGGTCATTTTTAATAACATTCAATTATAATATGACTTATGTAGCAATTGAACAATGTATATGCTATATTCATTTTTTTTATCATTTGCAATTTCTTTTCCCCACGAAAGTGGAGTTTAAATGCTCATTTTGTCTAGGGGTAGAGGAATAAGCAAGAATACTTGTCGTATTCCTCATTCCTGCAAGCTTCCTTGCTGCTGTGGCTCCTGAAGCCACTGCTCAATTGGTTGTGGCCTTTCCACTGTCCCAGCGTTCAATGCAGGACCTGTAGTTCTGCCTTGTATATGAGGATGTAAAAGCCCCTGCCCACAACCTGGAGCACCAGAGATCGGCGAAAAGTGATGGCTGCCTAGGGCAGTGTTTCTCAACTCCAGTCCTCAAGGCGCCCCAACAGGTCCTGTTTTCAGGCTTCCCATTATTTTGCACAGGTGATTTGATCAGTTTCACTGCTTTAGTAATTACCACAGCCGTTTCATCTGAGGGAAATCCTGAAAACGTGACCTGTTGGTGGGCCTTGAGGACTGGAGTCGAGAAACACTGGCCTAGGGGACAAGGAATAAGGTAAGTATTTCTGCATTTTCCCCTAACTCTAGATAAAATGAGCATTTGAATACTGCAGTGCTAAGGGGGGGCTCACCGCAAGGGTTAATTTGTCATTTTCCTAAAGTTTGCATTAAATATAGATTCAAATTAATCAATTAATGTTCTTCTAGCTACTTATAACTGCGGGACCCATAACAGTGAAAATAACCTTGGAGAACATTACATTTGTACCTAATAGCAGGTCCCCAGCTTTTACATGTATTCTTGAAAGTCCAGTTCACACCAGAATGTGGTGCAAGAAACCCATGTTCCATGTGTGTTTCCACAATGCATTTAAAACACACTGCACTTGCAATCTGCAGTGGGCGTCAGTGTTAACTTAGGCTACTTTCACACTGGGGCGGTAGCAGTAAAGTGCTGCTAGTTTTAGCGGCGCTTTACCGCTATTATAGCGGTACCATGGCGCCGCCATGCAGGCGGGAGCGGGTGCTTTTAACCCCCAAGAGGAGGTTAACAAGTGGTTGAAAGTGCGGTGTTAAGCCGCCTTGGAAGCACCGCCCATTGATTACAATGAAGGGGGTGGTGGAGGAGCGGTGTATACACCACTCAGCGCACCACCCCCAATATGCTGCTTGAAGGACTTTTTTTCTTGTTCTGCAAGCGCACTTCCCCGGTGTGAAAGCACTCGGGCCTTCACACTGGGGAGAATGGGGGGGGGGGGTTTCAGGCGCTGTACAGGCATTATTTTTAGCACCGCAGCGCCTGAAAAACGACCCAGTGTGAAAGGGGTCTTAACGGCACCCCAAACACAGGTTGCAAACGCAGTGCGGTAGCCTGCATCGGATATATTAGTACAATGCAATCCGGTTGCTGTGTGTTTTTTAAAGTAGTGCATGCAGTACTTGTGGTGCTCTCAGGTGCAATTTCAGCCCATTCAAATCACATGCGAATCGCATGTGAATCGCACAGGAATGCACTGCGGAGCCTTTGTTTGTGAAGTCATCACGCACTTGGAGTATGGAAGCAGCCCGCCTCACTCCCGGGGTTAGCTGTATTTACTACATGCATTCTTTTTATGGATTTTTGTGAGTAGTTTAAAGTGGCAGTAAACCCTCCTATCCTTTTCAGCCAAGGAAGCTGCCATCTTGGCCTCTGTTTAATCTACAGCTGCCATGATGCTGCACATGTGATCAGCTATGACACCAGCCATTGGATGGTTTGACAGTTTGGTTTAGAGCACAACCAATGGGAGTGTTACATTTCCGGCACGTGCCGGAAATGTAACTGGTTTTTAAACTGTTAAATGGATGGATTTACTACCGCTTTAAAGCTTTTAATAAACTAGTATTGCTTTTATGGGTATACACTATGCGGCTCTACTGGTCTTTTTCTTTATAATATACTGTAAAACTGAAGGTTGACTTGCGGATCTGACCTGGAGTTGGAAATTCCTAGTCTCTGTGATGGGAGTTTGGTTACATTTGAGGCTGTTTTTGACTTCTCTGATTTGGAGGGTCAAATTGTTCAGGTGCGATTTGCATGCGATGGAGGAATACAACAGTGAAGTGTGACACAATTTGAAGAACTGCACATCTTTTTGCACTTATGTGAGAAGTATAGTGCCGAGACTGTTCACGTCACTGATTTTTATATGCTCAAATTTTTGCAATGGACTTTTTCCTGATGTTTTATGAAGATGAATTGTCTATACATTTATTTTTGATTTATTGTTCAAAGAGCAGCACTTTTTTTTAACATGCATCCGTTTACCAATTTATATTTGTTGCTGTGCTTGCAGCTGTAATTTATTGCATCTTTCAGCGTAATCACATTTCTTATTTTGTTCTAAGAATAAAAACCTTACAGAGGCTGGATTTAGACTGTAACTGAGTTATTGCATCATTACTAACATGCCCAAAACTGACAAAAATTGAGAAGCTTGGCCTCAAAAAAAGACAGCTAGGTGCGCAGAGTCGCCTGTAAAACAGATGTTGCTCAGTGACTTGTATGTCAAAAGTGGGTCTGATCATAAGGTACACATATAATGCTGTCAATGCACTTCTTCTGGAAGGTCTATTGGAAAATTGACAGATCATTTTCCTAAAATAGGAAAGAAATGCTTTTCTTACATGCTATGGCAATTTGTATTGCAATGTTGTATTCCTGGATGGACATTTTCAGAGGGCACGGGGAAGCAGGAAAATGTGCCAGTGCGGGAAGTGTAGAAAAAGGGGCAACAATGTTTTAGGATAATGGTTCTTGCATGTAAAGAAACACATGGATGTTAAAAAGAATTGTCTTCCATCTGGTATGTGTGTAACAGGTTGGTGTGTATCCTGCTGTCAGTAATGGTGTGTGAAAGCCTCAATGGTGGCCTGCATGGCAATGTCTGACTTAAGCCTCCTACACACAATGCAAATTTCGGACGACAGAACATCCGTTTTTTGTTGAATGCTTGTCTCATGTCGAAAGTGAAGAACGTGCTAACGATACGAAAATTTTCGTATGGCCGAATTCAATGTCAGAAGTCACGTAATGTGTTGAAAAGCTTTTTATGTATTTTTTTGTTTCTGAGCATGCGTAGTCGTGATCGTACAATTTTTTTTTGCACGAAAACCATACTAATGATACGAAAATCGGACGTTGAGTTGCCATCCGAAAAAAAAATCTAGTCTGCACATCCAGCTTTTGTCTTACGAAAAATCAAAATCAGCTGTCGAAAGGAGCATACTAACGGTAAGAATTTCGGACATTCGGCCGTCGAACGGAAATTCACGTCTGAAACTTGCATCGTGTGTACGGGGGTTTTCGCTTACAAATACTGTGGTCATTTTATATGAAAAGATCATACCGCTAAGATTATTTTTCAGTTGTACCTGGCAAATATGCCTGGCTTATCACTTGTTTATTAGTGTATGTATTCAGCTTTTGCAGATTTTTCAGGCCCATTTTCAGATTCTTTCCCCTCAAACTCTGTTTCTATAGTAACCATCTGGGATTGCCACCAAGTTTAATGCTGCTAAATGTTTTCATACAATTGAACTGCAATATTCTTGCCTTAAGTAAAAAATGCCTGAAGAACATGGTTCAATTTGAGTTAAATACTAGCAGATCCGTGTATTGATTGCATAGGTAAGCTTGCTTGCTAGATGTCAATTAAAAAGTATTTTCATTATTTTTCTGTTTTCATTTTCTTGCTACAAATCTTTTGAATCATTGTGCATTGTAGGTTTTAAAGAGGACTTTCTGTGCCAGGGATATGCAATTAGCGGACCTCCAGCTGTTGCAGGACTACAAGTCCCATGAGGCATAGCAAGACTGACAGCCACAAGCATGACACCCAGAGGCATGATGGGACTTTTAGTTTTGCAACAGCTGGAGGTCCGCTAATTGCATATCCCTGCTCTATGCCAAAGGAAAAGTCCGCTTTTTTGTAAGCTCAATGTCCCTCTAGCACAACTGACCTGAAAACCCTAAGTAAATAAAATAAATCACCTGGAAGGAAATTAAAATCTCAGCTCAGCCCCAGCCTGCAGGAGGCGCTGGTAAAGTCACAATATTGCACTGCTGCCTCCTGGGATAGTTGGATGCTTAAAATCCCACAAAAATGCTTTTTTTGCAATGCACTGGAGTGTATTCTTGTGGGATTTTGAGTTTCCAGCACTGCAGGCAGGCAAGTCTACATCATCCGTGCCTTAAGAAACCTATGGAATAGAAAGTGGAAGGTACGCTGCTCCAGGCGAGATGGATTTGCCTGATAGACTCCACACGTGGGTGCCCGTCTCGGCTCACCTCGTAAAATGTGCGATACAAGAAGAAATGGCTGCACACCACGGCTGGTCCTGAGTCCTTTTATAGAAACCCGTGAAGGCTAAATTCTTGTTGTTGGTATTAAGGAACTCAAGGAACGAATCCAGGTTTCCCACTCCATCCTCCGTTACTGACAGTAGGTCATCAGTGAACACTAAGTAGATCTTAATAGATGACCTAAAGAGGTTCTCCACACCAAAGATGTGGGACTGCTCCCATCAACTCATGTAAAGGTTTATTTTTGTCCATTAATTTTATGGAGCTATCAGGGAGCTAGCACTGACATCACCCCACACCTGTGACAGGTATGGGTGGAACTATTTAAGGAGGGTCAGGGGGGTACCTCTGGGTTATGATTAGGCATAACATTTGTGCGAAACTTGTCAACCATTAGCAGCCAGTCAGTGTCCTGTTTGTGTCACATTTGGAGATATTCAATAAAAGGACTCAGGACCAGCCCTGGTGTGCAACCATTTCTTCTCATATTGCAAAGCCTAAACCTTTGGAAGCCGGGGCCTAGGCATTTTTTTTAGGGTGATTTGTATACAGATGACTTCTAAAGCCATTTATGTAGTTGTGCAGGGGGCTTGGAAAGGAAACAGAACTTCAATTTGACATGGAAGGTCCACTTGTTTGCCTCACCCCAGCTCTTTGCTGGGGTGAGGGGAACCCTGTGCTGAGAGGAAAATGCGTACTGTAATCACTGTAATCACTGACTTTTGACTATTTATGTATACTATGTATGCGTTAAGTCCTACTGTTTTTTTTTTTTTCTCTTTGCTATCGGTGTCCCCACTGGCAAGATTCCCCCTCTTCCTATGTCTTGGCTTGACTATTGTTAAGTAGACACAAACTGATGGTGATGGTTGACACATCCAAAATGTTCTCACTGGAAAAATTCCAATAGGGACAACTGGGAAAGCCGTCAAGGACATTTCCCCTCACTGGTAGAGATTATCTCTCATTTCTTGTTGGATGGGGAGGAAATAAAGAGATTTTCCAGTTGTGAGAGAAAAAGGTTTTGAATTGAAGATACACTTTACTTCGTAACAGCGACATACTTCAATACTCAATACATATCAGCTGCCAAACTTGTATAGTACATAAACATTTGGATTGATATGAGGTAGTAACTGTAGTCACATAGAACTCTAGTACTATAGTCATTTTGTAGTAATGTTTACAAAACTGTTGCAGTAAGCGCTTCAGAATCCCAGGGAGAAGGGCCATGTCAACCATGAGGCCTCATTCATAGACGCACAGTGAAGGGAATGACAGAATCCAGATTGTCCATACCAGCCACTTCATCCACGGTGCAGCTCAGGGTTACCCTGCTCCCTATAGCCTCTGTAGTGACATGGAGTCTTTTAAAAGTGCATGGGAACTCTTCTTAGAGTGCACACACACAGGCAGACATATTTGGGGGGGAGGGGGGTTATGGTGGCAAAAATGGCATCTCACCATGGCTCAGCCCTGGCTCATAAACATAAACCTTATTGCAAAACCTTTGCTAAATGAGAGGCATTATGATTTTGTCAGTCACTTGTTAAACAAATTCCAGTCAAGGTAGCCATTTTCTTACCTTTAGGTAACATAAGAAATGTGTTTACTTGAATAAGAGTGACATTATATAACGTTTTAGCAGTTAAGCTTAATGGATTCTAATACAGTGCCTTGCGAAAGTATTCAGCCCCCTTTGAACTTTGCGACCTTTTGCCACATTTCAGGCTTCAAACATAAAGATATAAAACTGTAATTTTTTGTGAAGAATCAACAACAAGTGGGACACAATCATGAAGTGGAACAAAATTTATTGGATATTTCAAACTTTTTTAACAAATAAAAAACTGAAAAATTGGGCGTGCAAAATTATGCAGCCCCCTTAAGTTAATACTTTGTAGCGCCACCTTTTGCTGCGATTACAGCTGTAAGTCGCTTGGGGTATGTATCAGTTTTGCACATTGAGAGACTGAAATTTTTGCCCATTCCTCCTTGCAAAAGAGCTCGAGCTCAGTGAGGTTGGATGGAGAGCGTTTGTGAACAGCAGTTTTCAGTTCTTACCACAGATTCTCGATTGGATTCAGGTCTGGACTTTGACTTGGCCATTCTAACACCTGGATATGTTTATTTGTGAACCATTCCATTGTAGATTTTGCTTTATGTTTTGGATCATTGTCTTGTTGGAAGACAAATCTCCGTCCCAGTCTCAGGTCTTTTGCAGACTCCATCAGGTTTCCTTCCAGAATGGTCCTGTATTTGGCTCCATCCATCTTCCCATCAATTTTAACCATCTTCCCTGTCCCTGCTGAAGAAAAGCAGGCCCAAACCATGATGCTGCCACCACCATGTTTCACAGTGGGGATGGTGTGTTCAGGGTGATGAGCTGTGTTGCTTTTACGCCAAACATACCATTTTGCATTGTTGCCAAAAAGTTCGATTTTGGTTTCATCTGACCAGAGCACCTTCCTCCACATGTTTGGTGTGTCTCCAAGGTGGCTTGCGGCAAACTTTAAACAACACTTTTTATATATATCTTTAAGAAATGGCTTTCTTCTTGCCACTCTTCCATAAAGGCCAGATTTGTGCAGTATACGACTGATTATTGTCCTATGGACAGAGTCTCCCACCTCAGCTGTAGATCTCTGCAGTTCATCCAGAGTGATCATGGGCCTCTTGGCTGCATCTCTGATCAGTCTTCTCCTTGTATGAGCTGAAAGTTTAGAGGGACGGCCAGGTCTTGGTAGATTCGCAGTGGTCTGATACTCCTTCCATTTCAATATTATCGCTTGCACAGTGCTCCTTGGGATGTTTAAAGCTTGGGAAATCTTTTTGTATCCAAATCCGGCTTTAAACTTCTCCACAACAGTATCTCGGACCTGCCTGGTGTGTTCCTTGTTCTTCATGATGCTCTCTGCGCTTTAAACGGACCTCTGAGACTATCACAGTGCAGGTGCATTTATACAGAGACTTGATTACACACAGGTGGATTCTATTTATCATCATTAGTCATTGAGGTCAACATTGGATCATTCAGAGATCCTCCCTGAACTTCTGGAGAGAGTTTGCTGCACTGAAAGTAGAGGGGCTGAATAATTTTGCACGCCCAATTTTTCAGTTTTTTATTTGTTAAAAAAGTTTGAAATATCCAAAAAATTTTGTTCCACTTAATGATTGTGTCCCACTTGTTGTTGATTCTTCACAAAAAATTACAGTTTTATATCTTTATGTTTGAAGCCTGAAATGTCGCAAAGTTCAAAGGGGGCCAAATACTTTCGCAAGGCACTGTAAGTGTACAATTACCTTGATGTACTTTAATAGTTGGGGTGGTTTTAAAAGCTTTAAAAAAATTATAGCGTATACAATTGCGACTCAAGTCATATTGTCATTTAATGTTATTAACCATTTGACCTCCCGAAGATTTACCCCCCTTCATTACCAGGCCACTTTTTGCGATACAGTATTTTAACTGAATATTGCGTGCTCATGCAACACCGTACCCAAATGAAATTTGTCATTTTTTCCCCACAAATAGAGCTTTCATTTGGTGGTATTTGATCATCTGTGTTTTTTATTTTTTGCGCTATAAACAAAATAAATACCGACAATGTTTTTAAAAAAAGAAAAAAAATATTTTTAACTTTCTGCTATGAAACATATCCTTTAAAAAAAAATGTAAAAAATCGAATTTCTTCTTAAATTTAGGCCAGCATGTAGTCTGCTACAACTAAGCAAATGTTATAGCGGTTACAAACTATGGGACATATACTGGAATGTGTTTTTTTTTTTATAGTAGTACTGGTGGCGATCAGTGACTTATAGCGGTACTGTGATATTGCAGTAGACAATTAGACACTAACTGACACTTTGCACAAACAAATGACACTAATACAGTGATCAGTGTTAAAAAATATGCACTGTCACTGTACTAATGACACTGGCTGGGAAGGGGTTAAATATCTAGGGCGATTAAAGGGTTCACTGTGTGCCTAGCCAGTGTTTGTGTTTACTATGTGTGCTGCTTTTACTAAGGAAAGAGATGGATTTTAGTTTCTGCTTTGCAGGAACACAAAATCCATCCCTTCCTTCTGACAGAACGGGACTCTGCCTTGCTTACATAGGCGGAGCTCCGCTCTGAGTCTCTGCCAGACAATCGAATGCCCAGCATCTGCAAATTGGCTTCTGATGTGAATAATCACAGCAGAGGTGGCCCGCCGGCGGCGCACCCTCTGCAGGCAGGAGTGCAGAATAACATATACAGTATCTCACAAAAGTGAGTACACCCCTCACATTTTTGTAAATATTTTATTATATCTTTTCATGTGACAACACTGAAGAAATGACACTTTGCTACAATGTAAATTAGTGAGTGTACAGCTTGTATAACAGTGTAAATTTGCTGTCCCCTCAAAATAACTCAGCCATTGATGATTAAACCCTTGGCAACAAAAATGAGTTCATCCCTGTAAAATGCCATGTAATATGGCAACCTGGAGGCATTCTGTACACTGAATGTGTACAGAACGCCCCCCAGATATGTTATTTCCTGCTTGAATGATTGACTTACTCATTTTCCCAGATGTCTGCACTAAGTTACAAGTCAGATTTTTGGCATCTCCTGCAACAAAAATGTCATTTTTGATGAGATACTCCTAAAGGGAAATCATGTCTAAAGGGATGCAGACCTTGCCAATTTTCTCATTAGAGCCCTGCAGGTGCAGCAGCTGATTGATAATTATAAAATCAATCCAATACAGATTCACTTTCTACGTGGGGACAGACAGACAAACAAACAGATATTTCTTCAGAATAACAAAAGGTAGGACTCTTCAACAAAGTTTGTTAAAATCCTTGTACACGGATCACCCAGAGGGGAAAGTTTTTTTCACATAAAAAGTGAAATTACTCTTTAAGGGCCAGTTCACACCATAGAAACGCAGTCTAGATCCGTTCGGGATGCTTTTCTGCATGCACGTTTTTGATGCATTTTTAGTGTGTTCCAGTGCGTTTTTGGTGCGTTTTTGATGCAGTCCAGTGTGTTTTTTCTCCCCTTTTTTAACCTAAAATAAGAACATGTGAGTTCCAGTGCATTTTTGGTGCATTTAGGTGCGTTCCTGTGCGTTTTTGGTGCGTCCCTGTGCATTCTGGTGCGTTTTTGATGCGTTTTACCACGTTCCAGTACAATTCAGTGTAGAAAAAATGCAGCATGTTCTACTTTTTTTTCTGGAACTGACTGCACTGGTGTGAACTATGCCATTGAAAAGCATATAACCTACTTTTCATGCATTTTTTAACCCCTTCCTTACCGGGCACTTAAACCCCCCTCCTGCCCAGACCAATTTTTGGCTTTCAGCGCTGTCGCATTTTGAATGACAATTGCGCGGTCGTGCGACGTTGTACCCAAATAAAATTTGCGTCCTTTTTTTCCCACAAATAGAGCTTTCTTTTGGTGGTATTTGATCCCCTCTGCGTCATTTCTGATCGCCGCTATAAACAAAAAATGAGCGACAATTTTGCAAAAAAGAACAATATTTTTTACTTTTTACAAATCCATTAAAAAAATTATTCATCAGTTTTGGCCGATATATATTCTTCTACATATTTTTGGTAAAAAAAAAATTGCAATCGGCGTATATTGATTGGTTTGCGCAAAAGTTATCGCGTCTACAATCTGGCAATTGATTTCTGGCGTTTTTATTATTTTTTTTTTTTTACTAGTAATGGCGGCGATCTGCGATTTTTATCGGGACTGCTATATTGGGGGGGACATGTCGGACATTTTTGACACATTTTTGGGACCAATGACATTTATACAGCGATCAGAAATTTAAATGTCCATTGATTACTGTGTAAATGTCATTGGCAGTGAAGGGGTTAACCTGCAGGGGGCAGTGAAGGGGTTAAATATGTTCCCTGTATGTGTTCTAACTGTGGGGGGGGGGGGGGGGGGC